>OU426980.1:140246388-140820981 GCA_911387785.2 Aelia acuminata | reverse complement strand
GCATCAGGACTTTCACGTATGCGAGAGGCAGATGGGGCATGGAAGACATTTAACAACACCGGAATCACATATATCACATGATACCAGACACATGAACATACTTAGATACATTTTAAGATCAGTTACGAATATGTGATAAGAAGCATTAAGATAAGACTTTAATACTCTAAGTTCTCGGATTTCATACTCGTCCCTGCTCGTGTGTATCGTATTGCTTTGCAATTTATTTATTTACTTTTATTTCAGTTACGATTTATTACTATAAAAAAGAATTCAAATGATATTTTAAATCAATCCATCAGTATATTTTTTCATCTTAAAACGTTAGATACGTATTGTACATTGTCCATATATTGCATTTTATTCTATATCTAAAACTTTGAAAACCTGATGTAAATGAAAAAAATATATTTAGTTACATAATATAAAATATATTTTTTAAATTTAATCATAGTAATAATATAAAATTTATTTTTTAAATGTAATCATCGTAAAATTAAATAAATAAATAGTTTTCAAATCGTACTATAAATTAAATTGTTTATAAGTGGATAATGGTAGACTATAGTTAAAGAAATTTATTCCCTCCTGCTAGTATAACAAGGATTTAAAATTAAATAACTTTATTTATATTTCTTTAACATCAGAGTACATAACATAACATTATAGTACTATAGCTAATCGGACGATGCTACCGTGGGATTCCTAAAGCCTAAAGCTAAGGAGTACCTGATATCGCACAGGCTCGGGACCTCAATTTTACGTCCCCTCCGAAGGACGGCATAGCCAAGGAGTTGTTACTCTATATAAAAAAATCATAGGTATGATTTGAATTTGCTATGAACCCGGGACGTTCTGTGTGGTAGTTTGCTAACCTCAACTTTAATTGTCCCTACAATCCGAAGAAAGCTATTGTTACATAATGGGTTAAAGATTATTTTCTTATATGTTATTTATAAACTTTATTTATATATAACATAATAAAACATATACCATATATACATAAAATGTCTAGATAATTTCTGAGAAGGGAGGGCGCAATTTTATTTTTACATCTGAAGTAAAAGAATTTATATTAAGATTTCATTGACGAAATCAAATTAGTGAGAAGAGTTATAGTAAGTGTAGTGTAAACTGGAGAAAAGGAACTAATTTCAAAAATATAATCAGACAAAACTCTTTCTGATTATATATTTGTCTTTATTTTTATGTTTATGATTTATTTATAAACTCTCATCTTGATGTATATCTTACTTCATCTTATTAGATGTATTATGTTTCATTCATTGCTGTAGCCATATGCATATATTTGTCTGTAAGAAAGAGCCAAGGCCCTAAGACAATAAAGAATCAATCAATCTTAGTTTAATTGTTTAAATATAGTTCATCTAACATTAAAGGATATAAATTAACTATTGGGGAATAAAGGCACCATAGTAATAGTTAATTTTTTTCTCACATATATGACAGGGGGGGGGGGGCGAAGGGACCCATACTATGAATTAAAATTAAATTAAATTATTTAATAGAAATATTAAAATCGAATAATACATTCAAACTTGTATACGTTGGGTGATAAATAATAATGACATATTTACAGTGATTTTTCCTCCTGAAATTATCACTACTCGTTATTGATAATTTTAGTTCTCCGTAATATTACAAAAGACAAATGCATAAGATTGACTCATTAATTAAAGACGCAATCAGGATTTTTAAAAAAACCTTACACGAGTATTCAACACGTGCCCACTTAGCGTCAATAACCGCAATCTTTCAATTTTTTAGGAAAACATTGTTTGTCTCCCATTATTGCTATCTTAACTAAAATAAGTAATTATTAGGAAGTGCGCCTGATTAAGATTAAACTATAACGATTGTATGTTTTATCCGATTATGGTAAATATATGTAGACAAATAGATGGATCAACATGTTTATTTTAACGAAAAGAATACAAACAAAAGTAAACAAACATGATTACTGCATGGGACGATCTTCCGTCTGTTGGTGACGTGTTCATGTCAATAGAAATATAATTTAAAAACATAATAACAATAATAATAATAATGATAATAATCAAGGCTTGACGAACCCGAAGGTTCGATGCCGACACCACACTCCCTGCGCACCTCTATCCACCGACCGTCATCCAGACCCAACTTCGACAGGTCTGACTTCACACAATCCTCCTACCTCCGTCTCGGCCTTCCCCTGAGACGTTTCCCAGTCGGCCCCGTGCTTGTTAATCTTTTAGGGATTCGCTTACGACCGAGTTTCGCAATTATACATGCCCATTTTATTCGCCGCACTGCAATCTCCACTATTCTATTTACCCGATAGAAGGCGTAGTGTACAAGTTTAAATTTTCAGGTTGATTCGTCCCACTTCGGTCCAAATATTCTATGCAATACCCTATTTCCAAAACCCAGACTTTGCTCATCCCTCAACGCTAGCGTCCACGTTTCGCATCCATAATGGACCGTCGGAAGAATAATAGTTTTGTAAATCCTAATTTTTAAGTTCGGGTCAGAAGGCGCTTTGTGTAAACGTCCGAATTCTCCAGTAGATTTGTCATTCTTCGATCCAAATATTGTACGCTATTTTCAATACCATACTATACTATAATACTAAAGTACACTATAATACCTTATTTTCAAAAACCCTCAGCCTTTGCTCATCCCTCAATGTTAGCAGCCACGCTTCGCATCCATTAAGGGCATTTAAAACATATATGTATAATATTCTAAAGAAATATGTAACACTTTGTTTGTTTTGTTTAACTCCCCTTTATGCTACCAAGACTAATCAGACAATGCTAAAGGGAGACATGTCCCCCCCTCAAAAATTTTGGCAGGAGAGAACTGTCCCCGAGATATTTTGGCTGGAGAGACCCAACCTAAAAAATTAAATAAAAATACAATTTTATAAATTCATCCGAGTTTAACCAATAAAATATAAATATAAAATATTAGTTAGTTACAACACACTTTATTGATTGATTATATACAAACTTTTAGCCTATCAATTTCTACCTACCCTGTCTAGGAAAATATCGAGGCGTCCCCCCCCCCCCAATAATTTGTTGCCCGTGCAGTGGGAGCCCTAAAGTTTGCCTACCCTTCAATTATTAGGATATGGATCTTCAACGAGTAATTAACATCGCGCTGGGTCGGGATCTCAATTTTACGTCCCATCCGAAGGATGGTTTATCCAAGGATTTTTTACTCCCTTTGAAAAAGGGCCTAGGGCCACCTAGCGGGATGCGAACCCAAGACCGTTAGTATAGTAAGATGTTAACGTCATGTAATATATAAGTAATATGTTGATGAATATTTCATTGTTTTGTATCATATTTCAGATTGCGATCCCTAGTATCATTTTGATTTCGTTAATATTCTCTTCTATCATTTGAATTTCATTCATATCTTTCTTTAAATATCAGTTCAACATACTCACTCCAACGAAGTGATTTTGTTGTAAAGAGGTAGTGCGATCGGAAAAAAAAAATAATTAATTTCTATAGCACATTATTTGTGGACGGCCACCAGGTTTAATTTTTGGAATTGAGTAAAAATAAAACTTTTATATTATATAGTAACTTATTTCGCTATACAGTAACAACTGGACGCGTTGTTCAATATTTCAACAAGGCCGAAGGCGTATTTAAAGTGTGATACCTAAAAACATTCATTTTTACTTTCACCTTACTTACCTATATATGAAATATACAGTAAGTGGAAGTATTGCGATCGTGAAAATTTTCGACTTCCGGTTTTCAACGGAAATACACGTTTTGGGACCCCCTGAGTCGAAATAACCAAGTCCCGCGAAATGGTCTGTGTGTGTGTGTGTGTGTGTGTGTGAACAGACTAGCTCAAAAACTATAAACCGTGGGAACCTGAAATTGGGTATTTAGTGTAGGTATATGCCAGCGATGTGACAGCAAAAATTTCATCAAAATTGCTCAAAGGGAGGGGGTACTTTATTTAATAACTTTTTGAGTTTTTTTCGATTTTCTCAAAAACGGCTCTAACGATTTTGATTAAACTGAGTATTTGATCTATTTATATGCCCGAGGTATGACTGTAAAAATTTCATCAAAATTGATCAACCGGAGGGGGGACTTTACTTTATAAATTTTGTATCATTGTCACGTGTTTTTTTTTATTTACTCAAAAACGGCTTTAATGATTTTTATCAAATTTGTCGTTTTTAATGAAAATTAGGTGTTCTTTAATGTCAGGTAAGCTTTATCATTATTAAAATGTTCTGAGGTGGCTTTTTTTTTTTGGGGGGGGGGGGGGGGTTGGTCCGTTTTTGTTTATTTGTTTCCTATAAAGTACCTTTGTTTTTGTTTATATGGAGAAATTAACTGTCTCTCGTTACGCCTAAAAGTAAGAAATGGCTAAATATGAGATATGATAAAAATAAAGAAAACATAAAGAGGAGAAAAAAAGAAAAAGATTCAGTCAACTCATAAAACTCGTTGAGCGCACGCATGCGGAGTACCTCTAATGACAGACCATTGTTCATAATTAAAGCAGTTCTGGTCATTTGAGAAGTGGTTATTAGCAAAACGCATTAATTTCTAATCTTAGTAAATTGGTAAGTGAAAGTTGTGTGTTGCGCGCACGCACCAGATTTTTAAATATTATAACTGCCACTTGAGCCACCAGGCATACATCCCGGTCCAGTCAATCCTTTCTCTTCACTGACCTCTTGACTGGGATGTGCGCCTGGTGGCTCAAGTGTAAGGAGCGCCTCCCGGCCAATGCCTCTTCTTATAAAAAAAATTCAAAATTATAGTAAGAATTTTCATGTTATCATGACAAGAGAAATAATTAAATATTTAAAAACAATAATATGAGAGGATATTGAAGCCATTTGACGAGTATAGAGGCTTTCCTCCGACTTAGTGAAACCAACGAGGCCTTGACATTTTCAGGGGATTTTAAGCATTGAAATCATCAACATATTATTAATGATATTTTAACTTTCATTTATCACAAAGAATTATCATTTAATCGATTGATTGATTATGATATGTAATCGAAAATCGTGAGGGATTTCCTAGCCCGTTACCCATGCGGCGGTAGACGAGATGTGAATGGTTAGAGACTGAATCAGATCCTCTATCCGTGACCATGCGACGACCATAGGGTTCTGCTAATCGTCGTTCGTGCATGAACTCTAATAGCTGGGTCACATCCACCAAGTTCAAGGCTCCTACTAGCTAATAAAGTACCCATAGAACCATTACCCGGATCACCGGGTCTGCATTATAATCACCTATCATCATATTCAATAACAAATTAGGAAAATGAGGGTATATGCAATAAATGTTAGATTTTATGAAAAATAGAACGTAATCGGTTAAGTGATACAAAACTCCCATTCAAAACTCAAATTAAATCTTCAAAATATAAATTAATTTATATGTATATATCTAATTAAGATTAGGTTAATATAAAATAATTTAAAATTGTCGTATGTCAATAAATACCACAAATTGGACAAACTTTGTCCACCTCCCGTTACTCGCAAAATTTGCGTGATCGGGTAGTAGGTATCAGTGAAGAGGAAGGATTGGCGCTACTTGGAGCCGAGCTCTGTGGTGTAGTGGTTAGCATCCGCGCATGTCACGCGGGAGACCCGGGTTCGACTCCTGGCGGAGCCAAATCTTTTCTCTTCAAAAAATAAATTATTTAAAAAATATATATATACATATTTCACCACAACAGTCACGAAAAAATATCCGATATATATATCGGATATTTTTTCGTGACTGTTGAAATTAAACGTTATAATAGGGTTCTTGAGGTTCAGTAAAATTATAAACAACTATATTATGGCGACGTTTCGAGACTATATTGTTCTCATAAATATGCCCTATAATGAACGAACAGGTTGGAATACAATTATATGAGTTACACAGGTAAAATTACAATATAGTTATCAGTAACATATATAATACAAAAATATATAATACATAGGTTATATGACTGGTATCTTCACTGTAATTTTACGTATGTAACTCATACAATTGTATTCCAACCAGTTTGTTCATTGTAGGGCATGATTATGAGAACAATATAGTCTCGAAACGTTGACATAATATGGTTATTTATTTATTATAGACTTTATTATAGAAGAACCCTACCTATTATAATATTTAATATCAACAGTCAAGTAAACATATCCGATACATATGTATGTTGCAATCAGGTCGAGAAACCATTACACTTGGCGATATCATGCAGCCAATTATAGTAATCAGAGGCAATGAACAAACTGGTTGGAATATAATTACATGGGTTATATAGGTAAAATTACAATATAGTTAACAGTAGTATAAATATATAAAATACATAGGTTATATGACTGGTATCTTCAGTGTAATTTTACCTATGTAACTCATATAATTGTATTCCGACCACTTTGTTAATTGTAGGGAATGATTATGAGAACAATATAGTCTCGAAACATCTCCATAATATATTTCTTTATTATTGACTGTACCTACCTCAAGAACCCTATTATAATATATATATTTTTAATTATGACATAAATTCATACATTGCTTAAAATTAATGATATTTTTTTAATTAATTGAGGTAATAATCAATATTATCATGGACTTAAGTGGAAAAATTAATCTTATAAGAATAAGAAAAACATAATTTACGTGGGCGCATCCATGAGGGGGAGGGGGTGACATGGGTTATGTGACCTTACCTCAAATATTAATAGTATACGAATTTTTAAAGGAACAATACAATTATTTAGGTACTAAACCCTAAACTTTGTAATATACTTACTTTGTAATACTTTTGGTTGTTTATATCGAGGAAATAATTTCATGAAAATTTTGAAAACAAAAGTGCTGTCAAGCAAAAAGCAACACGTGGTTTTGAGTCCGGGAGGAGTCGTAACCCCCCTTGAATCTGGTGCTAAATCCGCCCTTATATTATTACACATTTATATTCTAATCAAGTCATATTGTAAATCGTCAAAAACTGTAAAGGGCTTTTTAGTATATATTTGTGATATTTTGTTTAAAGTTAAATGTGCATCGAGTGAATTTTTAATTAACCTATAATATTCCAAAGTAATCTCATTTTTTAGATAGAACACACTTCAAAACACCAAGGCACATGCTGAAGGATCCAAACACCACCTAGAAAATAGACTCATATTACAGCCAAATTTGCTCGTTAATTCAGCTCTATTTTTGTAAACTATTAGTTAAACACTTCAAATAATGTGTGAAGAATAATAAATTGTCGTGGATAGGATGTCAATGTTTCTCCGAATATGTCGAAGTTTAAGTAAGACGAATCGGTATGAGGAGTTACCACTTCTATCGGTTGAGGGACTCCATCAAACTTGATAGATATTCCCAATCGATCACAATGCCACTTCCGCAGTACGTTTATATACAAGATAAACTTTTCTTATTGTGACATTTTGTCTTCCGGATTAAACTCTTTGGACCTTCATTTTTTTTCTTATAAGTTAAATTTGTTCTTATAATAACACCGCCAATGACAATCTTGGGTAGAGGCGACGATAAAGGAAAAACAATGTATACGAATTTATTTAATTTTTTGTTATTGTTTCTCATATATTCTATGGGGGTGAAGCTGCCCAGCCCATCTTCTGCGGAAGAGTTGGGCGTATTCGTATTCGCATATAGGAATACGATTATATTTGTATTTGCAGAAAAAAATTCAAATATTCTTATACTCCGCTGCTGAAATACAAAAAAGAATACAGATACACTCGTATTCATCACCAAAATATACGAATACACGTATTTGCAGGGAAAAATAGGAATACAGCTATATTCTCAATTAATAACACTAATTAAGGCATTCCATGACTAAACATTATTATTGTTGTATCAACTTTTACGTTATTATTAAAAGTAATAATTTTATTGTTATTTATTTATTACTCGTTAAAACCTATTTCACATTGTAACACTGTGGGTTAACAGATATTTAGTTAACAAAATATACAATTATCAATGCCAAAGAATCAATACAACTCAAATATTCGAGCAGGTTACAAAAATGATAACTTTATAACACGCAAATTATATGGCTTGAGCTTCACAGTCAAGACACATTGGCCCAGTCACTCGCTCCTTATATATAGTCGTAAAACAAACCTTCTGGAAGGTTCGAGGTCTTCGTGGAACGACGTAGATGGAGCTTGAACAATCTAGACCTAAACAGTTCGCTCCAACCGCTAAGTTTGTATCAACAAACGGTCTGGGATTTTAGATCATATGTTCTTTTTTATTTAACGATTTAACGTTACAATATTAAAGAAACTCTGTCCTGCTTCATTAGGATTAAATATGGAAATTTTAATCCAAATCGTTAGTGCCGTTTTTAGAAATCGTAAATAGAAACGGATTTTTGTATTTCAGCCGCGAGTACAAGAATATTCGCAGATTTTCCCTGCGAATATTGGTATATATAATAATAATATTAATAAACTCTTTATTGATTGTCCAGGGAACTAGTCCCTTAGGAAAAAATTATACAGTTACTTAATAGGCTTCAGTGCCTTAGAGTGTTATAAAAAATGAAGCAGATAAAAATGAAACAGAAAAAAAAATGATAAATAATAAATTAGTCTTCTTGTGATGAAAAAAATTAAAACTAAATAATACCCTTATTCACTTAACATAAAGATAACTGAGTGTGTGCAGTATATAATATGTAGACATATGCACTTGTTTGCAAATAAAACAAAATAAACTTATATTTACAAAATAAATAAAAAGTAAAGGCCTACACCAATATAAAGATAAAATTCAGAATTTATGAAGACTATTTACAATTGTTCGGGAAACTGGGTGGATAGGAGATGATTGTACAGGCGGGATTTGAAAGTAGGGAGAGTGTTGGAGTGACGGATAAAAGGGAGAATTGAGTTCCATAGGGATGAGGACCGGATAATGATAGATCTTTCGATATATACATATATAAATATATATATATATATATATATATATATATATATATATATATATATATACATATATATATATGACTACGACGACCAACACTGTCAATGCGATCTATAGTTATTGGGTTGATGCAAAATTAATGCAGGTTTTTAATATTTATTGAAAATAGGCCATATCTTTACTTTAACTATATATATTTATTCAAAATAATTTCCATCTGAATCAATGCACTTTTGCCAACGTTCAACAAGCTTTCTTATTCCACCAGAAAAAAAATCTGAATCCCTGGACTCATTGAAGTCACGAAAAGAATTTTCAATTTCATCCTGGTTTTGAAAAATTTTCTCCCTCAAAAAGTTATCCAGATGCCTGAAAAACTGGAAGTCTGTAGAAGAGAGGTCAGGTGAATAAGGTGGGTGTGGGAGAACTTCGTAGCCCAACTCGTGCAGTCGTCGTAGCGTTGGTTGTGCTACGTGTGGTTTGGCGTTATCATGGAGAAGGATAGGTCCCTTCCGATTCATCAATGCTGGGCAAAGACGTTGTAATTTTTGATTCATGTTGTCAATTTCTTGACAGTACTTGTCAGCAGTTAGAGTCTCACCTCGATTGAGAAAGCTGCAGTGGATAACACCAGCAGTATACCACCAAACTGTGACCATAACTTTTTTTGGGTGCAGGTTGGGCTTCGGGAAAGGTTTTGGTTGTTCATCTTTGCCCAGCCATTGGCTACAACGCCTTCTGTTGTCGTATAAGATCCATTTTTCATCGCACGTCACAATGCGATCGAGGAATGGATCATTTTTATTGCGTGTCACAAGCATGGAACAGATTTCAAAGCGGCGATTTTTTTGGTGGTCGTTTAATTGGAGTGGCACCCACTTGGCCAACTTTTTTACCTTACCAATTGTTTCCAAGTGGCGTACAACTGTGGATTGGTTCACGCCGAGTTCTACCGCTATTTCCCGGGTGGTTTTGGTTGGGTCTTCTTCCACTATTGACCTCAGCTGGTCGTTGTCAAGAGCAAAATGACGCCCCCGACCTTCCTTGTCTTCGAGGTCGAAATCTCCACTGCGAAACTTCTGGAACCAACGCTGCACCGTGCACTCGTTAATAGCCCCCTGACCCCACACTTCGTTAATATTACGAGCCGTTTGCGCAGCGCTGCGCCCTAATTTAAATTCGTAAAAATAAATTTGACGAAAATCGTACTTCGACATTTTCGATTTAAGACCTTTGAACACACTGAACAAAACGATTTTACTGATCAAATTCATGGTGAAAGAGAGGGTATTAGATAAGGTTTGTTTTGGTATAATTATGATCAATATTAGGATTTGCTTTGTTTACACAATTGGAATTAAGATATCGCAATAGAGGAAACCTGCATTAATTTTGCATCAACCCAATAGTTCTCGCGAATTTAAATTTTCGAGCCGAATTAATACGGCTTTTTTTCGTGACTAGTTACCTCTCGCATAGGTAATTAGTCCAAAAATCTTTATTAGGTAAGACTATAGATTAGGGAGGGGGGGCGGGTTTTCCCCGACCCCACCAGGAACCACCACCGTCGCCAAATAGTTGGCCCCGCGCTCAAGTTAGCTCTCGCACACGTTAATTTTCATTAACTAATTACTATGGTTTTTTTTTCCTAGCTAATTACCTCTCGCAAAAGTAAATATTCAAAAAGTCTTTATTATGTGGTGTAGTGGCGTGGGAGGGGGGGGGGGCTTCGCCCCACTCCCCCGACTACCACGTGCAACTTTGTCAATGCGATCTATAGTTAATTCTCGCGAACTTACATATATACGTCCGAATATAGGAATATTCGAATTTATTTTTGCGAATACAAATATATTCGTATTCCTTTATGCGAATACGAATATTCGTATTCGCAGGTTGGGGGTGCTTAGGGTGATCTCTCAACTCAGTCCTCCGGACGCGGACACCCATGAGCTATACGGTATTGTAATAAGCCCTAATTGAGAAGGAACCTGTTACTTTATAATCGTTGTTTTCAATGAAATAACGGTTTTTAAACTGATCGTTAATTAGGATCCATCTCTGTACTACGTAGGGCGATTGTGTAACCGGTAAGGATCCCATGGCTGTTACGTCTAGTGGCGTTTGTGATGGGATGAGAAAAGACAATAAAAACAAATCAAATAATGCTGGGGTCATTATGTAGCGCTTACATCAGATCTCTATGTCCCCGCTGACATTTAGTTCGCCCGGGTTTTCTCCTCTCCCATCTCGCTTCCTGCTGCCCCGGTGTCTTCTTCACATTGTCCTTTGCCAACAGCGTCCTAAATTTATAAAAAATGGGTTGCCAAATTTGAACTTTAGAACAGCATCCTTTCTCAACGAACAGATCTCAGAAGCGATTAATGGAATTGCGAGCGACCATTTTCGTGGATCAAACCGGACTAGCGAACTTTTACATCCTCACATCTCTTAAATGCATAATATTCATTCTTCATATATATTTTTATTTTATATTATTTAAATATAAATTTAAGTAGTAATCTTTAAAAAAAATAAGACTAAAGTAGACCACTAAAAGAATGAAGGAGGTTCCAAATTTAAGCATATAGGGTCTCAAATACATATAAATAAGAGCATTAACAATTTGGTCAATACTAGAAACGAATGCTCAGAAATAACCAAATTTTATGGTAACATTATAAATAAGTTTTAAATTTTGATAATAAGATCTTATAGTTTAATCTTGGTTTTGTCTTCATTTTCATAATCAAAAATATGTTTGTACTTATATTTTTTTGTATATTTATAAATTAATGAGAAATGTTAATTATAAAGATTAGATAATATAAATTGTTATGTATTTTTAGCCATCTATTATGTTTTCGAACTGTGATATTGCTGTTTTCTGTATAGTTTTTGTTAATTGCATATTTGAGTAGAATTTTTATTTGAATTTAATTTTTTCTTTTAAAATGACTGCATTTAGTTAAACACACCATTGGATGCCATCCTCTGTTTGTATTTTTAATACCACCTGGTGATTGCTCTAGCTTAATGCATTAGCAATATAATAATTTCTCAATATATTTTTTTTCTTTTTCAGCACCATCTTACTTCCTCATTCATTTTCTTATACCATATCTAAGTTATTTTACCACATGAAAACCACAGTTTTTAAAAATTTTTGTATTTATGATTTTTTGATGAACTTGTTGATGATTTGGTAAGATTGATTTTCTATATTTTGTATTGTTGTTTATTCATAATGTTTTTAATTTAAAAACCAAATTTAAAATTTAACCACAGAGCTGTGATTTTCCCTTTTTAGTTTTGAAAATTCTCTCAGTCGAGCGAAACGTCAACATAAATAAAATGTGACTTCGACTGTATAAAAGTCAATAAAGGAAATTTTCGAGACCCTATCTGGTTAAATTTGGAACCTCCTTAAATAACTTTATTCTAGGACTAAGTCCAGGTATATGCAGATATGCATTGATATCTAAATATAAATGTATCCTTAAAAAATCTGGTGCGATTCGCGCAACACACAACTTCCACTTACCAACTTACTTAAATTAGAATTAAAGTGTTCTTATATATATGATATCGCCATTCCCCAAATTCACACATTCATTTACTTATTTTTGTTTGTATTTGCTCTCTGAAGTTCACTAAAATTTTGCATTGATGAATAAAAGTTGTTAATTGTCATTATTTGGCAATGCAAGCATAATTCTCCATCGCGTATGATTTTATAATTCCCTATGTAGTTGTTGAAAACTTCATTTAGTAACCATGGAAAAAATAATTTCCATTAAATATCTTCTTATTTACTTATGATATTAAACAATGTGTTCAACTTGATAAGCTTAAACAGAATCTGCTTGGGCAGTACTCAACGATACCACTTAAATATCGATACTTCTTTCGATAGGATACTATTCCTAAAGTAATACGGCCATAAAGGGAACATTCGTTTTGTCCCAATTAGGCGGAGGACACAATAAAGCAGAAATCTTGATCCACACGTAAATGAAAAGAAAAAATGCCTAAATACGCCTTATAATTGGGCTACCGTACAAGTATGGTAATTGATGCCACAAATTGGACAAAATTGGGAGAACCAAGTTATCAGGTTTAGGAGTATGTATTCTCGTCTATTAATTTAATGATGGGGCCAAAATAATACGATTGATATAACTGTTAAAATGTATTTTTATTAACATGCGTTTTATAATATGACAAAATATAAGAAATATACAAAATGACTCAAATTAAAATAACTATATGTGTATAATTTAAACTATACTTATATAGACAAACTTTCGAAATAATAAATGAATCAGAAATATTTTATGTCAATATTTTTAACTGGAAAGAATCAACTGTGCATTGCCACACTTTAATTGTTAACTTACGACCCTCATAATTAGCACATTTATTTAGGGAGTCTAAAAGCGACATAACTTTTCGATGCAAATTCTTGCTTTTGGTAGAGAAACAGGCCTAAATTCTTAGGTTATTCGATTGACACGGAGGCTCCTGGATTTTTACATTCTGTTTCTTGAAAAAGTTGAAGTTTCAAAACGTTTCGGCCCAATTAACCGATGTTCTGTCCCAGTAAAGCGGTGATGTCTTACCTATATTTGATTCCGTTTTATTAAAAATGGCTCAATTAAGCGGTGCACAGTGGGCGAAAATCAGATTTTAGGTGGACAAAATTCATATAAAAAATTACATAAATTGCCCACTAAATATTGTTTAGTATGAGTTGGAAGAAGGGAAAATGTAAATATTTACTTCCTTGGATTGTCAACAAGCGCCGGAGAGGATTATTAGTCCGTCTATAACAACGGGCATATTTTTCACAGTGTTCATTGCAGAGCTGTTCTTGTTATAACCTTGCCATTCTTTGACCAGAAACTTCACTTGATTTTTTAAATTTCATGAGAAATGGATACCACAGAAACTAGTAAGTATTAATATTTCACTAATCGGGGCTGCTACATGGATATAGTTTTACCTATAATAAATAATATCATTAGATAGAACATTTCCATATTTGAATGGAAAATTACTTGCAGATGGCCAAGGAGTGCCAAGCTAATTATTTCATCATTATTTCACTCAAACCATATATTTTTCATATTCACATAGTTCTTTTTGCGATTTTTTGCGTTTTGAAGAATATTTACTAATTTAGGATGGATTTCAGGTTTCGTGCTCATCGTTCCACGAAAAGAATTTGTAATTGAATGGTTGAAATATGGGTCAAAAGATAGAAATGAATGTCTCTTAATCTACATTTTAAAACATGGAAATAACGATGAAGATAAAATAACAAATAGACAAAGAATTAAAGACGCCCTAAAATATTATTCTAAAAATATCAGTGACAGGTGTGAAAAATGTCATCGGAGAGCTCATGTTTTTTAAAGGTCTTTTTTAAGGAGCGAAGAAGCACCCTTAACAAAGATTCCCGTCGATTTAGAGAGCATAATACAAAGAAATGTTCTAGAGAGGCCGCTAACAAAGATCTTCTTATGATGCTCTTAGTTTCATCGGACCCAATTGTCGCCAGTTTTCGGAAACCTTTGCTTAAAAAAACAACTATTGTAGTAATTACCCTATTGAAGTGTAGTTTACCGTATGATGAACTTCAAGAACTGTCATTATGATGCAGTATTCATTCAGACGATAATTGATGAATAATTCAATTTTATAATTGTATATATTTGTTATTATTAAAAAACAGATCAATAAAATGACTTTTTTCTTTAAGTTGTTAGTCTATTTTTGTTCATTATTTTCGGAATATAGCATATTTTCCCCATGTGTATTATTTTTTATGAATATATGTATTGGTTTTATGTAAATAATAAATGCAAAAATTTACTACTGAAATGTTTCATTGATTTACAAAATGTTTCCCCAATTTTTATCCATTATGTCCAAATTTATGTGTGTGTACAACATTAGTTTGTTGGATATACTAAAAAATATGGGTCACAGAATTTTTAAAGATTTTTTCCTTACTCAGTGACCTCAAAAACTTGAAACAACACAAAAAAATAATTTTGTCCACCTAAAAATGGATATTTGCCCACTGTGCGGTGCGGCCCATTTATCCGATGACGATTGTACTTGATATTATCGGACAAAAAGTATCGATACTACGATATTATTGGAAAAAATTATTGATACAGATACTAGAAAACTGATATAGTTTAGTGAACAGAGATGGAACTAATTGAAGAAACATGATCTGTACATAGGAGTGATAAAAGCATACAGGCGTTATCTGTAAAATATTAAAATAATGTCAAACACAACTTGATAACATAATAATGCTATAGATTTAGTACAAAACTATTTATTTTTTAGTACTTCAATGTTTACAAAATAAGGAGATAAAGTCCACCTTCTTTCCTAATATCTTGTGTGACGTTTGAATGAAGACCTGGCGGAAACGCATCTTTATAGGCTCGGTTTCTTCAACATTAGATATATCGAAATAGAAGCGAATTTTTGGTGAAATTATAACTAAAGCCTTTGAGATTCTTTATAATATAATTATCATTGATATCAGTGTTAAATTTTATTATCTATTTGAACAATTGAAAAAATACAAATTTCTACTAATCTAATCCGCTTATCCGGAAATCCAGACAAACCCAGTTTATTCGGGGTTTTACTGTAATTACCTGACTATAACCAACTTTAAACCTATATTGATATTTTAATTATCGTATTACATAGCTAATTTGTTTTTAAAATATCTTTATTTGAATACATATGATTACACTCATTTGCAGTAAAGATCAATTGTAATATTGCTGACTAAGCATATCCGTGAACTAATTATAAATATTAATACGCCCCGTGGCGCACTTAGTTAGGGCGCCGCAACGGTAATGGGGGATAACCGAGTTCGAATCCCAACCAAGGAAAACCTTTTACCCTCTGATAATATTATTTATATATAAATAAATCAAATAGATTTTAAAGAATACAATTATTATGAAAATAGAACTAAGTAAAATGAACATGAACTTTTATGAACATTTATAATTAATTTTTTATAAAAGCTTTTCTTTTACCGTCGTTATATTAATGATAAATATCGTTTCAAGTAGAAAAAGTGATTCCTCATTAATAATTTATAATTTGTTTATAACTTGTCGCAATGTTATTTTAATTGATAGGCTTAACCATTTCAGGCTAAATTAAGCTGATTGCTATGTTTAATTATCTATTTTTCACGTTTTTTGTGGTTGTTTATTTCTGGTTTGAATGAGTTAATTATTGAAATTATAATCAGAATTGTTTTTCTTTTTCCTATTAATAACACAAATATGCCAACATTGAATTAACCATGAAATCACTATCATAAATTATTTTAAAATATCACAAAAATTCGGGTGTTTTGTATTGTTTGTTGCTTTTATTTAAGGTTGGTTCGTTGAGGTTGAGTTGCAGTCTCCATGTCGTTTTTATAATCTTATTTTATAAGAAATTATATATATCAAAATTAGCGATGTACGATCAGTCATGAGATAAATATAAAAGTGACGACTGTAGCCTTGGACATGTATTTTTTAATTTTTTTTTAAACTCCTTAGTTTTTCAAAAATCAAACATTAGTGATAAAAAAAACTGCTAAAATGACAAAAACATTTTGTAAAATTATATTTTTATAATAAATTCTCACGATCATATTTTTGACATTTTACTGAGAACAATGGATGATTCTTAAAGGAAATATTATGCAGAATGTGAATATGGAGTCTTTATTTGTTTTTTTAAATCTCTTTTTTATTTTGCGAAAAACAGAATTAAATTAGAGAAAAATTGTATTTTTATATTATTTTCAGCACGTTTTACCCCCCAAAAAAGTTAACGTTTAGAAAAAAACAAAAACTAAGCATTATATCAAGAGAACCGATTTCATATTAAAAATGGTGGTTACCGGATTGGACAACATTTTTCAAGCGGTAGGGGAGAGCGGGGTTGGTTGGCAACAGTTTTCACTTTTTTGATATTTGAGTCGTTCCTGTTAATATAATCAAAATAGGGCTTATACCTCTGTAAACTCCAAGTATTAGAGTACTTCAAGTATTTTTTTCACCACATAATATTCAATACTAAGATCATAGAAAATTGAAGAATACGTCAATCCAGAGTACGCCAATTAACCCCCTATCTGGGGCAGGTTGGCCTAGAAGGTGGTGTAATTTAGCTATCTCATTCAAGTACTGCCTGACACATATGATTGTTATTAAAAGCTCCACTACCATGGTATAATAATTTTGAATCGGTTTTTAACAGCTTTTAAGGGAAAATAGAATGACAATAGAAAACGATAGAAGTTTAGACTGTCGTCACTTTCTGCTTAAGAAAAATTGCTCTCATACTCCTTGCTAGAACTAAAGACATTTGGTAGTTTCACCTTTGTTTGTGTTTACCTTGCTTTTGTGAATTGCTACTGCGCCAACAATCCCCAGTTGAAGAGAGCCAACTAACCCCACAGGAGATATCACATGAAACATGACTGCCAGGAGAGGGCAGAACAATCAAACAAGAAACTGGTTAGCCGAAAGGTTAGGTTTTTCAAAGGAGTTTGGGGCTATGTGAACAGAATCGGAGTCAAATGGTTTTCCAGGCCTTTAAACCAAATTTACTGAAAATATAAAAATTTACTTACGTGTTGTAAAATCAATCAATGAAGCACACTCTTCTCTACACTGTTAGCATCGGATTGAAAACTCAGGAAAAGACTCCCGAGGTGGAGCGGGTCACATGGTACAATGGTGGGGCCTTCACAACAGGTGTGACGGACACTATAAGCCAATGGCCAACCTACCCCCAATGCCAACCAACCCCGCTCTCCCCTACAGATTTTTTTTTTTTTTTACATTATACATTGGATAAGAAAGGTCGCACTTGTAATGTCTTCAAATCGAGAGAAAATGTTGCCAGATTCCTATTCAGATCACCCGAAAGCCCCCAAAATGATTGACCACGTTTATTTGGTAATTCCGTTGTTGTCCTGTGTTATACATCAGCAATATCTGTACTATTCAATAAAGGGTACTTATGTAGTACGGGATCGCAACCGGCTGCCATCCGCCATGCTCTTTCATAGAAGATAGGGCCCCCAGGAAATCAAGACGAAAGCTGAGATCTTATTTGAGATGAAGGACACCAAAAAAAAATTTAATAGACAAAACTAAAGAAATTTAAATAAACAAAATTAACAAAAAACACGACAAGTGATAAGATGTTACAAGAGGTTAGATAGGATAAGAGGTTAGGTTCTGTTGCGATTCGACACTACATAAGTTCCCAATAAAATTATCCAGCAAAAATAAATTAATTCTATATAAAACGGTACTCTGTCCTATCATAACTTATGCCTGTCCCATATGGATCTTCACTAATAGAACGAACATCAATAAACTACAAGTATTCCAGAAAAAATGCCTCAAAATTGTTGACAACTACCCATATTACACTAGAATAACTAAAATGCACTCAGAATTGAATATAGACAGCATACAGGAATACATATATAAACTGACCCATAATTTCTTCCAATCATGCACAAACTCCTTTAACCCATTAATAACAGAAATAGGAAATTATACAAAAACAACAACCCGTATATTGAAGAACATAAAGGAACGAAACATATATTATTGTAAAAATTATTTAATCATTTATATTTTATTTAATGATTTGTATTTCATTTTATTTAAGAATAGCTGTATATACCTGTTTCGCCCTGAGAATTTCATTTTTTAAATCTATAAAATGAGACTTTTATCGATTCAAACGGTCGATTTGGCAAAAACCAATGTAAAGCGAGTACAAAACGATTGTTATAACAATAAAGGATGTACCCAGAGATTGGCTGAAGTGATGCAATTTTAATATGGACAGGTGTTCGCACTTGGTATTAAAGAACCACTGAGCGAAATTTGGAGAATTTAGGACAAACGGTATGGATTTCTATAAAGAACAAAGAGAATTTCATCTTTATATACATATATTATAGCTGTTTATCCCGGTTTCATTTTTCTAATGAAACGGTCGCTTTCGTAAAAAACCATTGTAAAGGGAGATCATTACGATTTTTATAATAATAAAGAATATCAGCTGAAGTTATGCAATTATAATATGGACAGGTGTTCGCAACTGGTATGAAAGAACCACTCAGCGAAATTAGGAGAATTTATGACAAACGGTATGGATTTCTATAAAGAACAAACAAACTAATAAACTGAATTTCATCTTTATTTGTATAGATATGTATTTTATTTTATTTTAATCTTTTGTATTTAATTAATAATTTTTTTTTTTTTACTAATTGTATAAAACAGTTTTAAATTAAATTGACAAGAAAATGAATTGTATAAGGGTGTACCCCAAATCAATTATGAGCATGTATATTTTGTAAATATGAAATAAAACTATTATTTAAAAAAAAAAAAAAAAATGTTCCCAATAAATTGTAAAAGTTCCCTCTTCGTTGTTCGCTTTTACTAGTGTGCGAGAGATTATCTGTTCGGACGTGAGTGTGAATGCACCATTAGAAGGAAGACAAGACAATCAGTCTAACTCGTTTATTCTATTTTTATTATTATTTATTTATTGTCTATTATTTTATTATAAACTGAGAAAAAATATAAAACGTCCCGAGCTGACTAGGACAAGGTCTATCCATCATTTGCTCAATTCCCTTCAGCTATGGCCATTCCTAAACCACACAATTGCGGTTAGCGGCGTAATTGTACAATGGGATAGATAATCCATTCTAAAAGCATATTTCATTATTTACTCTTAACAACTTAATGTTTCTTCGCTTAAACATTTAATAAAATAATTCGTTGCCATAATAACCCTTCAAGACAATCTTAGTTAATAAAACTAGAAATATTTATATCACATTCATGTCATTTATTGACCTAATTCTCAATGTTTTATTCTTTATTGACACGAAAAATATTATTATTATAATTATGTAGAGAAAAAAATAAATGCTATGGGGGGAACTAACTCAAATTTTCGTCAATGAAAATCTTATTCGAAAAAGAAAAAAGCATGATTACCAAATGTATCAAATGCGTATTTACAAAGAATTATAGTATTATAGTAATTATAGTAAAACGGCACTGTCAAATCATGTAAATCCATTAAGACAAGAAATAAATTTCGACAATACAATTCTTCATAAATCTGATTCGTGGGCTAAACGGAAAATAATTGAGCCCATATATATTGCTACTAATCAAGGTAAGCTAATGAACGAAAAACAGGAAGCAGCACACATCCCCTTGCATTATTCCCAAATTTTGGATAAATATAATAATATATATATATATATATATATATATATATATATATAAGTATATATATATATATAAAACAAATATAAGCTTAAATCTGACAATATGATAATAAATAATAACGGAAGCAACATAGGCTTACATCATAATATAAATATTGAACAAATTTCGTTTAAGTTTATAATTTCGGACCTAGGGGGCGCCTTAATCGTCGATAAATAGGGTAGAGAACAATTAGCAGCTAGTACATGTCTCTCTCTCTCCACAAAGAGCAAGTAAATTGTATTTTAAAACACCAATTATAGATATTTACCTTTGAGGCATAATTGATTACAAATTCCTGCTTTAGGTTATTTAAACGGAAGACTCAACTGATGTAACATACAGTTATATAAAAGAATCTCCCTTATGGGAACGATGAGAGGGTAAGAGATTGAGCATATGAATATGACAATTTTTCAAAAAATATATGTATTAATAATTATATATTTATTATGTATTTTTTTTTTGCAGATGAATATGGTGCTATGGGCACCGAAAGCTCCTGATAATAAAAATAAATGTAATATTAAGACCGTCGCACAGTGGGAAAATTTTGTGATTTAGCGGCCAAAAATCTGTAACTCCTGACTAAATGACGATAATCGAATAATTCTTTTTTCATTAAAGAGCAGGGGATTTTCTTTATCAGTGAGAATAAAAAAATAAAAATACCATCACTCTAAGTATTTCAAATTAATTTTTAAATGAATCCTTTCTTCACTTAAATTTAAATAAAATAGTTTATAAGGTACAGGGTTATACATGGAGAATGAAATGAGTCAGGATTATTATCTACTGAGCTTTCTGCTCATATACATGTAGTTTTCAGGCACTTGCTCTATTTGAAAGGAGTTTAAATAATTATTGTCTGATGAAGAAAAAATCCAAAAACTTAAATTAAAAATAACCTATTTTCTAGGAATTTTAACCGAAAAAAATATTGTCGTATAATTCAACGATAAGTATGTTTTATGATTTAGTCTAATTCGAGGCCGAAAATATATTGAAAGCTCAAATATAGGGGTTTAAATCTTAAAATCGATATATTGTCGATAATTAATATAAAAAGGCAAGCTCAATAGGAAAAAAATAAAATTTATTTTAAGCAATATCTATGCTCATGTCTCTTATATTTTTTTTTTCCTATTGAGCCTTACATTTTATATTATTTCACCAAACATGTTATAAATAAGAAGAATGGCTGTAAAATTATTGGATAAAAATGCGTTTTAATTTCATCCATGTTGACTATGAAATTTATGTAAAAAAAGTATCTAAATTGATATAACTTCTATTATTGGCAATAAATGGTTCTGATTTTTTCCATACTGGTAGAGGGTGAAGGGTGCTAAAATACCATAACAGAATTCGATCGATCAAATGCGATCGATCGACGATATATCGATTTTAAGATTTAAACCCCTATATTTGAGCTTTCAATATATTTTCGGCCTCGAATTAGACTAAATCATAAAACATACTTATCGTTGAATTATACGACAATATTTTTTTCGGTTAAAATTCCTAGAAAATAGGTTATTTTTAATTTAAGTTTTTGGATTTTTTCTTCATCAGACAATAATTATTTAAACTCCTTTCAAATAGAGCAAGTGCCTGAAAACTACATGTATATGAGCAGAAAGCTCAGTAGATAATAATCCTGACTCATTTCATTCTCCATGTATAACCCTGTACCTTATAAACTATTTTATTTAAATTTAAGTGAAGAAAGGATTCATTTAAAAATTAATTTGAAATACTTAGAGTGATGGTATTTTCATTTTTTTATTCTCACTGATAAAGAAAATCCCCTGCTCTTTAATGAAAAAAGAATTATTCGATTATCGTCATTTAGTCAGGAGTTACAGATTTTTGGCCGCTAAATCACAAAATTTTCCCACTGTGCGTCGTGAGGTGTTTTATTTTATGATATATAGAATTGAACAGTCTATGATCACATTATGAGATTTTGTATAAAAGATGAGAGGAAGGTCATTAGGGTGGGTCATTAATGGTATTCATGTCACGCCTATATTTCTATATAAAATGCGCTATATTTAGTCATTTTGGAAGTTCTCTAAATGAAAATGGATTGTATTAAACATTTAATACTAATTTACAACGTTACGATGTACTAATTCATATTTTAAATTATGTCCTTTATTACTCATAAAATGTAAACAAAAAGGTGAGCCCCACAGAAAATTTTTGGAATCAGCTACTGGAATAATCAACGATGTTCTCCTGAAAATTTGCTATATTGTTATATTGTACTATTACTTTCTGAAAGTTTTGATTGACAGCTCCTACCAATACTTACCTAGAGCTTTGGGAATTTCACCTAATTTACCTATATATCCTAGCATTCGATCCATATAATAGGAAACATAATATGTAAGTCACATGGGAGTAAAGGATTTTTTTTTTTTTGGCACATCTTTACCACAGGGTTGAGTAGAGCAATGTGACTCATTTTTGCCTCTGAACGCCATGAATATCGAAAGGGAGATATTATTGTGCAAGCTTTCTTTGCAATCTACAATATTCAATTTTTCTGACCGTCAATCATCCATCCCTTCGAATCTTGTAGTAAAACAGTCGACTATTATAAACCTCTGAATTAAAAAAAATATTTATTTTGCACAAGCTAAGCTTGTTGATAATCCTCTACTCTGGGAGGCCAGTGGCTTCTACTGCATACCATCATATTTGTAGTATGCAATTATTTTTACAAAAATCTAGAATTAAACTGGGATCGTTTTCTTTTTACAATAATTCGTGAATATTAATTGATTCAATAATTACCTATCGTATCCAATCCATACAATCCAAAATCCTCCGCAAAATCCTTAATGCTCCTTATTTTGTCACTAAAAACATTATCCATAAGGACCTTGATGTCACATATATCGCCGATGTGGCCAAGTCCAGATACCAATCCTTTCACAATTAACTCAAATTCATCTCAACCCTCTTGTTTCCACTAGCTTCCTCCTCAATTCCTGGCAACCCACCGAGGCGTCTGAAAAGAAGATGGCCTCGGGACCTTCTAATTTAGAATTATTATTAGAGAGCTACCGTTGGGAAGTTTATTCATGTAATTTTTTTTTCTTTATATTCACATATAGGTACTAGATGTATTATTTTATACAGTTGTAAATATCAATAAATGCTTTAAAAAAAAAATAACAAATACCAATGAATGCTTGATTAGGATATTATTAATAACTACTTATTTATTTTTTATTATTTTAACGCATGTAGTCCGTTAATATTAGAATATTAACGGAATAATTGAACTTTATAATTTTTTTTTTTACTCAATATCTACCGAACAGTGTTGTTTTTTTTTTTCTAAAAATCTCTGATCTAGTACCAAGCTTGATATAACTGTAACCTTGGCTACGTTTCATTTCGTTCTTAAGTACCAATTTTTCAAACTCTGAGCCAAATCTGTCCCATGGAAGGACCGATTTTTTTTGTAGATTCTCCCCACATGCCAAAAATCGTGGAAGAGGGTTCTGTTTTGACACATGGCATTCTCCAGCCCCGTAGCTGTTTCTGATTCCAACCAAAGCGGTATAAATATGAAACGGTTATAAGTGGCTACGACGTCTTTAAAATATGTTTCTCATAACTCCTATTCGTTATTTTTTTTTTTTTCCTGTGTTAAAATAATACACACTGAAAATACAATATTTTTTTTAATTTTTAATTTTTTAATATTTAAAACTGCTTATAAATTGATTACCATCAACAATTAAAAAAACCGATTGATAATGAACTATTGTTGTTAGCTAGTATAACAGATTGATGGGGTTAGGCAAACTATTTGTAGAGAAAGCGCGGTTGAGCGGAAGGTTGAGATGGTAAACTATTATGAACTGTATTGTCGCATGTAATAGTTAGATTTTCTGCATAAGACCACCAATAGTGCTTTTAATACCACTAATGCGATTTAATTATAAATAAAGGCGTACTGTGCATGCGTGGGCTCAACGTGTTTTATGAGTTTACGGAATATTTTTATTTTATACACATAAATACGGGAATATACACACATCAAATACCCAGTTTTATCAAAATCGTTAGAGCCATTTTTGAGAAAATCGAAAAATGGGCAAAAAGTTATGAAATGAAGTACCCCCTCCGTTTGATTAATTTTGATGAAATTTATGCTCTCACATCACGGGCATATATATACACCAAATTCCAACTTCAGGTTCGTACGGTTTATAGTTTTTGAGTTAGTCTGTTCACACTCACATACACAGACACACACACCCATACAGATACACACAGACAATTTTGCGGGACTTGGTTATTTGGAATCAGGGGACCCCAAAACGTGTATTTCCGTTCAAAAACGGAAGTCGTAATACTCGTAGTACAATCGTAATACTTTCCCTTACTATATATTTCATATATAGGTATGTGAAAGTAAAAAGGATAGAATATACTTGGTTAATATAAATATTTCTTAAATCTATATATTTTTATTTATAATTCGGTGGGTTACTTTCAGATGAGTAACAGTTACTAGCTAAAATAACTGTTTTTTTCGGCACGAACCATGTGCCTGAGCACTTACAAATTTCATGCGCACACTGCCTTTAATTGCACCTACGAGTATATTTCGATTTTTCTTAATAATATTTCATTATTTACACTGGTCTAAATATCAACTCTTACTCAACAGATTACTTAACCACTGTTACAAAAACAGTTATAACATGTGTTTCATTAAAGCACATATGAATCGTTTCTTATCTCTGCATTAACAGTATCAAATCACATTGTTAACGGCTACTATTATTAACTAAAAATTAACTGGCTGACCTTTTCTAAAGAAGACCCCATACCTATTTCTTAGCCTGCGTTTATTATTTTTTCCTATGAAAATTAAATATAAATATATCACTGCCGATAGTTAAAAAAGAAATATTAATAATTTTAAATTTACAACTTGATAGTATCTTCCACCTTAGTGAGGAAGAGTTTGGTTTTGTATAAGGTAATTCCATCGCCATTTGTCTATACATGAATTGTTATATATAAAAAATATAAATGCCATTTCTTCATTGTACATGATCCACTTTTTATTAACAATTATTCATGGATCTGGACCATTTCATTGTCACAGATTTTAGATTTATTTTTGACATGGAATACAAAAGTATTTATAATAAAATTAAATTATCAAAAAGCAAAGATAAAATCCCATACTATTTATGTTGCATTTATTTAATTGTATGTGTATTTTTAGTGGAGATTATCGATTATTTTAAGATACTTATCTCGATTAATGATAATACAATATAATAGGATATGCGGAATGGCTAGATGAGGATCTAGTCGAAGGTCGGCCAGCCAATCGGCGAAGAGGAAACGGAGAAAGTTGGCCAATGAGGAACTGAGGCAGCCATGCTCCTTCCCGCACACATCGGCAATTAAGGTCACAGCACAAAGGCACACGTGGGTCGAATCCTAGAGAGTCAGGTCTCACAAATTCCATAATTTCTGTCCGTATGTCGTCACCATGTATCACAGACATTCTGTCAGCCTAAACTAAAATTCATATCATAATAAAATGTTTAAAACAAATATTAACAGAACAACTGAAATGTATTCCCCTTTTGATCATTTTTACCTCCAACTCCCTTGAATATGGTCTATCGCACTATTTTTCAATTAATAAAATATAAATAAATAATATTAACAAAATAATCTATATAAATAAAGATGAAATTCTGTTTGTTTGTTTGTTTGTTCTTCATAGAAATCCATACCGTTTGTCCTAAATTCTCCAAATTTCGCTCAGTGGTTCTTTCATACCAGGTACGAACACCTGTCCAAATTAAAATTGTATAACTTCAGCCAATCTCTGGGTATATTCTTTATTGTTATAAAAATCATTATGATCTCGCTTTACATTGGTTTTTAGAACATTTAGAAAATTTAGGAAAATGAAATTCCTCGGGTGAAACCGGGATATACAGCTAGTAATCTATACAAATAAAGATTAAATTCTGATTGTTTGTTTGTTTGTTCTTTATAAAAATCCATACCGTTTGTCCTAAATTCTCCAAATTTCACTCAGTGGTTCTTTCATACCACGTACGAACACCAGTCCAAATTAAAATTGTATAACTTCAGCCAATCTCTGGGTATATTCTTTATTGTTTAAAAAATTGTTATGATCTCGCTTTCCGTTGTTTTTACGAAATCGACCGTTTGAATCGAAAGAAAAACGAAATTCCCCGGGTGAAACCGGGATATACAGCTAGTAATTAATAAAATGCACATGCACCATAACTAAAAATAAAATGTAAATTATTCATAAACAATTTAATAATAATATCGTTATTAATTGAGACAATAAATAATTCAGTATGAATTTATAAATCAACTAATTTAACTTGAGTGCATTAGACTAGGAAGTTCAATGTGATGACAGAAAAAAAATCAATGATATGCAATATTTGTTTTCAACAGAGTTCTTTCGTCGTGTTCCTTCTCTATCATAACATAAAAAAATGTTTTTTTTTTATTTTCTTTTTTTTATGAGTTTTTAGAATATCGCCTCTATTTTTTATTTATTTTTAATCGAATCGTCAGATCTGATATTTCCGTATGTTAATGAACAGTTAACTATTACGTAATAATAAAATTTATTTTTTCATTATAGTTAAAGCTGCTAAATATTTACAAAAAAAAGTTATAATTATGGTATTCTTATTCATATAATTTTAACCATTACTACAATTCAGGGATTTAATTTGAAAATGATTTTTTATTTTTTAATTAAAAATATAAATATTATTTATAATTATATATAATATAATAATTATATATTATTTATTGATTTTTAAATCAAATTTAATAATTTAATTGGTTTAACTAATTATTAATAAAGGAGTTATATTCGTTTGAATCAAAGTCAAAAGATTATTTATGTTGATTAAAAAAAAAACTACCAATTTTTTTTTGTCTGTAAGGCCTAAAAAAAAAAGTTATATCAGTATTCTTAATAATCCACCTTGTTGTATAAATATATTGTATTAATAATAAAATACCCTTAGCCCTAACTCTTGTTACAATGGAGAACGGTAGATCGCACTATTTTTCAATTAATAAAAAAAATAATAAAATTGATAAATATTAATAATTAATAAAATGAATATGAAAATAGTTGTCTAAATAATAGCTTATCAATTTATTTACTTGTGTATTTACTTCTATTTGTACTCCAAACGCATTAGAATTATCGAAGTGTTGATTGGTTTTTGGAATTTGAGATTTAGCTGTGAAATTTCAATTTTTTTTAACTGAGGTAGGAAGAAGCCCCACCCCAAAAAAAAAAAAAAAATTGTTGGCTATCCCCGCTATTAATTACATGTAAACCTTTTTTATTTATTTTTTTTAAATTATTAATTGTGTGAAAATAAGGAATCATTCTTTTCTCAGAGAAATTGGTCAGAAATTGTTGAAATTTTACACAAACATAAAAACGAATGTTTTATTTCTTTACTCACTTAATAATAATAGTATTTATTAAGCTTGCGTAGATATGAGAATGATGAATAAATCTCGCATATCGATAGATTATTATCTAAATTTTTGATCTTAAGTTTAAAATGTTGCCAAATTTTTCATCTATTTATACTTATTTATATAAATGTATATCTATCTAATTTCATATATATCATATAATATATATACATATATTTCATCAAATCGTGTTAGCATTATTGAAGTGTTGATTAGTTTTAGGTAAGTACTTTTAAATGCTGAAATTTCTATTTTTGAAAATTCTATTCTACTAATGTGAAATTTGTAGTTTTTAAATTTGAGAATGGAAGGCCCCACAAAAAAATAAATAAATAAATAAAACGAATTTATAATTTATTTTTTGAAGAGAAAAGATTTGGCTCCGCCGGGAGTCGAACCCGGGTCTCCCGCGTTACATGCGCGGATGCTAACCACTACACCACAGAGCTCAATTAAGATTACATTAATATAAAATAATTTTAAAAATTGACGTATGTCAATAAATATCATAAATTGGACAAAATTTGTCCACCTCCCGCTACTACTCACAAAATTTGTGAGATAGGGGGAGTAGGTATCAGTTGAGCCGAGCTCTGTGGTGTAGTGGTTAGCATCCGCGCATGTAACACGGGAGACCCGGGTTCGACTCCCGGCGGAGCCAAATCTTTTCTCTTCAAAAAATAAATTATTTAAAAATAATTTAAAATGGTGGTCACCCACAAATTAAGATTACATTAATATAAAATAATTTTTTTTTTCTGTTGAATATATTTCTATAGGGCCCGGTGTGGCTGTGCGGTAAAGCGCCGTACTCCCATGCCGGAGCTGCGGGTTCGAGTCCCGCCCTGGGTGGTGCTTTTCTTTCGTAGGAGAAGTATCATCCAGTGCCATGGGTGTTAGTATGGGCATTATAGGGCTTCAGTAGAAGCCTTGAAGTCCCAAAAAAAAAAAAAAAAAAAAAAAAAAATGTCTATAAATAAAAAATACAAAATCCAGCTCATGGGGAAAAAAAAGCATTAAAAATGTGATTTAATATTAGAAGTAATGTTATCATGGTACCACGTTTTATATTTGGACCATTATGCAAAAATTATTTTTAGTTTTATCGCTGAGCGTCTTTGAGCGGAAGTAGCAAACGGAAGCCAGCGATATGGCGGAACTTCCTAGAGATGCGATAGACCCAAACAAATCGAAAATTTAATGCACCCAAAATAGAACAGATATTAAATAGCTTTAAATAAAATTTTTAAAAATCATCTGGTATCGTATTCATTTAAATTATTTCCGTCTTGAAGGCATTAAATTTTTATTTTATCACTTCATTTATGTATCTAATTATCATGAAATTCTTGGAGATTCGTTATTTAGTACTACTTACTTTAGTAGTTTAGCCGAGTTTGGAACATTAAAAATCGGTAGTTTTTACGATTTTGGCTGAAAACGTGTTCCAACGCCTATAACTCAAAAACATCTAGTTTAAATTACACATGTTATAGATAAAAGTTGCAGAGCATCAAATTTAGCATGAAATAAGCACCGTACACATAACATTAGCTAAATCCTGGGAGAAATACAAATAAAACGTTGTAAGTATTCGTAGTGCTTACTCCCTGCAAAGACTTCGGTTTTTGAAGTATTAACCATTTTTAACTTCTCCACAACCATCTTCCATCTGTTAAAATAAAATATTAATTTTGCCAAGTACCTACTAAGTGATTATCTAACAGTCTAAGTTGTTATTTTTATGAATATTTTATCAAATCATCTGATACTTCAAAAACCGAAGTCTTAGCAGGAAGTAAGTACTGCGAATACTTTTAAGTTTTATTTCAATTTCCACGCTGGGTTTAGCTAATCTGTGTAAGGAGCTTGTTTCATACTTCATGCTCTGCAACTTTTATCTATAACATTTTTAATTTAAACTAGATGTTTTTGAGTTATAGGCGTTGAAAAACTACTGATTTTTGATCTTCCAAACTCGGCTAAACTACTAAACCGATTTAAACTTCAAATATATCATTCTATTTGCAATAGTATAGCCTTTTATAGTAAGAATAAAGCAATACGTCGTGATCTGTATTTGTCGATTTATATGTAAGAAACTGAAAAAAAAATCCAAAATTTTAGACCACAAGGCGCTAAATACGTTCACGTACGCGAAATTTTATGCCCTTTCATTTTAGAAAGAACATAATTTTCTCTGAGATAATTTTTTTTCGATTTATGAGCGAAACATTGAAAAAAGTTCGAAAATGTCGATTTTGTTTGCCTATAAAATTTGATGGCAACCGATCTGAGGTGGCAGGCGTTCACATTTGTTGTCTATGAAATGAGTACTTTCAGCCTATATGATCGATAACTTTCTTCAAATCAGACACGTTTTTGGCCCTCAGCTCCCGGACTATAAGTTTCACTCACACTTTCGTTTATTTGTACACACATCTTGTGTTTTATTTTTCGACTTTAGTCCTCCCACCAACCAGTAGCGGATCCAAGAATTTTCTGAGCACTTTATTTAAACATTTGAATTAGATCCTTTATGGATCTTAAAATGAATAAAAATTTAGCTTTAACTTGAGAGGAGGCATCGAAGGATTAATTTAAAATATGGACAAAATAATGTATAAATCAGCATTAAATGTATAAATAAATACATGTTTTAATGAAAGACTAAATAAAACTATGTTTCTGAATAAAATTGCTTATTTAGAATTAATATTTTCGATATAGAATGCAAGGTCTCAAAGTCTCGTATTATTTCAATAATGCACTTAATCATGCAGATTACATGCCAAATTTTCGCCTATTCAGGTATCTTCAGGGCTACTACAGTTTCACAAGCAAGCTAGAAACAGACTGAAACCTTCCCATATGGAAGGAGGGCTAACAGGGAAATATGCAGTGTTGCCAACATTTAAACAAATTTAGATAACAGAGATAATAACTGAATAAGGTCTATAGAAAAGTAAACACAATATTAAAGTTGAAGAAGGTTCAAATAAAGTAATTTTAATTTTACATCTACACATATATACATACACACATAACATCATGCACTAGAATTATAAATATATATAAAAAACATATGAAAAGCAAAGGCAAATCTAGAATAAATAATTCACTGTTGGTTTAAAATGTTAATAGTTTCAGCAAAAAAGTTGTTAAGATTTCTTGCATCAGTTTTAAAATTGACAACCTTATTAATGTTTGCAGCTATATATAGTGCTTCAAGATATTTTAATTTTTGCTCAGAATTTTCTTTATGCAAAATTATAGTTTTGTCATAATCGAAGCTATGCTTATGCTCGGAAGTGTGTTTAGCTAGGGCAGTTTTAGGTTCCTTTATTCCTTTATTTTTATTTTTGTATTCTGTGCATGAATTTTTATGCTGATAGATTCTATTACAGAGATTTTGAGTAGTCTTGCCAATATATGCATTTTGGCAATCCAGGCAATTAATTTTGTAAATTAGGTTAGAATTAAGACCAGTTGCAATTTTATCTTTGAGCGGGGTAAGTATTTGATCAAGTTTATTGCATGGTTTGTAAGTGATTTTTATTTCAGTGATGTCATATGCTATGAAGCTTTGCTTTAGGGATTCAGATAAATGGGAAGGTTTCAGTCTGTTTCTAGCTTGCTTGTGAAACTGTAGTAGCCCTGAAGATGCCTGAATAGGCGAAAATTTGGCATGTAATCTGCATGATTAAGTGCATTATTGAAATAATACGAGACTTTGAGGCCTTGCATTCTATATCTATAATTAAATAGTCTCTTCCTAAAACTTGTTTACTAAATTAATATTTTCTTAATTTTTTTTTCCTAACCCTTGACTATTCGTCATATCAAAATTTAAAAGAATCCTGGAAAATTAAGTATCGGCAGATAAGCTTCTGCATCATCGAAAAACATACGGAAAACTGGATTATTTAAACGCTTTCCTCGTTAGCTGCCCGAAAAAAAAAGAAACAAATATACGTACACAGAGGAAAAAGAAGCTGTCCGATTTCTCGGAAGGGAAAGATCCAGATAATTCGATGAAATGACGCACCTCTGGCCAGTTCGTGACAAATAATCCAATCAGCATAAGGTCTGATGATCCTTTAATAAAAAGAACGTTCGAATTGAATCAAAATAAAACTAATGTTAACATTCACTTACCTATACCTATATGAAATATATAGTAAGGGAAAGTATTGCGATTGTGAAAAATTTTGACTTCCGGTTTTCAACGGCAATACACATTTTAGGGTCCCTTGAATCCAAATAACCAAGTCCCGTGAAATGGTCTGTGTGTGTGTGTGAATAGACTAGCTCAAAAATTATAAACCGTCGAACCTGAAATTGGGTATCTGGTATATGTTTATGCCCGCGATATGACAGCAACAATTTCATCAAAATTTATCAAACGGAGGGGGTACTTTATTTCATAACTTTTTCCCCCCATTTTTAGGTTTTTTTTTTCGATTTTCTCAAAAACAGCTATATCGATTTTGATTAACCTCGTCAGGTTTAATGAGAATCAAGTATTCTTTAATATCAGGTAAGCTTTAACATTATTAAAATGTTCTGAGGGGGCTTAAATGGGGAAGGACTCTTTTTTGTTTTCCTATAAAGTACCTTTGTTTTTGTTTATATCGAGTACCTAAAAATTAGAAATGGCTGAATATGAAATATGAAAAATATCAAGTAAACGTATATAGGGGACAAAAAGATAAATATTTCGTAAACTCGTTGAGCCCACGCATGCGCAGTACGCCTTTAATGACAGACGATTGTTTATTATTAAAGATGTTCTGTTCATTTAGTGGAAATTATTTGTTTCATGGTAACTATACGAAGTTTTCAATAACTACATAGGGAATTATAAAATCAGACGACAAATTCAAACAAAAATAAGTTAATGAATGTGGAAAAATATGTGACTTAGAGAAATGGCATTTAACGAAACACGTAAATTTTTAATCAAAGTAAGTTCGTAAGTGAAAGCTGTGTGTTGCTTTACCCTCGAACAGCCTTCACGTCGACAGTTCGGGTATTCTAGGTATTTTATCTGTTCGCCTGTGTTCGGGGGTAGCGCTAGTATCATTTTTGATTTGGGTTTTTCCCAAGTGACAGGAGTTGTTTGTGAGACTAGTGAGCCGTTGTAATTCGTCTCCTATTTGTTATTTTTCAGATAATATAAAATATATTGATAATGGAGATTTTTTCTTCATCATAAGCTAGCGTCACGTGAAGTATAAATGGCTGTTCGTGGAACGCCGGTAAGGAGAACTTGTTTGAGGTTCGTAGAGTTTAAAGGCACCTTTTTAGGTTTCAATAGACCTTATATCGCCGATGTGGCCAAGTCCAGATACCAATCCTTTCACAATAAACTCCGTACTCATCCCAACCTTCTTGTTTATATCCTAGCTTCTACCTCAATTCCTGACAACCTACCGAGGCGTCAGAAAAGAAGATGGCCTCGAGACCTTCTAAAATAGAATTATATTATTAGGGAACTACCGATTGTTAGTTTCTCTACAAGTCTATTCATGTCATTTTTTTTTTTTAAATCTTTATATTCATATTTACTAGATGTATTATTTTATACAGTTGTATCAATAAATGCTTTAAAAAAAAAATCAATATAATTCCAGTAAATAAATAATATTTGAGTCACAGATAAAAGTTTTTGAGATAATTATGACGGCAACAGATATTTGACCGTAGATATAATAAAGTGCGGGGGGGGGGGGGGCACTTTGACACCAAAAAGCCCTGATGAGGACCTGAAATTCGGTTCTAAACGTTAACAAAAATGAAATATGAGATTCTTGCACAGTAGTGATATTTCTTTTAAACGCACACCCAACCGTTTTATCTTCGTTTATTAAAGATAATTATTGGATTTATGTATCTAAAAAAATGTTGTCTATCAAATATCTTCCCAACAATCATCAATTTCGAAAACCACAAAACCACTTCCTTCACTTCCGTAGCTTTTTTAGAATATTATTCTTTATTTGGTAGAATTGCATTCTGTGTCAGTCTCGACAATTTACTAATATGGAGGACTTAAGACATTCACACTCTATTTATTAAAACTATTAATTTACTAAAAATAATATTTTACTTAAATAACATAATATCAAAAATCACAAAGGCAGCCTCCAAATTACACTGTTAACGAACTGTTTTTTGGCTCTCAAGTTGAGTTTTTACTTTCACTTACCTATATATGAAATATATAGTAAGTGGAGGTATTGCGATCGTGAAAATTTTCGACTTCCGGTTTTCAACGGAAATACACGTTTTGGGGTCCCCTGAGTCAAAATAACCAAGTCCCTCGAAATGGTCTGTGCGTGTGTCTGTGTGTCTGTGTGTCTGTGTGAACAGACTAGCTCAAAAACTATTAACCGTGCGAACCTGAAATTGGGTATTTAGAGTATGTATATGCCCGCGATGTGACAGCAAAAATTTCATCAAATTTGCTCAAAGGGAGGGGGTACTTTATTTAATAACTTTTTCAGTTTTTTTCGATTTTCTCAAAAACGGCTCTAACGATTTTGATTAAACTGAGTATTTGATCTATTGATATGCCCGAGATATGACTGTAAAAATTTCATCAAAATTGATCAACCGGAGGGGGGACTTTACTTAATAAATTTTGTATCATTTTCACGTGTTTTTTTTATTTACTCAAAAACGGTTTTAACGATTTTGAACAAGCTTGGTATTTGATGTATTTATATGCCCGAGATATGACTGTAAAAATTTCATCAAAATTGATCAACAGGAGGGGGGACTTTACTTAATAAATTTTGTATCATTTTCACGTGTTTTTTTTATTTACTCAAAAACGGTGTTAACGATTTTGATCAAACTTGGTATTTGATGTATTTATATGCCCGAGATATGACTGTAAAAATTTCATCAAAATTGATCAACAGGAGGGGGGACTTTACTTAATAAATTTTGTCCAATTTTTACCTCTTTGATCGATTATCTCAAAAACGGCTTTAACGATTTTTATCAAATTCGTTATGTTTAATGAAAATTAGTTGTTATTTAATATCAGGTAAGCTTTATCATTATTAAAATGTTCTGAGGGGGCTTAAATGGGGAAGGGGCCTTTTTTGTTTTTCTATAAAGTACCTTAGTTTTAGTTTATATTGAGAAATTAACTGTCTCTCATCACGCCTAAAAATAAGAAATGGCTAAATATGATATATGAAGAAAATCAAGTAAACATATACAGGAGAAAAAAAGAAAAATATTCCGTCAACTCATAAAACACCTTAAGCTCACGCATGCGCCGTACGCCTTTAATGACAAACCAATGCGTTATAATTAAAGCTGTTCTGTTCATTTGAGAAGTGGCATATAACAAAACGCATTAATTTCTAATCTAAGTAAGTTGGTAAGTGAAAGTTGTGTATTGCGCGCACGTACCAGATTTTTTTTTTGGATTCGCTATTTTACTGTTGTGCACCGGACGTAATTTACTTATATATATAAAAAAATTTGGACTGTTGCATTTAGATAACTTTCATTTTATCATGCAAATGTTTTAAATTTCTTCTGCAGTTATAAAGGTTAAGTAATCTAATGTTAGGCATGGAGCAATTTTCTTTACTATAAGAAAGGCAATCGAGAATATATTATTCTCTATTCCATCTGACGATTCTTTAATAAAATACTAGAATACCTTTAGGCCCGATGCACACGGACGACACTTTTCTGCGATGCGGACTATAAGCCAGGTCAGGGGTACCTGGAGTATAATGGTAAATCCGGTCGGTCCATTGTACTCCAGGTACCGCTGACCTGGCTTATAGTCCGCATCGCAGAAAAGTGTCGTCCGTGTGCACCGGGCCTTAACCCTTTAGCGTCTGAGCAGTGCAATGTATTGCGGGCCCTGTGACCTGAGACCTTAGACCGACTGCCGTACCCGGTGGCCTCAATACTTTTTGCCACATTCACTCTTCTTTATCTCCTTATTTATATTTTTCTTCTAAATTCACCCTATTTGACTTAGGAATGTGGTGCAGATAAAATTAATTTGGAAAACCCCGAAAGAATGTCCCATGTCGATTATTTTACAACGCTCGGAAATTTTTGATAAAACCAAAAACCTCGTCACTGGGAAATGCCGGACGGGTGGAAACAGGGTTGGAGAAACGCGAATGCCAATTATGTAAAATAATGTTCATATGTCCTGCACTCGTCGTAAATATGAATAAGAAAATGATGAATATTTTGTTTGCTCGCCGTGCTCCTCCAATATTCATGAAATTAAAAAAATACGCGTAGGAACATACCTTAGAAGACATACTTACATATAATTCTTAGAACTGTTATATTAAATGTTTTATATATCTGTTTATTTAAGTATATACTATATTTTTTTTACGAGTTGTTACCTACGGATTTATGAATGTTGCATTCCTCTGTAATGATAAAGCGAAGAGTAAAAATTCAATTTTTGTTTTAAAAGAAGCCTCAAAAACATCTCTTAAGGTGCTGACTACTGTGGTGTTTTTCCTAGTGCAATAGTTGGACAAATGGAAAGAGTTAAGAAATCAATTAAAATAAGGTCCGCAGTTTCAGCCTTCTAACGCTGAAGCGGGTGGAACTGATATATCAGTCTACAGGCCACACGAACTGATATATCAGTCAAAAGGCGTTAAAGGGTTAATATAGATCCATGATGTAATAAAGTTGGATGCTCACTAATGTGGAGTAACTAAACAAAGACTTCACTTATCAGACAAAACATACGACTGGAAGACCATAGGCACTGGTAAGTATTGGAACATTTTCTGCATTCTATGTGTTTTACAACCAGTCAAAAGTCTACGATTCAATCTTTATTCCTTCCTGGCTAAATTAAAAAAAAAATCAATATTGAATAAGAAAACATTTTATATGATTGTGATCTTGGAAATATTTCAGGAGATTTAAAACCCAGAAGGTGCCTTCACACTATACGAACTTCACCCTCGAACCTACCCCCGAACAGACTGTCCCGCACACTGTTCGGCAATTCTAAATAAGACACGAACTCGAACAGGTACTTTATCTGTTCGCCTGTGTGTTCGGGGATGACGCTAGAGTCGCTTTTGAGTTAGTCAAGATAAGCTTCTAGACCTTCTTTTAGCATTTTTCTGACGTTTGTTTTTATCCACAATAAGTAAGAGCAAAAGTCAGAACAGTTGCTAGTTCCAAGTCAGCCGTCTTTATAAAGAAAAATATTGAATTAAGGTGCACAGGTGAGGTCAGACATCATTGTTGGCTCCATTTCACGTTTTAGTATAAATATGTGTTCGTGGTAGGCCGGTGCGGCAAGGTTCGGGGGGATTAACTGTTCGAGGGTGTGGTTCGTACAGTGTAAAGGCACCTTGACTTTATGGAGACTATTACCAATGGAATGAATGAATTAAGCCTTTATTATAAAGAGTAAAAAATTGAAACAAAATAATGGCTTACAAGTAATAAGAATAATAAAAACATATTTACAAATTGCACTAATATCTAACTACAATAAAAATAAGAAATAATAAAGTTCTTCTTGCTAAAAAATAAATATTAGCTAATTTATTAGGAAAGTTTTTCTCTTTATAGGCCTTTCCTTAAGGGAGTTTGGTCTAACTTCCCGGAGTGACCAGCTCTATTCGAAAGTGATTACTGATGGATTCCTCACTAAAAAAAATATATAAAATAATATTTAAAAACAACGAAGAAAGGCACTGAATTATGCTAAACATTTTTTTGTCCATCCTTAAAAGTTGTGTTCTTTCAGATTCGCTAGTTTACCGAGCACTCGTCGATACGTATGTACCTACTATTAAAAAGTTGATTATTGCATTCAGATAACTTCACTTTTATCGTGTATTAATAAAGGTTAATTATTTATATGGTCTTCCCAGTTATATTGAAGCGCTATCTAATGTTAGTCACGGAGCAATTATTTGGCCTGTAATGCGTGGGGGGGGTACGAGAGGGCAGCTACCCCCCCATTGAAAATATGACAGACAAAAGCTACGTATTAAATAAATTCGCATTCATTTACTATATTTATTATGTATTATGTAAAAACATATTTTAATTTTCAAATCCCAGTGATTTATTTGAACAATTAATTGAGACTTAGATAGTCAAAATACCCCCCCCCCCTGGTCATAAAAAAATTTACCATTGCTATAGGAATACCTACTTCTGAGCAAGAAACGCCTAAAGACTGGACCAAAACAGAGAGAGACATCTGGTCTGCAGCAGAAAACATCAGGACTCACACACTGTAACATGTTCAAACCCTTAAGAAGAAATGCATATAACAGATTCAGACCTTGGAAGTCTAAAGGTGCCTTTACACTCTACGAACTTTACCTTCGGACACCATCCTCGAACAACGTTCGTGAAGCCTTCACGTCGACTGTTCGGGTGTTCTAGGTACTTCATCTGTTCGCCTTGGTTCGGGGGTTGCGCTAGTGTCACTTTTGATTTAGGTTTTTCCTAAGTGACAGGAGTTGTTTGTGATACTAGAGGAATTTGTCTCCTACTTCTTTATTTTTCAGATAATATAAAATATATTGATAATGTAGATTTTTTCTTTATCATAAGCTAGCGTTGGGGGCGTCAGCCATATTGGTTCGCTTAACGTCTCGTGAAGTATAAATGGCTGTTCGCTTCACGTCGGTACGGCAAGGTTCGAAGGAGAACCTGTTCGAAGGTGAGGTTCGTAGAGTGTAAAGGTACCTTAAAAGAACATTTAAAAAAATTACCATCCTGCCCCCCCCCATAGACAAAAATTTACCCATCTGCCCCCCTAGACAAATTCCTGCGGACGCCCTTGCTATAAGAATCAATTCTTTTTACCAATTTGGAAGAAACCTATCCGACGGCCTTAAATGTCTAGATCCATAATGTAATAAAATCGGATGCTCGCTATTGTGGCGTAACTAAACAAAGACCTACCCTATCAGACAAAAAAATACGACTGGAAGACCATAGGCACTGGTAAGTAGGTTACGGGAGATGGTATTGAAATGAAGGTTGGAGGCAGAGCGTCGGGGGTGGAAGGAGGACAATGGCGGTGTAATGAATAATCTCCTGGCAGAGGAGAATGCTCGGGTGGCTGTCAGATCAGCTGACTGAGGAGTTGGGTTTTAGGTAACCGGCTCCAACAAAGGTCCGCCTTTTTTGCTGGCCCATCTGCGCCACGCCCATCCCGCCGTGGGAACGTCCTCCCGGGCAACCCAGGTATCGCACCGTTATCGCCGCTACCCGATGTATCTTTAAATCCTTCAGCCCGCTATCCCGTCTTCAAGGATTGCGGCAAGGGTTTAGTCGTAATCTAAACCTTTGCTACACAGCAACCCTCATTGTCTGCTTTTAAACAACGTCTAAAGATGGTTTTACACCGCGTCGAACCACTTGATGAACCTTGCCGTAAAGGTATACGACGAACAGTCATTTTGAACAGTGAACACTGATGTCTGACCGCACCTAACATTAAGATTACACTGTAAAGTAAGTAATAATGGGATGATCTTCCGTCTGCTGGTGAAGCGGTCACCAGCGTACCACCGGTTGGGGACAGGTGTTTTGGTAGAAGGGGACCGTCCCCCCCCAATGTAAAAAATTAGACTAAAATACGATTTTACGAATATATCTCAGTATAACCAATCAAATTTAATACAGTATAAATATAAAATATTATTAAATTACAGCATATTCTATTGATTGATGATAACCAATTTCTCCATCCGATACTTCAGTTTCATAAATGGGCGACGTATCGCTTTGTTTTATCATCATGAGGTGTATTGTATATTTGATGAATTATATCATTTTTATTTCAGTTTACATAAAACTGTATTTTTTTATGAATTGTTTAACAAAGTTTGATCACCAGAATCGGTCTACATTTCTTTTTTCAACCAAACAGCTTGATCCTACTTTCCCTCAACTCGATGAAGCTTATAGAAAATGATGGAAAGCAATGAAATTTTAAGAGAGTTTCAAGTTTTAAAAGACTATAAATAACTTTAACATACATCGTTGTAAGAGGAATTAAATGTCAAACAGTTGTTTTTAGGCGTTATAATTTCAACTTTTAGTCTGTCGAATTTCCACCAATCAGATCTAGGAGAATGTTGAGCCGTCCCCGCAGTAATTTGGTGCTGGTGACACCTAAGGAAGCGGTCATATCATTGGATATAATATTTAAAAAAATTTATAGAGGTGAGGAATAGTCAACTGTTTTTCTTTACAATATGTTGATTGATAGTCAGGATTTTCAGTCTTTTTGTTTTGGAAAGCTAACGTTTCGATGCCTATATGTGGATCTTCATCTGGGCTAAAAGAATACAGATATATGAGTATCTATGCTAGACGATGACAATTAAACGTTTATCGTGTAATTATTAATTATAGATAGTAACAACTAGGAGTAACTTAATAATGGAAACCATATCCAACTGTCATGTTTACATGACATGGATGGTTAGGGGTAAAATAAAGCATGATTTTTAAATAAAAAATCATAAAAATAATTATTATACATTTTTTTTTTAATAATTATTGATTTCAATCCCTGGCTTATATATATTGTTGGGGGGATGAAATGGGACTACCTTCAGTAGAATTCTTGGGCGTTGTTGATGGGATCTACTCGGTCTCTTGGGAGAAAACTGAGGCCACTTGGGCGCAGATAGTAGTACTGGCTCAGATTTCAAAAAAACAAACCAAACCTTCATAGGAATTACGTTTCACTGACCATTTAAGGTGTATTGTCTCTCATACTGGAATGCGGTTGCGGGATTTCGTTGTCTCCATTGTTTAATAATATTTAAATATGTAAAAACAAAATATTAAATAAATAAATTTGAAGTATAGAAACAGAAACTGTTTGTTGTTTATTGACTGAACCTCAAGACCCCAATTATAATATATTTACGCGCGTGTGTGTGTGCTTCGTTAAGTCTGAACGCCTGAAGATTATTCAGTTTATTAATTGGTTAGAAAATTGCGAAGAGCCCTATGGATTAGTAAGCAAGGGATCATTGGAACAACTAATTTATTTAATTTTAACAATAATATTATTTATCCTTACTATATTTATTTATTATGTTTATTATTTTTTGTTAAAATATTCATCGTTTATTAGAGCCTTACCTACTATTGTAACATATTCATATAATTAATCAAAATACATTAGTTATTGTGAACTAAAGACCTGTATTGAAACTCAGATCTCGACAAACGGAATTTTCGATTGTCTGGGTGTTTAGATGATTTTTTATTTTTTATGTAATGTTTTATATTTTTTTTTAATAAACTTTTTCGTTCATATATACGAAATAATTTCATGAGTGTTGAGGTCTTGAAAATTAAACAACGTTAATTTTCTACTTGCTAATGTTTCGTCTATTTTATAGATATCCTCAGGGCTACAATGGAAGAAAACAAAATAGATGAAAAAAAAATTACATAATGGAGAGTAGCAATTTAAATTAAAGTAATATGTGTAACCAATCCTAAATAATTAAAAAGCAACATACGAAAAGTAGTTGTTGGCATATGAATTAATTTATAATATATATTGTAGTGTACAGTATATGCTGATATAATATATACTATAGTGTATATGTACTAAATAATAATATAATATATACTATGGTGTATAAGTCATCTTAACCATAAGCTGACTTATACACTATAGATCTATAAAATAAATACATATTTGGCATTATTTCCCTTAATATATAACAGTCCTCTCTGTGATATATTCTGTATAGGGTTACAATTTGAATATCTGATGTGCTATGTTCAATATGATGTTGTGTCATGTGTTGTTTGATTGAGACTATGAAAGTATGGTAGCTATTTTTGTGAGGAGTGTGAACAAAGTAACTATTAAACTTCCAAACAGTTAATTAGTGTAAATTAAAATTTTGAAAACGTACCATGTAAGACTAGATAAGAAATTATATCTGCTTTTTTTATCTGAGTCATTTAACGATTAAGTAGCATCGCCGAGATTTCTTTTAAGCTTCGTACACTTCTCCTTTTATAAGGACATCGTATTATTTTTTCAAGTTTTACCTCTCAAATCCAAGCAATGAACATCCAGGGCCACTTTCAGGAAACAGAATCATAGACTGTTTTTATATCGAATAATTCACGTCTACAGAAAAAAAAAATTGGTGCCTAGAATCTTATAGCTGATTTTAACTGTTTGGGGCGCTGATTCCAATAATGCAATCAGATTTTTTCTATCTGTTCTACTTTTTTAGCTTCAGCATACCTTAACAGTAGTTTTATTTAAATTTAAATACCTATGATATAGATAACACAATCCGAGATAGATGTTTAAATGAATTATTTTAGCACGCTTTTCTCCTTATTTTAGAATATTAAACTATTAGCTAGCTGTATATCTACCAATAACTTGTAACAACGCGTTTTAGTATGATTTTACCCACTGGCAAATCATTTTACTTTTCGTTATGGTATACTTTTGAAATGCTGAACCGGATCATGGCATATCCACATGATGACAGATTACTGCTGGAACCTAAAACGAGCTAAAGCTTCCTAAGTGTGAAATAGAGTCTCTTTGAAATGTAATTGGTTTAGTTACAAAGTGGTTATGTAAATAATGTGTGTGTTTATAAGGTTTTAATTGATTTAAAATGTTTCATTAAAGAATTTTAATATCTTTGTTTTTTTCCACCTGCTATTAGCCTGCACATCTAATCCAGTAATTATGTTTTAAGATGTAAATCACGCCATTTATATATCTCAACAACTAGAGCTGATGGAGGAAAACTCATGGCAAATTTGGATTCAGCTCACCAATTATACTCAGAATCAGATAGCTATAAAACTCTCGACACCAAGAATGCTGTGTAATGCATGCACATATTCAACTACTTCCTAATATTTTTCGGGCACCTGTTTCAGGATGAAGATCCTGCATCAAGCGAGCGCCTTCTTCCCCTTCTGGATTCCTGCTTAGTGGTCCCCTATTACATTTTCATAATTCATAATATCCGGTATAGCAGGATATAGGTCATTAGCTTATAGGCGACCGGAAGTATTGCTATGTCCGTGTAATTACTAAACTCCAACATGGAACCCTTCTTTAGGATAGAAAAGATTAGGCTCGTTTTACAAGCCCCTAGTATCCCTTCCTCAACCTCTATTTTGTGGATTAATTCTAATTGCTTGACTCTCTGATGTTCTTTAACATCTATAAACAGCCCTGATGGTAGGTTAGTCATCCCTGGGGCATTTCTTCTTCCATGCATTTCGATCTCTATTTCCATAACTAGAATATATAGTTCTTCAACCTCTCCGTCGGTCGAGATCCTTGACCTGAAACATGGTTAAATATATAATTAAATTTCATCACAAATTTTTTTTTATTTATATTCAATGATAAATCAGTTAATTAATTCATTAATCATTTGAATCCCTGTATCTTCCATCCGCTATCGGTTTTGCATATGATTCGTATTTTTTTTTTTTTTTCATTTGGTTCTTGGAGCCGTATATGTTTATAAGAAAACAAACGTAAATAAATGATTTATTTTTATATATGTATTTTTTATAGCTAATGCATTTCATCAGTATGAGTCTAATTAACCACATATTACTGTCGAATCGATGTTAAACATCAGTTTATTTAAAATTTTAATCTGTGCACATTACAATATGATAATTTTATGGAATAAAAAAAAAAAATACTTAAGGAGGCGGCAAAGGAAAACTACAAGACGTAAAATGCTAATTTGTATATAATTTTTTTTTCTTCAAATTGTTACCTTTGTAAAATTAAAGTCACCCACTTTTTATGATTTTTTTTTTTTTTTTTTTTTTTTTTTTTTTTTTTTAGGTTTTATACTATACCTACCACACACTATAATAGGAGCGGAGGAAGTAAAAAAAAAATTGTGGGTCTTACTTATACCCCAGCGCTACCCCTCTTCCACGGTTCATATACCGAACAAAAAATATCTTTCTGTATCTTTCTTTTCATCTACTCTGAAGTTAAAATATGATTTATTCTTTTATTGTAAATAATCATTAATATATAACAATTATATATAGCTAAAGGATTAACAAATAAAATAAGAACAACTGAACATACGTATAACTACATACATAACCATATTTTCACAAATATGTAGCAACATATAGTCAACTCTAGATAAGTCGATTTTCGAGGGATTGTGAAAAATTGTTCCACTTACCGAATATTGACTTACCGAGGTTATCATTTAATCTATATGTAAATGAAAAAAAAAAAAACACACACACACACACACATTAGAGTTAAAATCATCAACGCAATCATCTATGTTGTATGCAGACACATATAGTTCCAAGAAACTGTTATTTAAATTTATAATTAATTGGTATATATGTATATATATATATATATTTTACTTTTTATATATATTTTACTTTTTTATATAGTTTTTTACTTTTTAGATATCAGGTTAACTATTTTTGTGATTTGTTTAAGTAATTGGAGATCATATTTTGCCAAATTGGCTAGGGTTTTTTCCCGTTTAAATATCGTACCCGCGCCAACATATTAAAGAACTCAAATAACACAAGCTACCTAAAATTCCATTAATTAATCAATTCAAAAAGGAAAATACATCTTTTTCGATACGATATTAATATTTCATGTCTGATATTTTGATGATTTATAATTAAAAGCCGATATTTCTTTTAATGGCATTGCTATAAGAATTTAAAAAAAATCTATATAATAATTTTCATCAGAAAATGTTCAACTTGTTGCACAGGCTCTCGGCATAAAAGGTTTTGCTAAGAAAAGTTGCGTAGCGTGCGGCAGTACGCCACTTGAAATCTCAAGCACGGCTATGGCTTCAAGGCTGCCGAGGGACGGCAACTGAGAAACTGCAACATTTCCGGAAGTGATGTCACCAGCTCCGGAAATGGCTACCAACTTTAAAAAGTCATAGTTTTAGTCGCCATATGAATCAATAATGACGATTATACATTAAATAAATTAAGAACTACTACTTTGTTACCTCTGAAATCTGACACATTTACTAAACTCTGCTGTATAGCCAAATAACAACAATATCTACCTTTTATGCTAATATATCTAATGTAAAAAATGTAGGGGTTTAACAAATAACTGAAATATAACAATTGTTAACAGAGTTAGGGCCTATTTTAATTTTGTTTCTTGATGTTATATCCTTAAATATCCCCAATGGAAAAAATTAATCCCAATCATGCACACAATGTTCCTTCATTTTAAATAAAATTTAAAAAATGTTAGATTGTTTAAAAGATTCATAATCCTTTCTAATTCAAAGTAATTTTAAATGGGCTACTATGTGTAATGATATATTTGGGTAAATTTCACCGGAATACTTTTATTTACTTCCGTATAAGTTAATATTACAGTAAGCCACATAAAGCATGACCGGGTTTTACCTCGTTAAATAATAATAATAGAGTTAATATTCAATCAGAGGCAGATCCAGAATTATTTTATGAGAGCGGACTACTTTTTTATTTTTTTTTCACTTAATTCCATCCTTTAAAAATGTTACTCTTGTAATGAAAGATTGTCAATGATATAAATAAAGGATTCAGATATTACCCGGGGTGGTCGCAGGGGGGGGGGGTATTTTTCCCCAAAAATCAACCTCCCCCTTGAACTTTCGGAAAAAAATCTAAGTGGAATAAATTTACGCATCTACGCAAGTTTCTAGTACATTGGTGTATGCATGGGCGTCACCAGCACCAAATCATTGTGGGGGTGCCAATATACCTAGATAGGGTAGGTAGAAATTCGAGGGGCTAAAAGTTGAAATAATAAGTCCTAAAAACCACTTTTGGGACATTTAATTTATCCTCCAACGATGCATTTTAAAGGTATTTATAGTATCTTAAAACTTGTGAATTTATGCCTAGTAATAAAATAGGGATCTGTTTAGGCTTAACGTTGAAGGATGTGGGCCAAAATTTCTTGATTGAATTTTATCCAAGTTTTTCTCCTGTACTGATCCCACTAATTTCATTGCTTTCCATCAACTTCTGTAAGCTTCATCGAATTGATGAAAAGTAGGATCAAGCTGCTTGGTTTAAAAAAGAAATGGAGGCGGATTCCGGTGATACAACTTTGTTACAGAACTCATAAACAAAAACAGCTCAAGCTGAATTAAAAAATATATAATTCATCAAATATACCATCTGTGCTGTAGTTAACTAAGATTATATATTTATATTTTATTGGTTAAACACAGATAAATTCGTAAAATCGCATTTTTATTTATTTTTTTACATTGGGTTCTCTCCTACCAAAATATTGGGGGGGGGTCAGAGTCCCTTCCTGCCACAATATTTGGGGGGGCGTCCTCCCTGTGAGTGTATGCGTTGTGTTATTCCTTGTTTTATACTGTCCAATCACCCCATGAATTTTTTTTTTTTTTGGACTGATGACACTGGAAACAGAGCTATACTGCTCACTTCCTTCTGGATTACAGAAAATGAAAAGAAGATGGTCTCGGGACCTTCAAAGTTAGATATATTAGATGAGTGCTGCCAATGGGTAGTTTCTCTGCACGCTCGTTCATTTATTGAAATTTACCACTTTACATACAGTAATGCATAAAGTAAATGTGATGATTAAAAAAAGTAAAAATAAAGACTTGGGCAAGCGTGTTGGGAAACTACACATGGGTCGCACTCATCTAATAAATCTAACTTAAAGGTCCAACTTCTCTTCAGACGCCTATGAGGATTGTCTGGAATCGATGAGGAAGCGAGGGTGGACACAAGTGGGTTAGGATGGGTCTTTTCTATGAAAGGAATGGTACCTGAATCGGCAACATATGGAAGTAAATGGATGCGAGAAAAAAAAAAATTATGATTTGTTAAGGTATTTGTATGTTGTAAAGGTCTTTGTGGATTATTTTGTAACATAGTAACGGGAACGATTTTGCGAAGGATTTTGGATTGGAAGGATTGCATTGGTGAGGATTTTGAAGGTTTGATGGAGCTAAGGGGCTCGATTACATTTTTTAATTCTATATATTTTTTTAAATTTTCTGTTATTAAAGAAGAAGTAGTCAAGTCTCAGGCAGAAATACTTATCACATCTCCTCTACTTTTCAGAGAAAGAATGAAAAACAGGTTTCCGAAGACGCAAGGAAAGCATCACCGTCTTGTTAATATTCGTGCTCCTAGTTGGAAGAACCCCTTTATGCGAACTGTGAGTGAGTCAGAGGGTTCCTGGTAATATTTTTCATACAGCTCTTTATGTCGTCACGGCCTTCGACTCTCTGCGAAAGAATAGCTTCCATTTCCTTCCTCTTATCGTAAAATCGGTCTTCCACCGACTCAAGGTGGACTTGTGGTCGCATGTCCTGCGATGTCACCTCAGGTAGTAAGAGCCTTATTGTTCCCTGTAGAGCTATAACCTCTCTAATTCCTTGCTTTTGTCCAAAATCTATAATTATCGAAACAGTTCAGTAGATCTTCGATTATCCGGAAAGTTTTGGGTAAACATTTTCCCGAGTAAAAATTAAATGAGGGTAGAAAAACTTAATAATTTATTGAAATGAAAATGGTGGGGTATCTTATATTGTGCTGACATACAGTAGGAAAATGTTTTGATCCAGTGGCCAAAAATCTATAGCTCTTGACCAAAATAAGTTAATGGAATAATTCTTTTTTAATTAATGAGCATGAGATTTTCTTTATTAATGAATGATAATAAAAAAAATATATAAATCTCAACACATGTTATTTCTTATTAATTTTTATGTATATCTTTTTTTTCACCTTAATTTAAATAAAATATTTTATTAGGTACAGGGTCATACATACAGAATGAAATGCATCAGTAGTAATATCTATTGAGCTTTCTGCTTATATACATGTATTTTTCAGGCATTTTCTCCTTTTGAAAGAGTTTTAAATAACTGTTGTCTGAAGGAAAACAAATTAAATATTGTCTAATAATTCACGATCGTACTTGATCGATCAAATTTCATTAGAGAATTTTAGCCCTTTTTACACTCTACAGCTGTGAAAAAATTAGAATCAATCATTGCCAATAAAAGACTTTATGTTCATTTAAATAATTTTTTTGGTAAATTATATAGTTAACATGGATAATATAATAACGCATTTTTATCCAATAATTTTACAGCCATTTTTCTTATTTTTAAAAGATACTTGGTCCAATAATATGAAAAGTAAAGCTTAAATAAAAAAAAAAATAATATTTTTTTTTTTTTAGAGATCAGATTTGGCAAAAAATGACATCATTTTAGAAAAAAAAAAAAAAAGAACATTCATTTTTTCTAAACACATCAGTAATAACTAATGTTGAAAAAAAAATATAAAAAAGATATTATCATCCACATATTTAACCGGATATAAATTGGGTATTTATAATGTTTATTTGAAAATATTATTATACTACATTTCATAGCTGTAAAATCATTAAATAACTAGGGGATTGAATTGATTCTAATGTTGAAGAATTTTAAGATTTTTACCAGAATAAGCGATTCCGGTAGGAACCAGAACTTAGTAAAAATTGTTCTTATTAAAACCTTACGACTCGTTTTACATGATAGTTCTTAATCTTAATTCATGACCGAGGAGGTTAGGAAAGGGGGGGCAGTTATATTAGGTGATGGTCGAATAAAAGATATTTATTACTCCAAACGGACTTTTATTGTAATAAATTCATTTTTAAACGGAGGGGGGGGGATTCAATTCTCTACAAAATTCTCCCTATATAATTTTGTGTGGAATTATGATCCGAAGAGCGGGAGAAAGAAGATTGGCGAATTATGTGTTGCGTTAGGTTTTTCTTTTTTTCAAAAATGACCGCCTTACGAGAGCGTATATCTCTTAAAAAGCAAAGTAATCCACTTTTACGGTAATTGTTTATCGTAGATAGACGTTGAACGATCACTTCAACAGATCAGCGATCTAAACTTGAGCGACAAAACATATAAACCTTGAGTACATATATGAAAAGCATAAACAGCTGACACGAACCACGGAAAGTTCCTGCGGAATATAGAACGGAAACGTCCATAAACGAGACTTTATTTTTTTACTCCTATAAAAAGCAGCGTAAGATGTTCCCCTAATTGAAATGTCACATAGCTCAGGTCCATTGATGCCTACCATAAATGGAATGACCGACTGGAAACTTGTCGATGCAGGGCCTATTCTGCAATGTCATGGTTTCGAGAAGCGGAGCATTTGATTATGAAGCATTTATCGGCAAAACCGCTGTTGACATTATACTCGTTCAAAAGTCGAACGCAATAACTGTCCGCACCTTGAATAGTCCGGTCCAAAATATTTCACAGCGGCTTACTTCCGAGAGAGTGAGTCTAAAGGTAATCTGAAGCAAAAAAATATCTTTTTTTTTTAATTAATCAAGTGATTGTTTTTCCCTTCACAAGTACAGGGACTAGGTAGGCTGAATGGGAATTGTAAGGTGTTGGATAGGATCAAGGTATGGGACGATCAACAGTGGAGTTTTTTACGCCCTGATTTTTGGATACATTTCTTAAATATTTTTTTATTTTACTCCTCTCTTCTCTTTTTTCCTTTTTATTCCTTATATATTTTTTATCATTTTATTTTTCATTTATATATCCCTTGCATCCCAAACACTCCAATCTCACATAACAACCCTTGAAGAATGGTGTCAGAAATGGAGAATTAAAATCAACCCCAAAAAATCCCATCAAATCACTTTTACCTTTCGTCCTAAACCTACGACCTCCTGCCCAACAGTATCCTTCAATAACACTCCACTTATCCCTGTAGAACAGATCCGTTACCTGGGACTTCACCTGGACAAACGCCTTACATGGAATCCCCACACAAGACTGAAACGACAAGAAACCGCTCGTCGCTTCCGACTACTTTAACACTTACTTGACAAACTTTCAAAACTCCCAATCTATTATTCCGGGTTTGCTCTAACTTATTATGGATAAAAGTAACGTCAGTAAAATGCTAAAAGAAAGTCCAGAAGCTTATCTTAACTAATATAAAAACGACACTAGCGCTATCCCTAAACACACAGGCGAATCGATAAAGTAAATGTTCGAGTTCGTGTCTTATTTCGATTAGCCGAACAGTGTTCGGGACAGGGTGTTTGAAGGTAGGTTTGAGGGTGAAGTTCGTACAGTGTAAAGGCGCCTTAACCCTTTAACCGGGCGGGATGAATATAGACATCCTGAAATATATGTTATTTTTATTATTATTTATATATGTATATATAATTTTTTATATTTATATATATTCACGTAGATACATGTATCTATGACTAATACCTCTGTTGTACTAAAATATAAGTCCCACCAGTTCCAGGGTACAACATATATTTCAAGGACACATTTATACGTCCCGCCCGGTTAAAGGGTTAAGGAATGGAGTTTAGCGCGGAATCTTCCATAGTTCCTTACTAGGAAGTCCAATCGTAAATAAATGGTAGAGAAGTATTTCCTCATGTTACAATCTTTTTGTATATATTCTTGTACACATTCTATCCCATATACGTTTACAAACAATGTATTAATATTTTAATTCATATAATGAAAGTTAAGAAAACAATTATTTATTAAATTATACCCGGACTTAAATATTTGCAATACAACCCAAGCCTGATTAAACAGCTTAAAATAAACTTCCTACACATTAAGTTTATATAATTTTTTTATTTACTATCAAGTCGGAAGGTGTGTTTACACAATTAAATTTTGTTTGATAAATGAATTTAAAAAAAAAAAATAATAATAAATATGGTATAGAAGCGAACAGCAAATAATAATAGAATATGGTTGTTTTATAATTACTTAAATGCATAATATCGATATTATAATTGTATAATTATTTTATATAAATAAAATAATTATACATTTATTCAAACATTAACATAAAAATGCAATATAGTAAATTGCAGGCGTAGAATATATATACGCAATAACTCTTAGGTGCTACCGGAATCGCAATATATATCTCCAGTTCAACCTTTCTGAAATGGTAAAGAAGGATTTTATTCCTTTCGTAACCTGTAATATATGAATAATAATCTTCACTAATAATATAAGATAATATTCATAAAGGATAGGAGACGCCAGGAAATCTTCAGACTAGATGCTTCTGCTTCACGCTTTGACTTCAAGCAAGCCGGAAGTCGGGGTCGCTACAAGAATTTCCGGTTCTGGGTTAGTCAAAAGTCACGACTGTCTAGAAAGCCATTGACTCCGCTCTTAGAAACCTTGAGGGAATATTTCATTGGATCTCAGGGGTGATATTCCACCTAATAACAATAATAACTGTAAATTACAACTTATTACTAATACTTTAATTAAATTGTTGCATTTAAATTAATATATAATTAATGTTTTAATTAAAAAATTAAGACAAGGCCTACTATTTTTAACTTTTCATTATTATGATTTATTTTTTCATGGAAATAAAAAATCTGAAATATCATGGAAATCAATCTTTAAAAAATAAATAACAAATAATGTGAAGCATTAAGTATGTAAAAATAGTATTCAAATTTGCGTGCAACCCTGTTTATGGGTCAGATCCTCGAAACTAGTTCAAATTAAACATTTTTTTTAATAAAAAAAAATAACAAAATTAATTCCTATTATTATTATTAATATGATCATAGTTTATTTAATTGGTTATATTATATCGAAAGATTATATCGATAAACGAAAAGTATTTTTCTACTCTGAAATTTTAGTATGAGTTAGCAAATAAAAAGAAAACTCATTGATTATGAGCTAAATATTATAATATAAATATGATCCTTTCGTCTAAATCTTTTCATTGATTTGTGGTCCATTTTCCCATATTGATGACTTTCATTTTTTGATATTATTTTTGTCAAAGTATCATATTTTAATCACTATATATTTTACTTATTTTGATTTAAATTGAGTCTTCGTCTTCATCCTTATATTATGTTAGATATTTTCTAAAATTGGAAAGCGCCTGCTTATTTTTTTTATTTTTTTTTATTTTTATTATTATTATTTCATGAAGTATTTTTTATTCAGGAAGTATCACTTCCGATTCTGATTTGAAAATAGAGAGTGATAAATATAGTTACATGAATATAAGAATCTTCTTGTGCCACGGGTCAAGTATACTGCTGCTGTTACTACAAAAATATTTTTAGTGGGAAATCAAAGAGGGTTTTTCTTTTAACGATGTGATGATTTACGATTATGATTAATATTAAATGCTTATGATTATTCTTGAGAGCAGAGCGCTCATGCCTAAAGACCTCTGAGAGTAGGTGGATATCCGAAATATGTTTAAGGCTCGTTTAGTAAAGATTTAGTTAGTCTTTTAAACGTAGCAGCCAGAGTCAACCCTAATCTCCATCGTTTACGTTCCTGAGAGTACTCTTTTAGTTGAAGAAGGGCAAATATCATACCTATAATTGTATGCGATCGAACTCTCTAAAAAAAAAAAAAATATATATATATATATATATATATATATATATATAAGTCTATTAATAAGTCTCTCTCTCTCTCTCTCTCTCTCTCTCTCTCAAAAAAAAATTAATTAATCTTAATAATTTTTTAAGATAATAATTAAATAAGAGTATGAGAAACAGTGAAATATAACCAATGGGAGAATATAAGTTTCGAATTAATGCCAAATAAATTTATTAACAGTACCAGTTGACTTGGGAACCTCGTTAAATGAAAGGAGGAGAATTTAATATAGAAGTTAAAGAAATATATTGGGAAATATACGGTCTTAGAAACCGAGTTTGTGTTTGACGCTGTCGTGTAACCGGAAATGCCGGTCGAGGAAGTATTGAGAAATTGTATTAGGGGGGGGGTCGACTTGATTTTATTTGAGGGGATATAATTATATGATGTTGTTGGGGGGGGGGATATCATAAGAGGGGTCATATTATAAGAGAATTGGAGTAGAATATGGGCGTTTCCCACATAAGACACTGAAGTATTTGTTAAATAAATTTCGTTTTATTGACTTTCTTGATGTTTAAATGGTCACTTGATAACAGAAGGATTGTCAATGTTCCTTATTTTTTATTTTTTTCCTTATATTTTTAGAGTCCTATGACTTTATTATTTAAGTAGTAAAGTATAATAGCCAAATCAATGTAATACAAGTTACTTTATGTTAGACTTAGGTTAATGAACACAGGATAAATGTAATTAGTGAAGACGAAGGAGAATGCTTCTTGTAAAATAATATTGAGAATAAATGAGGATTTTTTAGCATAAATTTCAAAATTATATTTTTTAAGTTGAAAATTGTGTTAATCAATAGGCGTAGGTTAGGAAATTAGAACATTGAATCCATATTGAGATAAGCTTTGCTTATAGCAATATAATATTTTGATTTGGTCAATTAGACCGTGTAAAAAAAAAAAAAAAGAATTGCTATTGATATAAACACATATCAAAAAAAATCTGGTGCAATGTGCGCAACACACAACATTCACTTACCAACTTGGTTAAATTGGAAATTGACGAGATTTTTTAAATGGCATTCCTTAAAGTCACACTTTTTTCCACATTCATAAACTTACTTTTTGTTTGCATTGACTGTCTGAAGTACACTAAATTTTGTAATTACTAAATCAAAGGTTTTACTTGTGATTTTTCGGCAATGCAAGCAAAATACTGCATCGCGTCTGATTTTATAATTCTCTATGTAGGTGTTGAAAACTTCATATAGTTACCATGAAACAAATAATTTTCATTAAATGAACAGAACGTCTTTAATCATAAACAACGGTTATTATTAAAAGCGTACTGCGCATGCGTGGGTTCAACGTGTTTTATGAGTAGACGGATTATTTTTCTGTTTTTCTACTTTATATGTTTATTTGATCTTTTTCATATTTCATATTTAGCAATTTCTAATTTTTAGGCGTAACGAGAGACAGTTAATTTCTCCATATAAAGAAAAACAAAGGTACATCATAGGAAAACAAAAAAGGCCCCTTCCCCATTTAAGCCCCTTCAGAACATTTTAATAATGATAAAGCTTACCCGATATTAAAGAATGCTTGATTCTCATTAAACATCACGAGTTTGATCAAAATCATTTAATCCGGTTTTGAGAAAACAGAAAAAAAATGGAAAAAACAGCCGTTTTTGAGAAAATCGAAAAAAAAAAAACGTGAAAAGTTTTAAACTAAAGTACCCTCTCCGTTTGACCAATTTTGATGAAATTTTTGCTGTCACATTGCTGGCATATACATGCACCATATACCCAATTTCAGGTTCGTACGGTTTATAGTTTTTCAGCTAGTGTGTTCACACACACACACAGACCATTTCGCGGGACTTGATTATTTGTACTCAGGGGACCCCAAATCGTGTATTTCCGTTCAAAACCGGAAGTCGAAATTTTTCACGATCGCAATACTTTCCCTTACTATATATTTCATATATAGGCAAGTGAAAGTAATAATTTCATTAAAATTTCTTTGTAAAATAAAACAACGAACTGATCCTTGTTTAATTAATTGTTCATGCAATGGTTTAATTTTCTGTCTCCGAATTTCTGAGCTTATCTATGAACTACTTTTTTTTTTTTTTTTTTTTTGTCCCTTTGCACTAGGAAGCTTTAAGATAAAGGTGAGGTAGGTACCTTAGCCTTCACTGAGGATAGCCTTGGTTATCTGCCTGCTTTTATCCTTATCAATATGTACCTGGTTTTATTGTGGTCGGGGCTTGTATACAGACCAAGTGCTTTGTCCAGGCAGCTGCTATACCATCCACGTGGCTTAGCCAAAGCACTTTTTCACTTTTTTGAGAGACCATTTTTTTTTTTTTTTTTTAATGGGAAGGGTAGAAGGGGTTCAATCTGCTCCATGATCTATATGTCAAAAAACAAAACAAAAAACCTTTCACCAATTTTATGCTCCAACCATAGAATGCAGTCAGTTATTTAATTAGATATTTAATAGTTCATGTAGATAGGCTGATAGATAGAAAACTTTATTCTGGGACTAAAGCCCTAGAATAACAGAAAGGAACTTATAGAAAGTATAAAAATTGATGACTGATTTTATTGCTTATCTAGTAAAAGTAGAAAATATTAAAATTGATGTGAACAAAAATTACGCAAAAACAAAGGAAAAAATAGCATCTTATAAGGAAAAATATATGTAAAGATGATAAGAAAAAAACATAATAGAAACATGAAGAAAAAACTATTATATAATTCAACTATTATATTATATAGAGGAAGGTGGGGCACAATGAAACAGTCGGTGCACTGAGCGAACCAAAAGGTATAGAGCAACCAAATTCAGACAGCAAGCGGTAAGGGTGACTCCAAACAAAGTCAGCATATTGGCCCTTTTCGACTTGTTTCGTGACAGACTCCACGTGCTGAAGTGCGGTTTTGTGTGGAAAAATTAAAAATTTTCGTCGAACGGATATTCGTCTCTAGGTATGAGTAATTATTTTATTTAATCTCCTCTTACAACTTTTTCATTATGCATGTATCTCCTAAGATTTTGCCTGACTTTGGCTTTCCTACCTCTTCACGTTCATCGTAGGAAGTTAAATACATCAAAATGGGTTCCTTGAAACAAGGGCGTTCGGGGCACAATGAAACGTTTCATGGAGTCCCACGAGTGTTTCATCGTGCAGCATGTGTTTTTCATTGTGCAATAAGCAGTCTTTTTTTTTCATTTTCTTACAGATTGGTGCGAAATTGAGAATGGAACACCAAAAAAAACTATATTAATTTGTGACAACTTTCTTCCAAAGTCAAACTTTCCTCTTTCCTGAAGAACTTCGTAAAGCAGAAGAACGAAAAACCGACTGGAAGCCGAATAAAGTTTTTTTTTTTAATTATGGTGTCGTTTTTTTCAGCTGCTTCATTGTACCCCGGGATGGGGCACAATGAAACAAATTTTTTTTTTTTGAAAATAGCTGCTCAGACATGATGCATAAAATAAAGTGTAATGCCTTTCTAACATAGATTAGATCCTAAGTTAACATGGAAAAATTAAAACATTGAAAATAAAGCCTCAGGTGGGGGAATATGGGTTAAAACAACTTTTGTGTTTCATTGTGCCCTACTTCTAATCAAAATTTTTATACAAACAGTTATATATATGAATAGTTTAATATCATAAATTTAATAATAAAAGTAAATTTAAATAAAAAATAATGTGAATTATGAACAGATAACAATAAACTGTTTTAGAATCATCAAGTAGTTTAATAAAACATAATATTTAATGATTTTTATAAATAATAGAAGAAAGTTTAGTTGCTAGTTAATCAAATTCTACTACATAGAGTTCATTTGATAGAAATCTAAAATAAGTAAGGAACTTTTCCAAAGAATAATCATTTTAACCAAAACATCCCTTGAAAATGAAAAGGTTTGTGTAAGTATTATTAATTGAAGCAAGGAACACCCACAGTCTTGCAGGAAATTCTCACAAGGAATGTGAACATTTGAGCAGAACACTGGCCATATGTGGTCACACAGGAAACTGCACCACGCATTCGAAAGCCTTTATTTCAAATAATATTTCAATTCTCTAATAAAAATTAAAAGGATTTGTATTTTTTATATATATATTTAGCAATAATAGATTTATTTTATTTAAAATGTTTTTTAGAATTATATCAATGTTTCTCAGGCAGTGGATTAACAAGATAACTTTATGACATTTATAAGTTTTATTTTTAAAGCTTTCGACTGGTTATGGTCAAAACATTAAAATATTTTATGTACATATTATAAAAAGATATTGATATAAAAAGCCAGAAGATCTTATTTAAATGTCACAAACATACATAATATTTTTGGACATTTATTAATTATTGAGAAACTGAATTTCTTTCTCCCTCGCCTTTAACGTTAATTAGCAAAAAAATCTTCTATAACGTTGATCCGTTGTATATTTAAAGAAAAATATGAGTACCCTACATTTTAATAGCACGCGACTTATAAAAAGGAAATAACTCACCCCTGTTATCACATAAAATTTTAATTTTAATAATTTTTTTCTCATTTCTACGTTCGGTTTTCCCAATTACGGCTCTAACGATTTAACAAGAAATGGCTAAATATGAAAAAAGAAAAAAATCAAGTAAACATATAGAGGAAAAAAAGAAAAATATTCCGTCAACTCATAAAACACGTTGAGCCTGCGGAGTACACCTTTAATGTCAGACCATTGTTCATAATTAAAGCAGTTCTGTTCATTTAATGTAAATTATTTGTTTCATGTTAACTAAATGAAGTTTTCAACAACTTCATAGAGAATTATAAAATCAGACGGCTTGGAGTATGATGCTTGCATTGCCGAAATATCACAAGTAAAAAAATTTATTTAATAATAAAAAAAAATTGTGACTTTTACAGAGAAAATAAAAACAAAAATAAGAAATGAATGTGGAAAAATGTGTGACTTTGTGAAGTGGCAATTAACAAAACACGTCAATTTCTAATCTAAGTAAGTTGGTAAGTGAAAGTTGTGTGTTGCGCGCACGCATCAGATTTTTCTTATTAGAACAGTATTATTAGCTTTTAGATGATTAAAAAAAATATGCCAAGCACGCTGCTTTCCCCTAACATATTGGAAAGGGCACCATTCCGTAGACCCAATCAAACGTAGACACCTTAAAGTAAGCAAACCTTACTACGTCAGCTGTCAAATATAAAAGTGCAATGCGATTAAGTATGAAGTTAGCCGTGAAAAACAAATATTACTTCCTTTATTGGGAAAAAAGGCAATTAATTTCCCAACAACCCAATAAAATGGATAGCTCTTTGGTCGGTTTATTAAATAAAATTGAGAAATTTTCAATAATGCTCTAAAAACTTTCCAACGACAAATTACGATTCATAAAGACTTGAGAAGAAGTGCCTTAACAAATAAAGAAATAAAAAAAAAAAATACACAAATACCAGCAAAAAAATTAACCTTTGCATAGTTATGCAAAGAATGCATAACAATTTACACTCTAAACCGTAACTTTTTATTAGGAAAATAGAAATAGAGCTTTTTTATAGTTTCATGTAAAAGTTTGCATTAGTTATTATAAAATGGCATTAAATTGAATTTTATGTCACAATAAATCATTTTTACACAATCCCTTTCGTCTGCTACAAAAGTGGTATTCATACATTCAACTCGTTCTAAATGCCTGAAGTCATAAAAGTTTTATCATGTTAAACAGTTAATTATATATTGAATATTTATTTAATGACCACTTTGTGCTAACCTGCTAAGCTTTATTATTATTATTTATTTACTTTTTATTATAAGAACTAATACAAACTGTCACACTTCCAATTAGTCTTCTAAGGTCTCAATCCCACATTATAGAGAGGTTATAGTAAATATTAATAATAACAAATATTTACATTGATGAGAATAAATACATTCAAACACAAACCATGATTCAATAAAAAAGATGTATCTTTTTATTTATTAACAATTATATAATTGTTGTCTATATATTCATAATTAATATTTTTTGCAATTATATTCATTACTTATTCAACCTTGGAAACTCCAAAGGATGCTTTGATAACATGTAGGTAAAATGAGACCCCAAGAGATCCTAATGTTAACTAAGACATCAGTTAAATTTTAGCGTTTCCCTAAATAAGATTTAATGTAGAGTCCTTTCTTATTATTATGAGATTTTATGAGACTTAAAAAAAATAATAGCTCTCGATTACAACCAAGGCATAACCCTCTTCGTGCTTTTACTAAATCAGCACTGCTTTTAACAAACTTTTGACGTTTTGAAAAGTGAGTCTACCTATAGCGGTAATATTTAAAAATTTTAACAAAATTATTTCGTAAGGGCAATTGCTCAATGTGCTATGTGTTGTAAACAACTGACTCTTTTCTCCATTCCTTTTTGAAGGCTTATAAATGTTTTCTTTTAATTCATCAAATGAGCTGATTAAGAAGAGATTAACAAGTTATCATCTCATAAATACTTGACCACAAGTTGTTGTTTTTTTTCGATAAAAACAAATTATAACAATTATTGGGTAATCTGTACACAATTCCTCTCAATAAACAGATAACTAAAGTTTGCGATTTTTCAAATAGTAGTAACAGAAATTTTGTATATATTTTCACTCAATGATCTTTAGTACTGTTTGAAAAAAAAAAAAAAAATAATAATAATAAATAAAAAAAATATATACTGAGCAAAACGAGATTATTGGTCGGAAGGTAAACCGCGCCTTTGTAGGGATTTTTTTTTTTTGAACTTGATATGCAGTTTTTTTTTTTAATTTAATAATCTGGAACACACTATAGATGAAATAAATAACTTATTATGAAAGCTGCATCCTCCACTTTGTAACTTTTCAGGATCTTTGAATGGTTCCAAATAAAACCGGAACCAGCGAGAACATTAAAGATAACAGAAGCAGAGCCCAAGTTATTCTATTTTATTTTTTCCTTCCACCCCAAAAGTGACGATTTCCTCTGTGGCAGGATTCCAGAACCCGTTGGGTTCACCTGTTGTCCCTAAAACATTCATAATTTCTTTATGTCTAAGGCATGTGCCAGTAATATTTTCAAAAATAAATATAAATTAAAAAAAAATGTATTGACTACTATTTATTCCATATATGAATAGATATTTTCTTTACATATATATATATATATATATATATATATATATATATATATATATACTGGGTGTCCCAGACCTAGTGTAAAAAAAAAAAATTGGGTAATACTGCATGTTAAACGGGGTAGAATGGCGCAGAAACGAGTTTCCTATCTCAATCTGTTGAGGAGATAGAATTTTTTTTGTTTTTATTTTGAAAATCTTACTTTTTTTCTGAAAATGACAGTTTTCACTACTTTGGTTTAGCGTAGAAACCAAAACGACGATATTTTCTTAATCAGCATTAAACTTTCAGTGGGACTTTTAACGCGCTAAACACAAAACATTTATTAAAACTTAAATTTTTAATTGTTTTTGAAAATTCCTTACTCCCCCCACTGGAGCACTCTAGAAGCTATCAAATTTCCTAAAAACTGCAGAATTTAGTTAGCTTTTTAGAGGTGTAACCCATGATACAATTGCACTTCACCTTTTGAGTCTAAAAGAAGTTTTTCTGATGAGAAACACGCTAGAGAATATCACTGCTGGGGCAATGAGGAAGCGCGCTAGAGCCTGCATCAAGAGTATTGGATGCCGAACTTCCCATGAGTTAGTTAGTTTTACTTTTTTAAGACTAGAAAGAACAATGTATGAATTCTAAACAATATAAAAACGGTAATAATAATCTAAAATTTAAAAAAAAATCCAGAGTTTAAATTTAAAAAATACTTTCTTTAAAATAAATTAAACTTTTTTCTTCACTTCTACTAAAATTTGAAAAATTCTACATAAAAAATGTTAAAGATAAAACATAATATTATTATTGTAGAACCATATTAAAATGGATTATTGCACACGTGTTCAAAATTTCCTTCATTACTTTGGATGCAGGCTTATATTCAACATTTTTTATGTAGGAATTTTTTTTTTTTTTAATTTTAGATTATTAATATGAATCAATAATCCATTTTAACATGGTTCTACAATAATAATATTATGTTTTATCCTCAACATTTTTTAAGTAGGATTTTTCATATTTTAGTAGAAGAGAAGAAAAAAGTTTAATTGATTTTAAAGTTATTTTAAGTTACAATTAAAAATTTAAGTTTTAATAAATGTTTTGTGTTTAGCGCGTTGTGTTTAAAAGTCCCATTGAAAGTGGATTAAAAATAACCAGATCCATATCTTCTTTTAGAAAATTTAATGCTGATTAAGAAACTATCATCGTTTTTGTTTCTACGCTAAACCAAAGTAGAGAAAACTGTCATTTTTCAGAAAAAAAGTAAGATTTTCAAAATAAAAACAAAAAAATTCTATCTCCTCAACAGATTGAGATAGGAAACTCGTTTCTGCGCCATTCTACCCCGCTTAACGTGCAGTATTACCCAATTTTTTTACACTAGGTCTGGGACACCCAGTATATAATTTGTGTGTCATGTCACGTCAACGAAACGAACTGAGTGATAGGAATGAAGTACTGTTGGAATTAACCATGCACAACTTTAAAATACTAATCTTTTTCTGATTTGCGGGCTTATCATAAATCAATAAATCAGTTTTTTCCCTTTAATTCTGTTAATATCCTAATTATTTTATATTGTATTTTACATTATAATAGCAGTACTGAAAGCATATTTTATTGACGAAAATACATTTTTTTTTTTTTTAATTTATGCTATCTAATTTTCCATCATGTTTTTAGATAACTTCTCGTTATTTTAAATTGTATTAAAAAGCGGTCTCAATCCTTAATTTAAAATTTCCAGAGGTTTTAGTTACTTTTGAGAGACAGAAGAAGAGTGGAAGGATAAAGCTATGTATGTGCATTATTATGCACATATTATTATGCATATTGTTAATCATCATTAAGATATTAACAAACTTATGTATTGAATAACAATACTTTTAAATCAAGCACCCACTTTTCGTATTTTTGTTTTTAGTAATATTCATCATTTATGGTTTTGATTCGGGTTTCTATAGAGTCATGAATAAAATAAAATTTATTTTCAAAATAAATGTAATCAAATTTCATACCACCTTATATCATGGAAGTCTGGACTACTTATACAACTGAGCTAAAATACCGAAACTTAACAAGTTTATCTATGTTTCTAGCAAGTATTTTTTTTTCATAGATACAGTGGATCAACTAAACAGTTATATACAAACATTTTTACAGTGGCATAACTGTCCAGCGCAATATTTTACATAACAATTGTTTCACGATATAATGCCAGTTACAATTGTCATACCCAAAGGTAAATAAGGTGAAATCAATCGGAAAATGCAACTTGTATAACGTTTAAACAAAATAATACAGGATTGTACAGATATCTGATCTTCGATCGTTATTCACGTACGGACAAATCGTAAAAAATTATGCGATATTTTAAAAAAACTAAATACGCAGCTATACTTGGGATGCGACATCGATGTCGTTGTTTCTAAAACATCCATGCAAAAACCGGACGGAGGATTGGCCACACTGCTCTCACTCACTCAACTTATTAAAAAAACTGCCACCTCCGTCGCGTTAATTTTGCGATTCTCTCCTTTCGGTTGGACATATTTTCGAAAAATCCCCTCACTATCACCCATCAATCACCAAAATCGCTCTAACCCCCAATTTTGTCAGTGTCTCTTGGTGAAGACGAGCCTTAAGCCACAATAGTCTTTAAATTGCTTAAAGAAAATCAACTCATCTCGAATGTAATATTTCTTTAAAGAATATTTCAAAAACACATCACCTAAATATCAGTTGCTACCTTCTTATAAACATTTCTATATAGCTTTATTAATTATATCTTGAACTTTTCAATAGAAAAAAAAATAGGTTCAGCCCTGGATAGATGTTATTATGGAAAAGCCAGGATGACCTGCAGGAGAAGGAAATCTACCGATGAAGAAATCCAGCTGAAGAACTGAAGAAGAATTACTGAAGAAACTGCGATTCCTATAAGAACTACGGAACAAATGAAGATGGAGGAAGAGTTTTTACGCCTTTAAACAAAACAAATAAATAAATAAAGCTGCTAGCACTAAAACCTCTTACTGGAATCAGGTATAAAACTCTTGTAAATTTATTTATTTATTTGTTGGCTTCTTACCACAGTTCAAATTATATTGTAATTTCATATAACCTATAAGAGCTGAAAACTCTTTCTTCATCATCTTGGAGCGTTTCTAATAAAGATTTTGGCAGGTACACTTTCTTCCTTTGTTTTATAAATTGGGGGATTCTTTTAAAAAAAATTATTTTAAATAGCTATGCAGTAATAGTCTTAATCTTTCCAAAATTGGAACACTGGGTACTAAGGGGTGTCTGGACTTTTTAATAAAAGAATTTTTTTCCCTCTCTCTCTTTTGATTACAAAAAAAGAAAATAATGACTTTGGAACAAGTCGTCATTGAATCAAACATGGCAATCAATGCTAGAAAACATGGCATGAAATGCTCATACATTCCCTTATACCCGGTGTTCCAGAAATGGAATGTATAAATTATTAATTATGCATTATTATATTGTTAATCAAAATCAAACTTTTAAGACAATTTTCATATGACGATAAAGAATAAAAGGGATGTATGTTTATCTAATATAGTGGTTCAAGTTAAAAAAAATGTCTACCTGAGCAGGGTGGTATGTGCTATGGGCGCATTCGATTTTTTTAAAATGTTTTTAACTTGATGAGTATATATATTTTTCCTCGATAAATTTATTTACTATTAAAAAATTAAGGAATTTTTTTCTATAATATGAAAGTGAGAAAAATGAATTTCATTTTTTTAATTCATAGGGCTAAGAATGTAAGGCTGGCCACAGAGCGCACATGTTGCGCCTCTATAGCTTTCAGACCTGTCATGGTTTTTTTTCCTCTGTAAGCAAAAGGAGGGGGGTTACCGAAAGAAACTTTTTCTTTGAATTAGTGACAATATCAAACATTTAAATTACTAACCTGTAATTTAAATGTTTTTCGTCAGGAACTCTATGAATTATTCCTATTTTTTGTAGCTTGATCCAGCAAATATATTATTTGAAAAATTACATCATATAGTAAATATAACGCCTTACTAAATTTACACAAGATACCAAACGTCACACTTCCATCAATGTCTTGGTGTATCTGGAGATAAAACCTTGATTACTCGCTGGAAACTTTTTTCGTAGTAAAATTGTGACAGTATTATTACCAACCTTTAAACTTAGACAGTGTGCCTGATAAAAATTCTAAAATTAGTGGATATAGAATAATTTATTATAGTAACTATGGAAATTCATTTATAAACTAGGGTGTCTTCCATCCTACTTCTATTCTTGTTTTTCCTCAGCAAAATATATTTTTTGATTACGTGGATCCTGTACTACAATAAAAAAAAAAAAAAAAATTGATAGGTAGGTGATTATTTAATTAGTATTAATTGCGAGATCGTATTCTCCACCAGTATCTATTGGGTTGTCCGAAAGTCAACGCGGGATTTCATGTCTTCATTTAATCACTTCTCTAGATAAGAAACTAAGTTTACTTTTGACGGATTATTATATGTATGGATTATATGTATTATATGTATGGATGTACAAATTGTACGAATGTAAGATTAATCAATCCTCTTCCAAACAAAAACGTTTGTTTACCTCTGTAGCATGTCACTGCTTGAATATAATCCAGTTCGTACTAACATGTCAAAGCGTGACAATGGAAAATTATCGTATTATGAATGTACGGGGAACAATTGGCCAGAATCATTAACTTACCCTGTTGGGATGACGGTGTGAGTACATCATTCAACTGTGGTTTAAAAATTTTGTTAGAGTAATTTCAGTCTTGAAGAGAAGGAAGGACTACGTCCTTTCATGATTTTTCGAAGTAAACTCCAGAACAAATCTTCAATAACTTGCACGTCCCTGTCACCACCTTAACACATTTGGAACGGTTAAAAGCTCGAAACCGTAGTAATTCATGAATTGATTGGCCGACAAAATAATAACTGTTATGAAGATTGTACTTCTTAACCAAAACAGAAACGAACCTTTTTTAGAAGGAATTGTAAGTTTTGAGGAAAAGTTGATTTTCTACGACAATTCTAAACGTTTTCGACAATGGATCGACGAAGGAGAAGCAATGCAACATTTTTCAAAGCCCCAAGCTCATAAAAAGAAGATAATGGTTACTGTTTGGTGGGCTTCATTTGTGCTGATTTACTACAGCTTCATAAATCTTCGCGAAAAAATCAATGCTTAAACGTATTATTCTCAAATCGATTCCATGCACCAGAATTTTTCATTGATGAAGCCATCATTGGTCACTCGGGAAGGTTCCATTTATCCATTCTGTTACATGACAATGCTCGACTCCATGTCTCACGTATAACGAAAATTCTTTGAGCTTGGATATGTGACTCTGCCACAACCAACCTATTCTCCAAACCTCACGCCAACATATTTTTAGCCACCGTTTAAAGAAATAATTTTTTTTTTTAAATTTTACAGAAAATGCGTCATTAGAATTTGCTATTACCAAACACTCTACTGTTATTACTAATGATTTAGATTATCAATTTCCTTTTCTTTATTTTAAAACTATAAACCTGCATAAATGCCCGTACAACCCAATATAAGTGATTTATTGAACACCACTTTGCGATTAAAGTGATTGGTGAATATGTTCGTTCTATTCAGAGTGTGGTGGTTCATTGGGAAAGTAGTTGTGCGTGCACGCCTCTACCTGTAAACCTGTGAAATAGAGTCCCTTGTCTTGTAAAGATTAAGATTGTGTGTGGCTTGGGCTGAAAGCAAGTGGATCGCCAAGACCAGGGGGATCCCCTTTATCTAATCAGGGCGGAGGAACGGATGCGGCCCGTTTATTCCAGATAAGAATGGTTTCCAGCACTTCTCCAGGTACTAGTTCCGAAGGTGGGTAACTGCACAATCTCCGTACCACGTGCCTAGTTTTCTCTCTGTTATTTTGAAACGGTCTCTAAAGCAGAATGAAGAATCGTTTAGTTTCATCTCTAGAAGTCCAGCCGGAAAACAATATTTCAGAATAATTTTTCGTCCACATTCTAATTATTTATTGCAGAACGGTTTCAAATGCTTACTCGAACATCAAATATTAGGATGTCACATTTTATATATATTTCCAGGTCCAAATACATATTCCTTCAAAATAAACTCCCGATCCATTTGATCCCTCTTGTTCCCAACCTTGGTTCCACCTCTTTTTCTGATGATCTTCCTGAGTATCTGAGAAGATGGCCTCGGGTCTTGCAATAATAGTGTCTGAAAAGATTTGCAGTTTCTCTATAAGCCTTTTCATGCCATTATTCTTGTTTTTCCAGTTACTTTTTGTACTTAACAATATTATAAATTGGGTAGTGGATTGCAATAAAAATAATTTTGAAAAACAAAGAAAACTCCAAAGTGTTCCCAACCTTGGTTTCATTTCTTTTCTGATGATCTTTCTAAGTGTCTGAAAAGATGGTTAAGGGTCCATGCAATAACAATTCCTTGCTTTTTCTCTACAAGCCTTTTCATGAGATTGTTCTTGTTTTTCCCTGTTACATTTTGTACTTAACAATAGTTTAAATTTGGTTGTGGATTGCAATAAAAATAATTTTGAAAAAAAAGAAGTCTATAACGAATAACTGACAAATGGTGGAGGGAATGAATAAGCTGCTGGAAAAACTTATTTTGAATTAATACATTCCGTTGGCTTTACAGAACTTGCAGACATTTATCCGCATGAACCAGCTTTCTCCAACTTGTTAGTTACACGGAGCTCTGCGTGATCTTTGTTGATTCAACCTATCCATCTGCTGTTTGCCCTACCACGAGGTGTCTTCCTAATAATTGTCGTGTAATCTGCCAGATGGATTGCTTCATGCAACATGTCCTGCCCAACTTAACCTCCTTATCATGAGGTATACTCCAAACCTCACTTTCCGTCCAAGTGCGGATCCAGAGGAGTTGGGTCACAGGAGTGATGACTCTTCAAAATGTTTTGACTTCAATTTTTTTTATGTTTTCAAAGGAACAATGCAATTAGGTAGTTACTATGCGCCAAATATAACACTTTAGGTCTGTTATAATACAAGGGATTATAATACATGTTTATGCAAGGTAATAATCTCATTAAAACGCGGTTCTGTCACCCACGTGATTATAATACATAGGGGTTCATGACCCCCCCCCAAAATTGTATGCTGAATCCGCCCCTGTTTCCGTCAGCATTTCCTTGTTGGTCCTTCTCCTCCATTCATTAGTTCTGATCCCATATCGCTCCCATTATCTTTAGTATGAGTTGTCTCTCAAATCTTTCAAACTATTCTAGGGCGGTAGTTAGTGTCCAGGTTTCACAGCCGTACAACAGAATTGGTTTATTCATTGCACAGTACACTCTTAAATATATATACAGACGATATATATATATATATATATATATATATATATATATATATATAATCAATTAGTTTTCTTGTTATGATAACTTAAAAAGACTATAATATTGACAATAGGCAAGAGACCTCACTAAATGGACTAATTATGTCCACTCCTCCATGTAATTCGCAAAAAATGTGAGATTGGTGGGAAAGGGGTCAGAGAAGAAAGAGGGTTGCCTAGGCCGGAATATGTGTCTGGTGGCTCAACTGCAAGAGCGCCTGGGTAGAGATACGGAAATCCGGGTTCAAATCCCGGCCAAGCCCAATCTTATTATTGGATTATATTAAAAAAAAATATATATATATATATATATATATATATATATATATTAAATATTTATTTATCTTGTAATATCTTAAACTCAATATTTATTTATAATGTCACAATACAGAGATTAATAATGATATTATTATATTTAAGTATTTTTGTAGTTTTTAAGTATTTAAATTTTTATTTTTTTGGCTGTGTTTATTCACGTCTGCCGCATTAAATTAGGGTCTGATGTGAGATTATTTTATTTTTCTTCTTATTATTATTATTATTATTGTAATTTACCTATATTTCGATTTGATGGTCAAGGACAAACTGAACTATACTGTCTAGCACCTCTATCTTCTTAATGTTTGGTATCAGTAGGCTCACCTTTGTGGATGGAATGCAATGTAGCTTATAGTTTTTTTTTTTTTTTTTTTTTTTTTTTTTTTTTACTGACAATTTCTCTTCATAAGCCTAATCGGACACCATAATGTCATTCTTTTACACAACGGTCACTAAATACTAGTTGAAATGTATATGTAACAATATTATTAATCACATGCAATAAAACACATTGAACAAAATAACACTTTTAAATAATGATAAATAACAAATTAAAACTAACAAGCATAACGCTACTGTTTAAAAAAACTCAGTATTTTCATTTTAATCAGTGATTAGTCATTAATGTGGCGGGTAATAAGGTTGATTATAATAGCATTTTTTGTAATGAAATATTGTCTATGACAAAAACATGTGAGCGAATCAGATTATCCGGAAACTTCCTTACTAAATTTATTATTTTTAAATATGTATCGTTATTCCATTTCAAACGAAAATGGAGATTTTCCAGATTATAGTATCGTATCCTATATCTAGAGTATCTACTTTACTATTATGACATTTTTTTCTAATTACTTATTCCAAGATGTGTAAAACTGGTCAATAATGAATAATTAATTATAAAACTAAGGGATATATATATCCTGTCTTAATAAATTGTATAAATGCTTAATTGAGAAATTTAAGATGTTTATTTATCCTACATGCTATAATTTTATGAAGGCATCATAACCAATAAATGCACCAGATCTGATTAAATCACTTTTTAATGCAATTTCGAGCTGAATTCGTGACCCCATTTTTTTCAAAGGAAATTAACACAATTTCAAAGTAAGAAGGCTCATAATTAAATTAAATATACCAAAACGATATTTTTATTTTCTTCCATAACTTCAAACCGAGAACAGTGCCCAATTATATTATTTTTATCAGTCTGTTACGTTTAGGTAATAGAGGTATTATGACTCGTTATTTTATATTTTCTAAGCTACCTTATGTAAGTATTCTTGTTTAAGACAGTTGAATAATGTATTTTAAAAAATAGAAATAAAATTGCTAATATCATAAATTTCATAAAATCTGAATTAAGCCAGCAAATTCAGATTTGCTCTCTTATACATTCCCATTAAATGTAATTTAAATCCACAATATAAATAGAAGATTCCTGGTAAATTATCGGAAGAATTATTTAAATTATGATCTGAAAAAATTCAACAAATCTACTAATAACTCTGGAATATAATTAATCAAAAGATGCATATAAGGATATAACTTAAAAAATAAACTCAAGGTTATTATTATTTTTTTTTTTTTTTTGGATGATTTCTATGTTGGTTATAAAAATGTTTATATTAAACTGACTCCACAGTTTCTTCGACGTTAAATTTGAAATATACAAGCTGTTTCATATCCTTATGACTTTATGAAATTAAACAAATATACTCAACCGATACACTTATTAGTATAGATAAAATAAATATATTATATCTGCATCAAAACTGTACCTCACAATGAATTAAACATATTTAAGGAACGAATGAAATTACGTCAAATATGAATATCCATTAGTTAAAAATAATTTATAAAAAACTTCGTTGATAGGTCTAATTATATTTATAACAATGGATGGACTAATCATTTACTGACAATGAGTTCCGATTACTTTACTCAAGTCCTCAATATTTTGAGCTGATAGCAAGAAATTATTTCATCTTACAATACAATTTCTGATATCATTCTGATTAGAAACTCAGAATTACTCAGCTTCGAATACTTTAATAATTTTTGTTTTGTCAATAAATAATTTTATGATGTATGAGAAATAATTTTTTTCTTGTAATCGTTTCTCGGCCTACAGTTAAAAATTAGTAAAAATATGTATCATTGTGAAAATCAGGTTTTGAGCTATTTAATTAAAATAAATTAGTACATCCTAATTTATATATTATAACTTTATAATTTGTATATGTTCAATGTGAGCTGTCTTATATAATACACGTCCCACCAAAAATGCGCTGCTCTGACCTGCTCTGCTCTGCGTCACCTGTGTCATAATGTACACCCAGCTTTTGAGTTGGAATGGTGCACAATTCGTTTTTCCCGCTAAAACGGTAAAAATCGTTGATTTTTTTATCAGTCTAGGTGAAACGATTAAGCCGATTTTAACTTTATGTAGCTCATTCGACGTTAAATTATAACTTTTTTATTTTAATTATAATACAACTATCCGTGCGATGAATTCTTGTCTAGCGATAAGCAAAAAAAATATCCTAAATTTTTCATATTAGGGGGCCGCCATATGTACAGGCACCGTAACTGGTAGATTCTATTTTTTTTTAATATTTCAATACCAATAGTATTTAAAAAAAAAAAAAAAAAAAAAAAAACCGAAATGCTTGCTACTTCTCAGTAGCGAAATTGCTTAGCTCGCGCCTTCTGTCCCGAAACCTAAAATTTAGGATTTACAAAACTATTATTCTTCATACGGTCCTTTATGGTTGCGAAACGTGGCCGCTAACATTGAGAGATGAGCAAAGGCTGAGTATTTTTGAAAATAAGATATTGCCTAGAATTTTATTAGAAGAGGGACAAATCAACCGGAGAATTCAAACGTTTGCTTTTCACAACGCTAAAATGAGTAAACTTTATTTTTATTTATATTACAGCCCTAACTTGCCTGTTTGGCAAAACGGGTTTTAGCATCAGTTGGATGATACCCATTCTTGGGTAGCATCCAACTACTGTTTATAAACGATTCAATTAATTTTTTTGTATCTTCTTCCAACGATACTTCTTACCGACGAGTAGAATCTTCAGTTCCATTCATCACTCTTGTGGTCTTCCAGCTCCTAGTCATCTTCTGAAAAACTGAGTTGTTCTGAAGATTGAAAAACTGAGTGAACTGTATCCGGTAAATATAATAGAGGTTATTACAGCGTGAAGAATAAAATGGCCATGTTAAATTGCGAAACTCAGTTGAGAGCGAATCCCTGAAAGATTAATAATAATGAGGCCGACTGAGAAACATTCGAGGGGTAGGCCAAGACGGAGGTGGGAGGCTTGCGTGGAGGCAGATCTGCCGAAGTTCTGATGTCGGTATCGAACCATCGGGTTCGTTAAGCCTTGATTATTATTATTATAGTATTTGAAAAATCTCTCTGAAATTGTCTTCAGGTAATGTCAATTTTTTGTCATGGGCTCTCGTTCTATAAATCACAAAATCTACAAACACTTGTTCCCGGTAAACATAACATGACTTCATATATTGTTAAAGCTTTCAAGAAATAATTATCACCATAGTTCTGTAATAACAAGATTTAACCCTTTGGTTGAAGTAGGTAACCTAGAGATAAGTAGGTGCCAGGATACCTGGAATTTACGATAAATAAAAATGTAATCCAAAAAAATGAAAACAGTAGAGCAAAAGATTGATTTACTTACCTAGCTATTTATGGTATAATTGAAATAAAGAAAGGAATAAAAATAAAAAACTGTCTTTAATATAAAAAATCAAAATCATACTGCAACTTTGGTATTTTGGGAAATATAAATACACTATTAAAAAAAAGTGACAAATGTGTTATTTAAAAATACTAATGGTAAATTGTTTTTAAATTCTGTCCAGGCTTATAGATAATCTACCTATTGGAAGCATTAAAAGTTTATGGTAAATGGTCCCAAGGAAATCTTCTTTTCAGAAGACTCAAAAGGATTATCACAAATATAGTAGAAAACGATAGAAACAAGTGAGTTAGGATGGGATTAGAGTTTATTACTTTATTATATTTATCTGGATTGGGGCAAATCAGCGAAATAAACATACAAGTCTTAATTGGTGATTTCTTTTTATTAACATTTTTTTCTGCGTGTAACGAAATGAGAAGCATGAAGGATTTCGGAGTGTAAAAGTGGATGCGGAAGGAACCTGATGATTTAGTCTCAAAGCTGAAATCCATGAGTTTCAATGTAGGTTTTGTTGGTGTCAGTTGATGGTTCTTGCGCGATTGATCAATAGGTTTATGAAAGAAATTTGACAAGTTTGGATAAATCTTTGAAACGTTTGACTGATAATCCTGATTAGACAGTATAGTGATCGTATTCTACAGAGCTAAACGAAACTATTTAGTGATGCACGTTTGACATATTCGCTCACTTAGAAGCATTTGACGATATGGTTATCGCCTGGCGGAGGACCCGGTGGCATGGTAGATGAGGAGTCCATTCCCACCTTATCAGCTCCTACATTTCCGCGTGGTAATCATTTCCTCGAGGGCTATCAGCTGGTCGAGGGGGCATCGATAGCAATAACCACCGTTAGTCACACGCAGCTTCCCGAGCTAGGTCGCCAAAGATAGTCGGCATTTAAATCGTTAAATTTCCCGAGATAAAAAAATGTAGGACGGTCAAGATGGACCAAAAACGCTTGAGCATGTCCTGGATTCATGTTTCATAACAGTGAAGAAGAGAGAGAAACACTTCATTCAGAATAGAATGCTGCCCAACTACATTGGGTTGTTATTTTACAGCTTACTGTTGGCCTAGAATAGACAATTTGGAAAACTTATAGTATTGATAGTTTATACTTTACTGGAAGACTTTTTTAAATTTCTTTTTGGTCTTTTATTATTCCAAATTTATAATATAGTGAAAAATCCAGTCTTCCTTTATGATATATATATTTTTTCAATACATTTAAACCTCACAACGTTTCGAGGCTCATTGCCTCATCTTCGGGTGTACAAAACATATATTATAACCATACAATATATCAATTCATTAAAATCTCGTCAATAATTAAATGAATAATTATGTCATATTACACTTCTTTCTCAGTAACAGTGAGGTAGCCAAAGAAAGAAGTGTAATATGAGAGATGAGGCTATGAGCCTCGAAACGTTGTGAGGTTTTAATGTATTGAAAAAATATATATATCATAAAGAAAGACTGGATTTTTCACTATATTATAAATTTGGAATAATAAAAGACCAAAAAGTAAAACTTATAATAATGTGTTCGTAACATACTTACATACATAAAACTATACAGTTATATCAACAACAACAAATCCGTTTTTTTTTTCCTCCTTTCCCCCTTTTAATACATTCTCTTTTCAATTACCAACATGAATACTTATATAGCAATTACTGAATACGAATTCGGAACATGGGCGTCACCAGCACCAAATTATTGGGGGTACGGCTCCATATTTTCCTAGATAGGGTAGGTAGAAATTCGAGGAGCTAAAATTTGAAATAATAAATCCTAAAATAACTATTGGGACATTTAATTCATCCTCAAAAAATGTATTTTAAAGGTATTTACGAGTATAGTCTCATAAAACTTGTCAATTTATGCCTGAGTTATAATATACGGAGTGGTTAAGGCTTAATGTTAAAGGATGTGGGCCAAAATTTATTGATTGAATTTTATCCAAGTTTTCTTCTGATCCTGATCAGAACTTTTATAAGCTTCGTCGAATTTATGGAAAGTAGGATCAAGCTGCTTGGTTTAAAAAAGAAATGGAGATACAATGCCGGGGATACAACTTTGTTACAGAATTTAAAAAACAAAACAGTGCAAGCTGAAATAAAAAATATATAATTCATCAAATATGCAATACGCCTGACTATGCTTTTAACAATAGAGTGTGCTGTGATTAAGTAATATTTTATATTTATATTTCATTGGTTAAAATTGGATAAATTAGTAAAATTGCATTTAATTTTTTACACTGCAAAAATATTGGAGGGGACAGTCACCTCCTGCCAAAATATTGGGGGGACGCGTACCCCCTCCCCCCCCCCCCGGCAGTGACGCCCGTGATTCGAAGAATCATATATCGGCAGTAATACCATTACAATCATAATAGCAATAATAGAGGTGAAAATAGTCAACTGTTTTTCTTTACGATAGGTTGATTGATATTCAGGATTTTCATTTATCATTTTTTTTTAATTTTGGAAAGCCAACGTTTCTATCCCTACATGTGGAGATTCATCAGGGCCTCTGAGTCCAGAGTAATACAGATACTGAGTCTGATGAAGATCCACACATAGGGATCGAAACGCTGGCTTTCAAAAATAAAAAATCTGGTGCGTGCGCGCAACACACAACTTTCACTTACCAACTTACTTAGATAAGAAATTGACGTGTTCTGTTAAATATAATTTCCCAAAGTCACACATTTTTCTACATCCATATCTTATTTTTGTTAATCGTTAAAGCCGTTTTTGAGTAAATAAAAAAACCCGTGAAAATGATACAAAATTTATTAAGTAAAGTCCCCCCTCCGGTTAATCAATTTTAATGAAATTTTAACAGTCATATCTCGGGCATATACATACATCAAATACCAAGTTTGATCAAAATCGCTAAAGCCGATTTAGAGTAAATAAAAAAAACACGTGAAAATGTTACAAAATTTAATAAGTAAAGTCCCCCCTCCGGTTAATCAATTTTGATGAAATTTTTACAGTCATATTTCGGGCATATAAATAAATGAAATACTCAGTTTAATCAAAATCGTTAGAGCCGTTTTTGAGAAAATCGAAATAAACCTAAAAAGTTATTAAGTAAAGTACCCCCTCCCTTTAAGTAATTTTGATGAAATTTATGCTGTCACATCGCGGGCATATACCTACACTAAATACCCAATTTCAGGATCGCACGGTTTATAGTTTTTGAGCTAGTCTGTTCACACACACACACACACACACACACACACAGACACACACACACACACACAGACCATTTCGCGGGACTTGGTCATTTCGACTCAGGGGACCCCAAAACGTGTATTTCCGTTGAAAACCGGAAGTCGAATTTTTTCACGATCGCAATACTTCCACTTACTATATATTTCATATATAGGTAAGTGAAAGTAAAAAAGATAACTGAAAATCCTGACTATCAATCAACCTATATAACAATAAAATGATTTATCAACAATCGCTACATATTATTATTTTTTATTACCAACAATAAAAACCCTAATGATACTAATAACCTAAAGGTACGAAGCAGGGCAGAGTGCAATATTTACAAATGAAAAACTGAGTCAGTGTGTAATACAAGTGATCTTAGTTTTTTAGTTTTATTTGATATTTGACAATAACACACCAAGTGTAAGAAGTGGATTTTATTGTAAGTATATAATTAATAAAACTTTAAAAAGTTTTTAAAAAGATATTTAGCTTATCTCAAATAAGTAAAAAATGGTTAAACGATTATATATAAATTGAGATAAATATTTGTTAAATTATAATGATTTTTCTTTAATACATTGTAGGAACTTTTTTAAAATGGGCAGATGGTCCTAAACGTTAGATTAATTAAGAAAGTTGAGCAGAGTAAAGGGTTATATTGCTTCGTACCTACAGGTTATTAAGATCACAACAGTGAGAACTAATAAAATATGAATTGACCTAAAGATACCTATAGCAGCATATGGAATCAGAAATAAAAATATATTAAAATATAACATACAATGTCATAAAAAAAGTGAGAATAACACATAAAATAAATAACTAGATAACACGTACACATAGATGCCCCTTTAGCAGTCTCTAATTCAGCTACAACCACATACATATTTTCAAGGGAGTCTAGGACTATATTTTCCGCCAACCTCACAACATCCTTTATATCGACACTTAAATCCTTCTTGAAGCTCCTGGTTGACTTATGTATAGTTCCGCGGGCTCTGAACCGAAGGCCTCTCACGCTTCCCTCATGCCGAAGCTCTCGCTGGACCTCTCTTTAAGGAAAGGTATGCACTTTTCATATATCATTACTCGCCTGATCCAGGTCGCTAGATTCATATCTCACGTTGGGATCCAGAAAAAATATTATTGTTGGTAGGATTTGAGATATGCTGATTCCGCCATGATTAAAGAGGCACAATCACATTTTAGAAAATCTTTTTTATGTTATATTTAAGTGTTTCATCCAAATTTATCTCTCTATTCCGTACTAGTTACGTTTTTTAACATATTTGGGCCTGTTGTATTAAGTATTTTATTAAAACTGTACACCGAAGAATGTTTAACATACGTACAACTAGTCCGCATCTGAATACTTGAACAAAATTCCGAACTTGAAATTAAACTCTTCAAATATTCTTTATAAGAAGAGAAAAGATTGGTCTTGGCCGGGATTCGAACCCGGATTTCCTTTTCACTAGTAAGGCGCTATTGCCACTTGTGCTACCATGCACGTATCGCGGTCAAGTCAATCCTTTCTCTTCACTGACCTCTTCCCACTGACACTGATCTTGCAATTTTTGCTAATTATACATGGGAGTGGACATTTTTTACATGTAAGTGAAAATTCCGCATTTAGTAAAGAATTTTTTTCTGTTACTAAAAGTTGCAACAGATTTAGTATGCATATAGTAAATACAATTTTTCTGTCACTGAAAGTTGATAACAGTAATTTTCAGAGCTACTACTGTAGACTTTAAATATATCGTGTAGATTATTTTTAAAAAAAATATATTTCTGATTTTAAGTAGCATTGTGTACTTATAAATTCCGATCTTGAAATTAAACTCTTCATTGTTTTTTTTTTTAATATATTTTCTACAAGCGGAAATTTCTTATGCATTTCTGAAATAAAAATTTTCTGTTGCTAAAAGTTCATAACAGTAACCTTCAGCTACAACTGCGGACTCAAAATATATCGTATAGATTATTTTTTTTTAAATTATGTTTCTAATTTTAAAATGTATTATGTTCATATTAATTATTATTTTAATAGTAATTTTTTTTACTCAAAAGTTATGATCGGGATATGATTTTTTTCTCTTGTGATCGAAAATAGAAACCACTCTTGATGTAAATCGATAACATTTTTTGACAACGCAACACTCACCGTGGAACAATTTTTTGTTTTTGTTTTTATTTGTTTTAACGTCACTTTATGCCACTAAGGCTAATCGCTAATAATGCTACAGTGGGAGTCCTAAATTTTGCCTATCCAGGTATAATTAGGATAGGGATATTTATCGAGTACCTGACATCCTACAGGCTCGGGACCTCCATTTTAAGTCCTAGGGTCTTTTTTACTTTACTCATACCAGTTAATTTTTTATATTATTAGTGATTTATCATACCGTTATTTAATAACATATGTCTATTTCAAAAGAAAAACAATTATACATGAAGAGGTTACCAACCTATTACCTCCTAGGTTTTAAGAAACGTTGAAGTTGTTTCCGTTAGTAAAAGAATCAGATACAACTGAGTCGTGTTCTTAAATCAGAAGAAGTGGCATTTAAGACATTTCAAAGGTTCGGAATATTGTATAAAATCCCTTATAGATTCCTACCTATGTGAATTGGCTTACAGAAGAAGATAGAAGAACGAGGATATATTTAATTGTATCAATAAAGGCATATTGGACCCCTAAATGAATTATTCAACGAATTGTATATTAAACTATCATTTTTTTTTACATTTGAAGCTTTTTAAATAATTTACTTTAATCATCTATTCTTCACTAGTATTAATTTAATATTAAGATAAATCACTCAAAAAATAAGTAACTGGTGTGGGTAAAGTATAAAGACCCAAGTCCTATACCTAAAAATCCTAGGGCCACCTCGGGACGCGAACACGCGACCTTTAGTATTGTAAGTTTCTATGATAACCACAGAGCCACAGGTGACCCCAAAAAATATTATTTTGAGTGTCGAAAATACCTGAAGGAACGCCGCGATCTCAAAATTATAACTTCGTGTCCCAAGAAACTAAGCAGTGAAGTCGAAAGAACTGAAAATTACCAGAATATTACTAAATTTATGCAGCACATTTAAGAAGAGCAGTCTTCGCTGATGGCCCTGGTAGTCGAAGCGACGTGAAATAGCATCAAATAAAAATTTAAAAAATAATCAAATAATTTTTATTTGAATCCTGGTTAGATTTAATTATTATTTCATATTTTACTTTTACTTACCTATACATGAAATATATAGTAAGAGAAAGTATTGCGATTGTGAAAAATTTCGACTTCCGGTTTTCAACGGAAATACACGTTTTGGGGTCCCCTGAGTCCAAATAACATAGTCCCGCGAAATGATCTGTGTGTGAACAGACTAGCTCAAAAACTGTAAACCGTATGAATCTAAAATTGGGTATTTGGTGAACGTATATACCCGCGATGTGACGGAAAAAAATTCATCAAAATTGGTTAAATGAAGGGGGTACTTTATTTAATAACTTTTCAGGCTTTTTTCGATTTTCTCAAAAACGGCTTAACGATTTTGATAAAACTGGGTATTTGATGTGGGCATATGCCCACGATATGACAGCAAAATTTCATCAAAATTTATCAAACGGAGGGGGCACTTTATTTCATAACTTTTTTCCAATTTTTACCAAGTTTTTTTTTTTTTCAAAACAGGCTTTGATTTTTATCAAATTCGTCTTGTTTAATTAAAATCAAATCTTCTTTAATATCAGGTAAGCTTTATTATTAATAAAATGTTCTGAGGGGTTTTGAATGGGTAAGGCGCCTTTTTGGTTTTCCAATGAAGTACCTTTGTTTTTGTTTATATGAAGAAAGTAACTGTCTCTCGTTAAGCCTAAAAATAAAAACTGGCTAAATATGAAATATGAAAAAAATCAAGTAAACATATACAGGAGAAAAAAAGAAAAATATTCCGTCAACTCATAAAATACGCCTCATGTCCCTACGCATGCGCAGTACTTCTTTAGTGACAGATCATTGCTTATAATTAAAGCCGTTCTGTTCATTTAATGGAAATTATTTGTTTCATGGTAACTAAATGAAGGTTTCAAAAACTACATACAGAATTATAAAATCAGATGACTTGGAGTAATATGCTTGCATTGCCGAATTATCTCAAGTAAAAACTTTTATTTAACAAAAAAAAAAAAAAAAAATAGTGTACTTTAGAGAGCAAATACAAACAAAAATAAGTAAATGAATGTAGAAAATGTGTGGCTTTGGGAAATGGCGAGGGAAGAGAGAAATGCTTTATTTTTTAAAACAAAACAAAACAATGCTGCCCAATTACATTGGGTTGCTACAACACACAGCATACTTATCAATACAATTTCGTACAAAACACGTCGTAAAACACTTCAATTTCTAATCTAAGTAAGTTGGTTGTTGCGTGCATCGCACCAGATTTTTTTAATAATCGATTTTAAAACCTGCTTTGATCTTACCCTCAACTTGTAGCCCTTCAAACAATTAATTACAAGAGCTTCCAATTTTCGGACTATGGATAACAACAACCAAACTGTATCTAATTATTCAAGCGTGTAAAGTTTTGATAACAGTTTCGTGAAGAAGAAAGAAAATGAAAAAAGTTGTCCTAATTGCTGTTGCGACTTGCGGTGGTCAGTGGAGTGTCGTAGAATTATCTGCAAGCATTGGTCCCGCTGGTTCCATGTCGTCGTAATCTCTGGTTAGCTCTCCCATCTAATGAGCTACTGTATAACCTCCGTTATTCAACATAATTTCTGAAATTACCGGTGAGAAAAAAAAGCAGAAACAAAAATGAAGCAGGATGGTTAAACAGTTACCGCCGTGTCGTGAATAAAATCAGTAACGATTCGTCCGACTTTGATCCAGATCTGAACATAATGTAACCTGTGTCGCTCCTTTCAGATACGATATCGATTTTTACCGCTTCCAATCGATAATCCGAATTTCTTAGATTACATCAAACATGTTTTATCTTACTTAAAATTAATTATTTTATTATTATTGAAAGAAAGAAATGATACCGCCACATTCAAGGGAGTTGCTATAAGCGCGCTAATAATGACTCATTCACACTATAGTATAATAAAACTACAAAAATATTAAAATTAAATAATAATATAGGTACATCAATAAGAATAAATACAAGTAAAGTTAATACCTTAATCACACAATAAATCTCTATATATATAAGAGGCTTTGTCCTGACTGACAGAATCAACGCAGAGCAAAAACTACTAATGATAGAAACTTGAAGTTCGGAATTTAGATTTTAAACGCGATGTAGGTAACCACTAAGAAAGGAATTTCAAAAATGTAATCCCTAAGGGGCTTAAATGGCGAAATTGTCGTTTAACTCTAACGGAAATCTATTTTTGAGATTTTAAACCATATGTTTTTTATTTGAGTATCGATTTAACGTTACAATATTATTAAAATAGACATTCACATAAAATATAGCTACTGATTATTTAAATATTAGTGGTAATCAAATTATGCACACTGATTCCCATGATTAAGGATGGTGCTTGTTTATTTCGATCTCTTCTCCATACATATAAGAGGCTTTGTCCTGACTGACAGAATCAACGCATAGCAAAAACTACTAATAATAGAAACTTGAAGTTCGGATTTTAGATATTAAACGTGATGTAGGTAACCACTAAGCAAGGAATTTCAAAAATGTAACCCCCAAGGGATTTAAATGGCGAAATTGTCGTTTAACTCTAACGGACACCAATTTTTGCACTTCGAGAAAAAATCTCTAATTTGGACTCATTTTAAAGATCTTGATACAATTGATGCAAGTTTTGGTCTGGTGTTATAGGAATTTTCATTACAAGGGCTATAGCTATTTGTATATTTTAAAGAAATACATAAATGCATATCCCATTCTTGTTATTTATTTGCAAGATAAATTTAGCATAAAATTAGCAGCTTTATTTTTATGAAATTTGCTCTAGTTTACTTAGATGAAAGTAATCATGATATTATTTAAATAATTTTATCGCTAGCACTTATAAATTTCCTTTTCCTCTTTAAATGTTTCCTTCAACTGACAGGACACCCTTTATACATCTATTTATAGAAAAACTTTTTTAATTTTGTTTTAACAATCTTAATGGTGGAATTTTAAAAAGATATATTTTGTCTTCATAATAATATAGATGAGAACATCTGTGGCATTGTAAATGTTTTCATTAATAAATAATAGCCGTTACGCTCTGAGAAGCCAGAAAGGGGGAAAAAATAAACGAAAGTTAAAAAGCACTATACTTCAATAAACAATAATTTTATATCTTGGAAAATAAATTAAAATTATTAACTTTATTTTTACTTTCACTTACCTATATATGAAATATATAGTAAGTGGAAGTATTGCAATCGTGAGAAATTTCGACTTCCGGTTTTCAACGGAAATACACGTTTTGGGGTCCCCTGAGTCGAAACGACCAAGTCCCGCGAAATGGTCTGTGTGTGTGTGTGTGTGTCTGTGTGTGTGTGTGTGTGTGTGTGTGTGTGTGAACAGACTAGCTCAAAAACTATAAACCGTGCGATCCTGACATTGGGTATTTAGAGTAGGTATATGACCGCGATGTGACAGCATAAATTTCATCTAAATTACTTAAAGGGAGGGGGTACTTTACTTTTTAACTTTTTAGGTTTTTTTCGATTTTCTCAAAAACGGCTCTAACGATTTTGATTAAACTTAGTATTTGATGTATTAATATGCCCGAGATATGACTGTAAAAATTTCATCAAAATTGATTTACCGGAGGGGGGACTTTACTTAATAAATTTTGTAACATTTTCACGTGTTTTTTTTATTTACTCTAAATCGCCTTTAACGATTTTGATCAAACTGGGTATTTGATGTATGTATATGTCAAATATGTGATAGCCAACATTTCATCAAAATTGATCTACCGAAAGGGGGACTTTACTTAATAAATTTTGTATCATTTTCACGGGTTTTTTTATTTACTCAAAAACGGCTTTAACAAAAATAACGGATTAACAAAAATAAGATATGAATGTAGAAAAATGTATGACTTTGGGAAATGATATTTAGCAAAACACGTCAATTTCTAATCTAAGTTGAAAGTTGTGTGTTGCGCGCACGCACCAGATTTTTTTTTTTTTTTGTATTGATTTAAATTTTACTAAAATTACTGAAAGGAGGTTATGGCTGTGAAGAGATTCGAAGGCTCTATAAAACTATGATAAAAAATATACATATATTGTTTACTATCATCATGTTGATAAGGTATAGGGAGTGACTCACCATAAAATATTTTTCAGTTTTACACCTTCCTCCACGTCCTGAAAGCAACTGAGGTAACTTAGGGAAAAATAATATGAATCGACGTATAGTCAGGTTTATAACAAGGTTACCCTATATATTCTCAACTCGAAATTTCCTTTTTCTGAGGAGATTGGAGGGTATATGAAAATCTAGCTAGGGAGTGACCTCACAACTGTGTGACAAAGGGAAAAGCTGTTGTGGTACTATGCCTGTAACCTTTGGAGTCCTGGCTCAATTTTATTTTGCATCCTGAAAGTTTGCTGATAAGATTAGTGCCTACTTTTTTAGACGGAAAGGTGTTTAATTATTTTTTAAAGTACATGACCCATACTTTGTGACAGGCTAGGGAGTGACAAAAAGAGCATTGTTATTGATTTTAGGGAATGTTATCCTGTATTTAGGCGCTTGAAAATAAGATAGCTGTTTTCATAACCAATGAGGTAATCATTAGGAAAAATAATCTAAAAATCCTTCAGGCGGTTCTCGAAATATCACGTTGTGACACAAATACCACCATAATTTTAGAATCACCCATATATATATATATATATATATATATATATATATATATATATATATTGTTTTACGATTATTTTTATACAGCTGATATTTTATAAGCAAGAAAATCTAAGCGCAATAATAATAAAAATACGTTTCATGATATATGAAGGGCCTGTAGTAATCGCTTAGTTGGTAATTGGTCCATCTGACAAGAGGGAAGTATCAGCTCCTGATAAGGAGCAGTAACAATCAGTAGCGGTGACACCAGTGATCACGACCCAGTTGTAGTATATGAGAACGTTTATCAGATTAGATATTATATATGCTATAAAAAAAATAAAAAATCAAAGTAATAAAAAAATTATCAAAATGTTACTCGTAATAAGTATTTACCTTATAAATCTTTGTTATTTATTTTTTTAAGGTTATTTTAATTTAAATTATTTCATAATGAAATGATTATTTCTCGATTACCAACAATAATAACTTACAGCAACCTCATCCGCCGGCTCCCATCGCAAAAATAAATATTAATTATTGTTATTGTAATTCTTATTATTTATTAAAAATTACAGCTCAGTTAATATATCTTGTAACACGCCGTGAAATAAATTATTCGGTTCAATGATCAAGGAACACGACTTGTGGATTTATGTTTATTTTAAAGCGCTTAGTTTGTCATTAACTTTCAATAGAACTTTTTTTTTTTAATTTTTATTCTAAGAGATTTTTAAACAAAAGTGCTGTCATTATTATTCTAACCATTTAATTTCATAACGTTTCAAAAGGCTACTTGGAGTTGGTCTGTTTCGCCATAATTGCCATTGAATTAGAAATTTTCCACATAAATCCCATCGTAACATGATCCGAATTGTTAAAGTTTTGAAGAAAACGATTACAGGAAAGGAGAAAAGTTTTAAAAATGTGAACTTTTCTTATTCAATACATTTTCTTTAATAATTATAATTTAAGTATTATTTTTTATTTTAAAGAATTGAGGATACAATATTGCCAGATTAATGGAAGATATATTTTCAAAATTAGAATTCCTCGACTCTAGAAATGGCATGACAGGAAGAAAAGGAATTTCACGTTCGCGTTTACTGTTTTAGACACCATAAAACGAATTATATTTACAGTCACCTGACATAAATTCCATATAATGGGCTAAATTATTAATACAATTTTAAGTTATGATCCTGGTCGGTACATAATCGGTCCCAAACTAATTTATTTTAAATTTAATCAATCATCCTATAATTTTGGTGTCCCCAGTGTGGTATAGACCGGTCTACAGTGCTTCTGGTAATGGACAAAAATGAACCTTTTCTATGCATAAAAATATTCACAAAAGACAGGCCACAGACAAATTCACGTTGTAAATTGGTATATCCTTTTATTTCCCTTAAGAAAAAGTCCGTTTAAATAGGTTGTACTTCTATCCTTTTATTTATTTTGTTAATTTCTTTCAATAACATTTATTTAAATGTTTAATATTTCTACTAAGAATCATAGTTATTACCAACTTAATTTTTGCTTGACTCCTAAGTTTTGGAAACAGAATATTTGATTCCATTCAAACGTCAAATGTTCATTTTTTTTATTTTTCCATTTTTAAGCCAAAACACGAAGTGGCATGAATTCTCGATACTGCTTATGGGATATTCGATCTTTCAGCCCCGAAAAAGAGTCATATCCCCCACCCACAAAAAGAAAAAAAACAAAAAAGAAAAAGAAAAAAAACGGATATTAATTTATGATGAAAGAAGAACAAAATACGAAAGAAAAGAAAACTCGTTCTTTCTCACAACTAGGAGAAGAGATGCTCCAAAAGGGGGGTGCATGACATGCATTGGCGCCATCAAAACTTCTTAGGGGACATATTTTGGTAGTGGTTTATATTTTGTAAAAAATTTTGAGACCAGGTTAAAGTAAAAATAAAGCAAGAGGAAATGTTATCTTAATATATAATATATATTAATAAATATATACTTTAGTACATGTTAAGTCGTTCACACCGGGGCTGAATTCATGCTCCTCGCCCATTGCCGGCTTACCTTAATGATTTTCGCTTTATCGGATGGGAGTTATTCAAGGGCATTATGCAGTAATGATAACCCAACATTAATAAAATAAACAATACAATCCTACCTCTTTATATATAGTCGTGTAAAGTTTTGCGAGTGACTAAAGTGTCCGAAGCGGCAGTATAGTGTGAGTCACTATTAGTGTGAGCCACCGGTGGTACACACCGGCGTGAACGTGTTAAATAAATAATTTTATTATGAAAAGCACTTTTTTTAGATATGAAATTCTAGGTGAGCCTTATGCCCTGGCTCGAGAATTAATTTCGATTTTATAAATGAAAATTTAAAAAGTTTCTCCAATACCTACGAAATTAAAAAAATAATGAAAATCAAAATATTACTATCATCGTTACAGCCTATTTAGAACCAGTAGTATGAACCGAAAAAGTGTAATAGTATTATTCCTGCCCTTAAAATAAATTTTGTTTATTTATTTTTGTACTATTTAACTGATGGCCATCAAGTACTTCACATTCAGTACCGCACCTAACAATTCATCATTGAGACTGAAAATCAAAAGAAATATATATCAACTTTTTTTAATTCTATCCAAACTATTAGTCCCTTGAATTAAAATATCTAGAAGTGTATTCTTATATAGCAAAAGGGGTTACCTGTGGTGTTGTTAGCTTAGAAAACTACAAGCACAAAATCGCGGGTTCGTATCCGTACCGTCCTTTTTAATGGTACGTAAATGGAGGTCCAGAGCCTGTGCGATGTTCGATTCTCGTTAAAGATCCCGATTAGTAATAATAGCACAACAATCTATGGCAAAAATCGTCTTGGATTTTTCGATATCAATAACTTGACTCGGATTTTCTAGTTCGATGTAAAATAAATGAAATTTCGAAGTTGTTGAGGTGATTTTATGGCAAGTTCTCAGGCGAATGTGGGTACGAAGAATTTGCTGAGAGCTGAGCGACAATAACATTTTTCTAGGAACTGTTCTAAGAGGAAGTTGCTGTATAGTGTTACAGGTTCTGCACTTTCTTCATGATCTTCTTTTGCCGTAGGCTTCTTAATTCTGTTACTTAAAAAGTTTATATTTTATTTTTCAATATGGATATTTGAAATGGAAAGTACATGATCAGTTATAAAATGGGACCTAGGCACTTTCGAAACAATGGCGGATCTAGGGGAGCTATGGGGCTGCAGCCCCCCCCCCCCCCATGGAGAATTTTTTGTTATTCAAAGAAAGAATTCAACTTAACTAAAAGTCATAAAGTGAGATAAAGAACAAATAATATGCATAAAAAATAAAAAATTATGATTATTTAACTTTTTTTTTTGGGGGGGGGGGTTAGGTTTACCCTAGTAATTTACCCTATTAATGCCCAAAGTGAACGAATTTTTTAATGCCCCCCCCCCCCACTTCGTGTCTAAATTTTCGTTAAAAAACGTATGTACGTTTTTTTTCGTGTTAAAGAATGGTCAAATATGTATTTGACCATTCTTTAACACGAAATTCTGATCTCTTCTTATTACTAATTGCGTACGTACTTAGCTAGTAATTAGGTGTGGTATTATTCAACTGCAAAATAAGATTTTCCGTCTTATAATCTATAGCATTTCCAAGTCAACTGTAACCATTTACAAACCAACTGTAACCCTTTCCAAGTCACAAGCTACCCTTTCCAATTAAAACGTAGTCTTTTCCAAATTAGTTGTAACCCTTTTCAAAGCCAATATAACACTTTAAAACTCAACTGTCATCCTTTCTATTTCAATAGTAACCCTTTCAATTTTAATTGTCTTAAGTTTTCAATAACCCTTAAAAATGTTGAGAAAATTTAACGCACTGTAAAATGGGTCAATTTAAGTCGTCTGAAATCACCGGAATAAATAAAAAACTTATTTTTCACAATACTTGTACCCTGAAAAAAGAAAATAACAAAACAAACAAAAACATATAGATGATTTTTTTTTTTTTATATTTTATCTGTAAAAAAAAAAAAAAAATGTAAACTGATAGTATGTTTATAGTTTTCGTAATAAACGTAAAAATTTCCGGTTTAAAAACAATTAATCAATAAATTAAAACATAAAAGTTGTAATGTAGTAATTAGTTATCGTTAGATAATTAATTTATAATTTTTAAACTATTTTATTAGAAGATAAAAGATTCGACCACGGCCGGGAACCGAACCCAGGTCCTCTGCATCTACGTCGCAGCGCACTTACCACTGAGCTAACCGTGAGTCCGTTCCGATCGTGATCGAATCTTTCTCTTCTGTGATCCCTCACTCCAGGTCTCGCCACATTGTAGCGAAGTACCGGGGGGCTGAACAATTGTCCAGACAGACGGGATCTAGTTGACATACGTCAAATAAATACATTGTATGTTGTTATGTAGTAATTAGTTATCGTTAGATAATTAATTTATAATTTTTAAACTATTTTATTAGAAGATAAAAGATTCGACCACGGCCGGGAATCGAACCCAGGTCCTCTGCATCTACTTCGCTGCGCTCTTACCACTGAGCTAACCGTGAGTCCGTTAGATGCAGAGGACCTGGGTTCGATTCCCGGCCGTGGTCGAATCGTTTATCTTCTAATAAAATAGTTTAAAAATTATAAATTAATTATCTAACGATAACTAATTACTACATAACAACAGAAAATGTATTTATTTGACGTATGTCAACTAGATCCCGTCTGTCTAGACAATTGTTCAGCCCCCCGGTACTTCGCTACAATGTGGCGAGACCTGGAGGGAGGGATCACAGAAGAGTAAGATTCGATCACGATCGGAACGGACTCACGGTTAGCTCAGTGGTAAGAGCGCTGCGACGTAGATGCAGAGGACCTGGGTTCGATTCCCGGCCGTGGTCGAATCTTTTATCTTCTAATAAAATAGTTTATAAAAGTTGTATTCTTATCACATTAATACAAGTAATATTTGTTTAATAGCAAAAATCATCGATTTTCGAAAAGTTTACTAATTATATTATTTAACTGTTATGTGCTAATAATAGTTTCGAAAATAAAAATAGTATTGTGGTTTATTCCGGTGATTTTTCACAGTTTAATTTAGCCCATTCTACAGTGCGTTCAATTTTCTCATCACCATCATCTTTTTTCAGGGTGACAATTGAAATGGAAAGTTTCCATAAAATAAAAATAGAGTTGAATTGATAAAGGTTCAATTGGACTTGGAAATGCTATTTATAAATTGTGTTCTGTTGACTGTTATGGCCATGTGAATGATCGCATTTGATTAAAAAACAAAGAGATATCAAAACCTATATATTAATAATGCAGATCTCTCCTCTTTTTGAAGTCCACAAAAGGATGGTTGCCTTCCATCAGTTCGTACGAACTGTGCAGATCTTGACTCTTACAACTAAGTTAAAACGAAGTTTCACGAAAGTAAGAATTTTGTTCTATGCATGATCAATTTTGGTGTAATATTTTCTATATACTTAATAAGCAACATATTCCAGCCTTCCAACCTGTATATGGTTTCCTTCGAAAATTCCTATACCAATCCGTCCACCTGGTTCTGAATCTCATTCGGAAGGGAAAAGAAGAAAAGAAAAAACATGAGAAGCTTTTGATTAGATTGACTTAAAACTAGAAAAGTATACTCCGAAAATTCGTCTGTCACTTAATAAATTAAGTGTATTATCTAATCAATTAATCAACAATTGATATATATTTACAACTATATTAATACTAAAAATATTAATAGTAAATTTGAACATAAGAAAAGTATGCCGTTAGGTACAAAGTCGGTAGCATTTAAATAACAGTTCTGAATCAGAAGTTCTCAAGGCCATCTTCTATATAAACGCTTCGGAGGATTATCATGAGTCGTTTTTTGTTTTTGTTTTATTATTATTACAGCGATTTTATTATGAATAGTTACCTGAGCAACGCTAAATCGTCGAATAGGTAGAATACTGGGTTAGTAGAACTGTGAAGATAACCGTATCTTAACTGCGAAATATAAAATCGTTATTTTTCACCATGATGCACTCATACCAGAATGAAGTGAGCTGTAATGATCCTTAAATTATTCACTATAACGTTGCCTAGCCTAACTAAACGTTTAATAGACATATTAACTCATTTTGTACCACAGAGATGCGTTTACGTATAATTAATATAAATAGGTAGGATGATTGATAATTAATGATGATGATTGAATTAAATTATTAAATTACATTATTGATTATTAAATTAAATTAAATGATTGATAATTGTCAGGATTTTCAGTTAAACATTTTTTATTTTGAAAAGCCATAGCCACATCCCTAGATGTAGATCTTCGTCAGGGCTAAAAAGAAGACAAATATATGAGTATCCATGATAGAAGATATGATAATTTTTGATAAAATAATAATAATTTTGACAACTACAAATAAGTAATTAGATCATTAAATAAATTAATTTTACACTTGAAAAATGTAACTTTGTTAATAATTATTTTTTCGGTTTCGATACTTAAACTGAGTTATTATTTCTACAAAGAAAGTTATTTAAAGTAATTATTGTTTTAAAAAAAAAAAAATGGATATTAAGGTTCCGATTGGTATGAATGGATCCCATATCAGGAAGTATATGTAAAACAAAAGACAGGTGGCTCATAATTGTTTTTAGTTAAAACTTTTTAACCCAATTTAAATTATCTTTATTACAATGAGTTCTTTAACACCGCATGCGTTATGTCCTCCAATATCTCTGAACTTAAGAATTGTCTCAAACACACGTTCCTCCAAGAGTCAATAACTTCTTTACTTTTTCTATGATCTTTAACAAACACGTTTTGGCTATTTGCTTACATTCCTTTAAATGAGGACATCCTCAATTTTTTTTCTCCTAATTTTCTTCCTTAAAGCAACTCTGTTTAATGACCGTTTACTTAGTTATGATATGGCACATCTGGGTAAGTATATTGGTAAGCACACATGCTCTGATACCAAAATTTAAAAAAAAAAAAAACGAAATTTTGGACACAAACAATATGATCCATTTCAAATATTTTTAACGTTTATATTCATGGGCAATGATTACATAAAATCGCATACAAACCTAAAAATTATTACTTACTAATTACTGGCAAAGTGCATATGTAATCAGTAATAAAAAGAGATAGGAATTTCATGTTGAAGAAGCTTCAAATATATACCATGAATGAAACTTTAGACAATATGGGTCATTTCAAATTTTGTTCACATAGGGCAATTGCAAAAAAACATTTAAATAATGATATTAAAATATTTTATTTTTGAAGAGAAAAGATTGGGCTCGGTCCGGAATCAAACCCGGGTCTCGCGAGTGACATACGCGGTATACTAACCACTGCTCCCCCGAGCTTGCTTCCAAGCGGAGCCAATCTCTCCTCTTCACTGATACCTCTCCCCAATGTCGCAAGTTTTGCGAGTTGTTACGGGGGGGGGGGACAATTTTTGTCCAATTTGCGGTATCTATTGACATCGTCAATTTTAATTGTTTTAAAATCAAATTAATTATTAATTGTTTATGATCAAATTAATATGAAACAATTAAATTCGGCGAAAGCACCGAAGTGAGCTCGGTGGCGCAGTGGTTAGCGAAACGTGCATGTCACACGCGAGACCCGGGTTCGACTCCCGGCCGAGCCCAATCTTTTCTCTTCAAAAATAAAATATTTAAAAATAATATAAAATTAAAGTAAGGTGGATACCCACGAAAAAATGATCAAATTAATATTAAATAATAATAATTTTATTTCATGACCTATTCTTTGTGGAGCATTCTTTTATATCATTATTTGGTAACAATAATAACAAATACTTTTTTAAAAATAAAATTATCTCCCCCCCTCCAAAAAATAAAGATAATAAATACTGAGATCTCACTCCAGATTTGTCAAATACCAGCTATACTAACTTACTTAGTGTTTTTAAGAAAGAAGAACATGGCTAATCTCAGTAAAGTACAGGAAAAATAGATAAAGTACGAAAAAAAAATGTTGCCTTCATGAAACTTTTGTCAGGAATTATTTTAGTAGTAAGATAGAAATTGGTTGAATCCGTAAAATCAAGGTAGACTAACCAAAATTCAGGGAGGTTTAATGGGAAAGGAGTGGTGTGCAAATTAATTATCGTGCAAGTAACTAGATCGAGTTATGTATTATTATGATAGTTTCTTTGCGTCTGAATCCAATGAGACTATTCCCATGACCATACAGTCAAAAGGACAGAAGTTATAGTACATTAAAAATCTCATTTTGCAGATGTATGATGTCACAGGTAATAAAATGATTACTAAACTGCTTATATAATCAGTAATATAGGGTTTTCATGGTAAACAAGTTCAAATATGTACGTTCATATCGAATATTTCCAAAAAATCTGTACCAAAATATTGGAAATACTTCTTAAAATAATAACAAAAAAAAACAAGAAAATTAAAAAATGTAATGGCATTAAAAGGCGTGTGTACATTTGATATAAGATTTTATATAAAATTAGTCTGTTATAACTAGGGATGGGATTTTAATGTATTTACATATTTTGTTCTGAGGCCTAAAAATGCATGTATATGCATTCTAAACGATTTTTACCATGATATAAACCATTTTGAACCATTTTTATTTTCCATATTTTGTCGTTTTTAAATATTTTTACATATATTTCGATAAATACATATTTTTGTCCATATTTTACAACTTTTTTTTTAATTCACATTAAAATTATTGTTATTTATTCACTTGTTTTTTTTTTCTATCTATACCTAAAATAAATAAACAAAGACTGAACGTAGGGATTAAAAATTTCTTGGAAAATCAAAACACCCAAACCATTGTCGACAATTCTCAGAAATTTTGATCCCCCTCTTTTCTTATATAGATCCTCATCCTTGACAATGCTTATATTACCTCAGTTCCTTGAAACATTTAGTGATAAGTTCATCGCTAGTGGGTGAAATGCCAAAAAGAAAATAGAAAAAGCTTAGCCGCTAAGTACGTCGCGGAGTTCGAAGGAGAAACATTTAAATGCGACAGTGTAGGTGTTCTATATTGTTTGTGCTGCCAAAAAAACATTTCTACGGATCAACGATTTTCGGTTTTACAGCATTTAAAAACAGCGAAACACGTAGAATATAAGAAAAAAAAACCAACTCAAAAAACAAACTTTTTTGACTTCTGGAGAAGCAAGTTCAAGTGTCTAGTTTTAACACTGATTTGTGCCGGGCTTTGTTAAAGGCGGATATTCCTTTATACAAAATAAATAATCCAACCTTTAAAGGATTTTTGGAAAAATATATTGGGCAGAAAATGCCAGATCATACGACCCTTCGAAAAAATTATGTTAAAGACATTTATAATGAAAGGTTGGAACAAATCAAATCATATATCGGGGACGGTCCGATTTGGGTCTCGATTGATGAAACGACGGACTCCCTTGGAAGATATGTGGCGAATATAATCGTTGGCTAACTCTCAGACACTCCTACAAAGGCAAATTTCCTGAACTGCGAATTTTTAGAAAAATGTGACCACGGTAGTAATGCAAGGTTTTTCAACGACTCGATTGGTCTCCTTTGGAACGAAAACAAATGTGACAAAGTTTTGCTTTTTTTGTCCGATGCAGCTCCTTAGATGATAAAGGCTGGCAACGCATTAAAAGTTTTTTACCCAAAACTAATTCATGTGACATGTTTGGTACATGCTTTGCATCGCGTTGCTGAAACGGTCAGGGCATTGTTTCCATATGTGGATTCATTAATTTCTAATGTAAAAAAATATATTTGAAGGCCCCAGGACGTATTAATATATTGAAAGACATGTATCCCGAGCTTTGTTTACCACCCCAACCAGTCCTTACACGCTAGGGAACTTGGTTAGAGGCGGCGGAGTACTACTTAGACAACTTCGAAAAAATAAAACATATAACATCGACTCTAGATGTGGATTCTTCAGCGATAGAAAAAGCGAACGCTCTCTTCAAAGATAATAAATTACAACAAGATCTGGTTTACTTAGCTAGTAACTTTAGTTTTTTATCACAAACCATAAAACAGTTGGAAACTAAAAATATGGCACTTGTTGACGGCTTGGAAATTTTGCAAAAAATAATCGAGAAAATAAATGAAGCCAAAGGAAACAAGGCAACCGTTGTAAAACAAAAATTAGAAGTTGTTTTGAAAAAAATCCTGGACTTGACGACTTGAAAAATATTGCACGTCAGCACAAAGGAGAAAACCCCGAAAAAGATTTGGCCCTTGCACTTAAAGAGATAAATCCTTTTAAATTTGCACCAGTCACATCAGTCGATGTAGAAAGATCGTTAAGCAAATACAAAGCATTACTTCGACCGAATCGTAGATTTTCCGAAGAAAATCTTAAAATGCACCTTATTTGCAACGTTTTTGATGGTGAAGATGAGGAAGAAGTTTAAAATTTAATATTACATTTCCAAATATTTCGTTAACTATTTTTATTTTTTATTGATATGTTATAAATTTTTCAAATGTACATTTATTTTTTATGTTTTTAACTATTCTATTTAATATTCTGTAAATATTTTAATTTTTTTTGTCCATATTTTCATGTTTTTATTACATATATTTGCAAATATACGTCCATATTTTGAAATTTTTATTACATATATATCCTATCCCTGGTTATAATACACTTTCTTAATTTTTTTTTTTTTTTTTTTTTTTAATTTAAGCTAATATTGACAACTGAATATAATAAGAATTTACGTAATTAATAATTCGCTTAACTTTATAGAAAATACTGCATAGCCTCATTCCTTATCACTTATAGATTACCTCAAAATTTTATTTATAAGTATCCATAGCAACATAAAAGAGCCCTTTACCAATTTCTCAAAAACGATTTTAGGGGCTTAAAAATCAAAAATGGTACAGTTGCTATGGGACTATAACGCATCTTCTCAAAATCTATGTTCATATACATTCAAAATAGTATATATAGATATATAATGTGTATAATAAAATCCTGGATCCTTCGGCTTTACTTTTTTTTCTTTTTCAATACGTTTAAATCACTTTTAGTTTATTTTCTTTATTTTTTCTCTAAATAGAAAAACCGATGAAGTTATACCCACTAGGGCTCTTATTTAAGCCATAAATTATGATTCGTCACCGCTCCGGTGATAAATAAAATAAAATTATTAAACATGACGTTAATAGAGGCCATACTACAAGAGAATAAATGAGGCGCCTACTTTCAAAATGCTACACATATTTTTTATTTTTTCCTTAAATTCTACTTTTTAAAATGTTATAACAGTGCTAAAATAAGTATTTGGTAAAAACTGAACACACTAAGCAAAACACAAAGACCATAAGAAGGCTGAATGTCATTTTCTGTGACGTCACTTTATCCTACTAAGTCTGATCGGAGGTTGCTACAGTGGGAGTCCTAAATTTTGACTATCCAGAAATAATTAGGATAGGGATCTTTAAAGAGTACCTGACATCGCACAGGCTCGCGACCTCCATTTTACATCTAATTATAGGCATAAACAAGGATTTTTTTTTTACTCCCTTTAAAAAATCCTAGGGCCACCTGGCAGGATGTGAAACCGCGACCTTTGGTATTGTAAGCTGCTCAAAAATATCTTATCTCAATGATAAACTTTTTACAGAATTTTGAAGAAAAAAAAATCTTGTCAAGTTTTAAAATTGGGATTTTGAAAGTAGGCGCTTCGAATTCTAAGACTTTATTTTGGAAGTAAAATGTCAAAGACCAATTTATGACTCTGAAGAAGAGAATATACCTTCGTTAGTTTTCACTTTAGATTCCCGCTCGGATTTTTGCGAATCGTCGTACGACAAAAATCGCCTGATCCTTTTAGTGAGGAACTCTTTCACGTAGAGCGGTACGTCAGTGAGCGTGCTTTGTCCGAATCGTGATGTTAGCCCGGAGTCGAACACGAATGAGAAGGTCAATAGAACGTCGTAAATAGTTATCGCAGCAATAAGACGTCCGTATGAATTATGAGATGGCCATCTTACAGTTCAATTTATTTTTTGTAGTGTCCGGAATTTTTTTTTGTGGAGAAATGATTTTTTTTTTTTTTTGCATAAGACAATAATAATTTGAGGTTTAAGTACGCCATGAATATTTTTATAGAATTTCTATGATACGAAAAAAAGATAATCACATATTAATAACATAAAGGCCTATTTACACTAAACAGTGACTATACAGGCCCATAATTCTACTTCCGGTAATCTATCAGTATTTTCGATTCATACATAGCTGAGAAGTGACCGACACCAGTCCTTAGTTTTTCTCAGTTTGTTACTAAACATGACAAAATTTTCTAAAAAAGATTTGGTAATGATTGCTCTCATTCTAAAGATCTGGTCACACATAACGTGCACCGCAGCACGGGCCTGTATCGGATCTGATTTATTTAAGAAGGACCTGTCGGTTGACCCGGTGTCGGGCATGTGTGACCCGATCCACGCCCGACTTTAAAGAGGAGAACCGGCAAGTTAGAAAACGGAAGTGGGCTCATCAGGCGTGAAAAACAAAACAGGGAGAATCCGTTCATAATCCAAAAATCCAAAAAGGACAATTTTTATGGAACATTTTGGAATATGTAAACCCACATACCTCAAATAGTATTTATCCTAGAAAGAGGAAACTTGCACCATATTTTTAGAATTGCAAGGGCTTTAATTTGGCATATAACTTGTTAGCACTACTTACATGTTTATCTTTTTTCAGAAGCAAAAAACTTATTTTATAAACAATAATAATTAATAGAGAGGGAAGTGCTTTATTTCAATAACAAGCAATGCTGCCAAAATACATTGGGTTGCTATATAAAACAACGTACCGATCAATGCTAAAATTCCTGAATACCTAAAGCTAAAATACATTGTTACATCTTAGTTTATAATTATAATATCATAATTTTTTTCTTTTTTCCCCCTTTTTTTCCATCTATATCTTTTAAAATTATGTTTTTCTTTGTTATTATTTATTTTATTGTTCTCTTCTTTTCTTCTCCATTCTATTCCATTATATATATATATTTTTTTTTCCTCCTTATTTCTCATAACCCTAGTCCTTTTCTCATGACGCTTCTTCCCTCTCTTAACGCTCACACGACAAATGGGCACACATACAGAGCTGCTCGAGAAAAAAAAAAACGCAAAAAAGAGATATAACAATAAAAATCTTACATCTAATAAATAAAGAAATAAATATGTATATAAATAGATAAAAAATAAATGGATAAATAGATGAATAAGTAGATAAATAAATAAATGTATAAATAAAAAGATAGACTGAGTTAAATGGAATATTTTTCTTATTGATAAAATGAAAACTGGAAAATGGTACAAGTTTCATCTTTCTAGGAAAAATAGTACTTCAGCTACGAACATTTAGATAGCATATAGAACATATAGATGTTCTAAAAATTGCCATTCTTGATTTTTAAAATTATTATAACAACAAAAGCAATGGAAATTTAACTTGTTATTTTATACTTGATAAGAATTTATACTTGTTATTTTATAAGATGGTGCTGACTTATATTAAAAAATCATTAATATCTGCAGACATAAAATCTTGACCGTTTCTTGTACAATATGGAAATGCCCATGGTGCTTGTATGTAGATCTAAACATTACATTGGTATAGGTAGGGTAAACCATACAGTTATTGGCACCTCAACTTTAACTTGAAGAAATAGGTAAACAAGTCCTAATTTTATTACAAGATATACATGAGTCTAATGTTTTAAGGGGCCTCTAAATCATCTATGAAGTAAGTGCTTACCAAACTAACCATAGGGAAGATTTCACAATTAAATCCACAGGGTGTCAATAACTAGATTTGGCACTTTTAACAATAAATATTGCCATATTGTAAGACTATTGAACTTTTTACCCAAAAAAACCTCTTGAGTCTTTATAAGTATAGATAAAGAGGAGTTATAGGAAGTTTCAATTAGATCCCTTCATAAAAAGTTTTTTTTTTTTATTTCGCCACAGAAATTTATTCTTAAGGTTGCCAATAACTGTACGGTTTACCCTTTTTAATATATATGTTAAGACTAAATTTATGTGGCGAAATTAAAAAAAAAAAAAAATTTATGAAGGGATCAAATTGAAACTTCCTATAGCTCCTCTCTTTATCTATACTTATAAAGACTCAAGAGGTTATTTTAGGTCAAAAGTTTAATATTTTTACCATATGGCAATGTTTATTATAAAAAGTGCAAAAACTAGTTATTGACACCCTGTGGATTTAATTGTGAAATCATCCCTATGGTTAGTTTTCTAAACACTTACTTCATAGATGACTTAGAGGACCCTTCAAACATTAGATTCAAGTATATCTTGAAATAATATTAGGACTTGTTTACTTATTTCTTTAAGTTAAAGTTTGGGGTGTCAATAACTGTCTGGTTTATCCTATTCTGATTGATGAAATGAAAACTGGAAAATGGTACAAGTTTCATCTTTCTAGGACAAATAGTATTTCAGCTACGTGCGTTTAGATGCTCTAAAGATTGTCAGGAAAAATTGCCAATCTTAAATTTTTAAAATAATTACAACCACAAAAGCATTGGAAATATAGCTATAAGAATTTATATTTGTTTTTTTATAAGCTTGTACTAAATTATATTTAAAAAATCATAAGTATCTGCAGACATAAGATCTTGACCGTTTCTTGTACAATATGGAAATGCCCAATGTGCTTGTATGTAGATCTAAAATTAAATTGGTGTAGGTATTTGCCATAATAAAAAATATAAGTCTAAAAAATATAAATATAAGTTATATTATAGTAAGCATTTTGCTTACTATAATTACATTAAATTGAATTATTGTTTTTAGAGCTAAATTAATTCAATCAAGGCCTTAAGACAACAAAAATAGTATGCTCTTTTTTATATTTATGTTTTTTTTTTTTTTTATATTGAAGACAATTTCTTGTCCTTTCATATTTAAAAATGTTTTGTTATAATTTCATCTTCAATTGGTTAAGGTGAACACAAGGAAGAAATTGCTTCATTGCCGCCATGACCTCACTGTTCTCGCTGTTTTCCTGTTGGTAGCTTGCCTCTTGTCAAAAGCCGGTTTTACACTTCATCCAAACAGTTTATCTTTTTTCCATCTGCTGTCGGTATCCAGGGACAATTCATGGAACTTGTGGTGTTTCTGAGCGTTTGCTCTTCATTTCAACAGATATGTCTGTCCTACCAGTGAATGAGGAGTTAAACCGAATTCAGCCCGAAACAGATCAATGGCTGATAAGATTTTTTTTTTTTTTTTTACACGAAACGGCTACTTTTAGGACCACGCGATATCACTGAATAATCTTCCTTCTTCCTCCTTCTCACTTCCCAGCGCAGCTTCATCATTCTCGACTGCTCCTCTCTTCTCTCCTTTGACCACCCAATACCCTTCACCCTCTTCTTTAATCTGACTTCATTGTTGATTACTTGCTTGAAAAGATCCCAGTCATGACAAAGTTCTTTTGATATCCCCAAAGTTTCCAATTCTTGTTTAATTTGCCTAGGATATCCCCCAAATTTTTGTACTTTAAAATTTTACTGAAAATTTCTTTACATAATCTTTTTTCACTCGTTCTCTCCATGTGCCCAAAGAACCTTAACCTCCTAATTTTCATATCAGTTTCTAAATCATTAATTTGCCTGTAAATTTCCTCATTAGACCTCCTCCTGAATCCTTCTGATGTTTTCTTTGGTCCATAAATCTTCCTCAATTTGGTTTATTCATAGTAAATAATTGTAAATAATTAAGTCATGCGTTCATTTGAAGCAAGTTATTAATTATAATTTGCGTTAAATTCGGTTTAATCAGTCGGTGAACTATTAGTCAACTCTGTCTCATTACTTATAAGATATAATCAGTTTTAAAATCCATAATCAGTAGCCATTTAAAAAAAAATCAGCGTTTGACAATAAAAATCTGATTCTATATCAATAAAATTCAAACTCTTAAAGTCCTGCCCTAAAAAGTGATAAAAGTAGACTTAACGAATTACTCATTTTTTATCCGTACGAGATTATCCGCATAGAAACACGGTCAATGCATGTAAGAGTATACATAATAAAAAATACTCTAAACTGGCCAATAAAACTGCACAATATCGATTATTCAGCACCAACGAAACCCCGTTCGTCGAAACCCCTGTAACTGGGTTACACAATTGCAAAGTGTTGGAGAAGAGATTGTTTGATTCATTTTTATTCTCCGATCTTATAAAAATAAAAACCGGTCTATCCGCAACCCTCAATGGATTCTCCCCTGGGATAAGGAAAAGAGACGAAGCCACTCTGATAAATTGCCGCTACTGTCGAATATACAAAGAAATATTCATAAACAGCCCACATAGCAACGAACTCATCGACGAAAAACTACCTTTACATGTTATTAAAATTTACTCGCAGCTAAGAGCAAGTCATTTATATCTAATCAAAATCACAATATTCGGCATAACTTATCGCATCAATCCGCAAAAAAAATTGTTCTATTTGTAACTTAAAAAAATTTAGAACATTTCCTGCTGAGACGCCCAATGTATAATGCGGTCCACCAATATTACTTGCCTCAGTGTAATGATGTTGCGAACTTACCATCCTCGCCCGACAGAATTGTAAATTTATATTGTTAGGTTAAACAAGCACTCAAAATAAGATCATTTATTTTAAACGAATAACTTAAACAATAATATCAATTTATATCACCAATAAAAATTGGAAATAGTTAATATAATAATATTAATTACCAATGATAATTAATAGTTAAGTACTTATATAGTTTATTTTTGTTTCATATTTTAATATACATCATCTCTTTAGTTTATTATTAAAAGTATAATTTTCTTTATTGTGCTTTTTTGTATCTTTATTATGCGTTTTGTGTACTTATTTTATTTTGTTTTAATTTGTAATCTCATGTATTGTATGTTGCTGTCAACTCCTTGTTATAAGACATGTGCCTTAAAAAAATAAATAAATCTACTTATCTATTATACAATATAAAACAAGAAGCAATAAATAAACAAAGAGTAAAAAACAAAACAAAAAAAAAACAACGAATTACTCATTGGGATAATAAATATTTGGTTCAACATTAATATTTAGATATTTTTTATTTATTTAAATCAATTTTTATTGCCATTTTACACAAAAATGTTTATCTGTAAGTAAAATATTTTTTTGTAACCTCCTACCACTTAGTGTGTTTTTGTTGTTAATTTTTTTTAGGGGGGGATTGCTGAATTTACAAATGAATTCGGCCTTACATATATAATTTTATGGCCATAAAAAACAATTACTGCAAAAGTAAGCCAATGGATTCATTCAGTACTATTTCATGTGCTTATTATTTTATTTTTTTTTTCAATAAGAAAAGTGCTAGAGAAGGAAATTTTGTTTAAAAAGCCAACTCATCTCAAATACATTGAAATATGCAACAAAACGCATTGGTTAACTTAAGGTTTTACGGTCTGATATTCTATCATTTTATATAAAACAGATAATAAATTTAATATAAATAAAGAATTAATAACTTAAAACGTAAAATATAGACATTTTTATAGAATCGGAAAAATTATGTTTAAAAGAAAGCCTGTTACCCCCCCCCCCCTCCGTTTTTATAAACTATTATATGCAAGGATAGTTTTATCATAGAATAGTTTTTAATGATCTATAACAAAAAAACGATGCAATTCTTACTCTTACTCATAATTAAAAAAGAAAAACACGCTGAAATACCTTACGCTTATAGGTACATATACTTCGCTATGTAAAACACAGTACGTTTATCAGGAAAATACCATGATTTTAGGACGTTATCAATATCTTAAGTTAATTCAGCCAATGGGAGCTTGAGGAAAGCTTTTAAAAAATACTGAAGGATAGGCAAGTAAATTGTTATAATTTGATTGGCTGTTGAAGACTGATCTTCAATTTATTATTAAAAATAAATATGTCAACATTGCTGTCATCTTTAAAATTTTTATAACTCTTAGCTCATTGAAAAATCCAGTGAAGACCAAGAACACGAAGAAAATTTTGTTGATTATTTTGTGGAAATAGTAATTCTATACTAAAGGCACTGTAAAGAATTTTTCCATTTACTCCTACCTACGAAATGGTCTGTGTGTGTGTGTGTGTGAAGAGACTAGCTCAAAAACTATAAACCGTGCGAGCCTGAAATTGGGTATTTAGTGTTAATATATGCCCGCGATGTGACACCAAAAATTTCATCAAAATTGCTCAAAGGGAGGGTGTACTTTATTTAATAACTTTTTACGTTTTTTTCGATTTTCTCAAAAACGGCTCTAACGATTTTGATTAAACTGAGTATTTGATGTATTAATATGCCTGAGACATGACTGTAAAAATTTCAATAAAATTGATTAACCGGATGAGGGACTTTACTTAATAAATACTTTACTCACCGAATCCTCTCATCTTCGCCTAGTACTACCCCTCGGTTTGCAATCTTTTAGGTATTCGTTCGCAACTAAGACAAGCAATTTTGCACGCCCACTTTAACCGACGCGCAGCTATAACTTCGATTACATTTACCTGGTAAAGTTCACGCAATTCTGCATTGTGTAGCCGTCTGAATTCCCCTGTTGAATCACCCTTTTTCGGCCCAAATATTCTACGCTGTACTTTACTTTCAAAGACCTTAATGCGTTGCTCATCCATGTTTCACGTCCGTAAAGAACCGTCGGAAGAATTATAGTTTTATAAATTCTAATTTTTTAATTTTGGGACAGAAGGCGTGAGGTAACTAATTTTCCAAACGAAACATAACACCATGCCTTAATTTCCTCTTCAATTTCGTTTTTTCTAGTTAGTGTAGATATCTGAAGTTTTCCACGGCTTCAAACATTTTCTCTTCTACTTCAATACCCCCAAAATCGTCACCATTTCTACAGTATATTTTTGTATTTATTTTTAAAGGTGAATTAGAGTAATAAAACATTATCCTTTTATCGTAAAGCATTTAGCTCTTGTTTTATTTTGCCAAGAAAAAAAGCCACTCTAGCTACAAGCATGTGCTTTTATCCAGAGTGCCTCAGCTGAATGATGCGGGAGGGGGAGAATGACCATATACTACATAGGGGCACGCAGCAAAGCCATCAAGAATCCCTCATTTCTTGTCCACTCGGTTAATGGAGTCAATTGGTTAAACAGGCGAACATTCGGTTAATCGTTGGACAAGACCGTCCCTAACCGTGGAAGGAAGTGGAGCACTTGATGTTCCGGGAGCCGGAAGTAGCCGATCCCCTCTCCCACGCTCTCGCGTCTTTCATCCTTAACTGGCCCTTCCTCAAGGCACTGTATTAAATCATATCTCCTCCTCTCTTTAATGGATCTTCATCGCTTCTTTATTGTCCCATCGTCCCACTTCAGCTCCTACAACAATAAACAGAACAGTTTCAGATAGAACTGTGTAGCTTTGTATAAGGTAGAAACATTTTCTGTGGCCTAGTTAACCTTGCGTTGCTAAACACACGGCACCAAGACTCACATCTTATTTGTCACATGCTAAGTATGGAGGAAACTAATCAGCCTTAATAACCATCAAGTTTTAACAGATTTCATTTTGAAACCGATTCAATTGAAGTGTTGTTCCATTTAGCACGACTCTGCAGGATCCATAGAACTTTCAAAATTACTGAAAATTTCCTCGTATGACATAATGTTCACTATTTACCTTCGGGTGTTGAAGTGTCTTCATTTCTGCGACACAGTTCCGTGATGTCTTACTTTAATGGACCCAGCCCACTTTATTACATGATGAAAACACTTCAGTTAATCACACCAAATCCTTAACGACTCATCACTCAGGTGTTTTCTCTACTTGAAAGAAATTGAATTTAAAAGATGCCACCCATTCCTGACCTATAATTCGTTTTTAGCCTAGCTGCATTCATACTTTTTTATAGAAAGATAAACGTGCTTTGTTTAAAAAATTTCTTTTATTTTTTAACATTTTACATTAAATAAAAAACACTCAATTCTGGCATGGATATACCTTCTGCCAGGAAATCAGCTTAATGGCCAAAAATATTAATTACAATATTCTTTTCCTCTTTTTTTGTGTTTGTTTTGGTCTATCTAACTACAATAGCAAACCTTTGGTTTTAATGAATTATAAACAAATAACAACAAATAAAATTACCTTTTGTATAACATATAAGCATACATTTTAGTAATCGTAATTAACTATAATATAAAATAAATATAGAATACAACAAAACTATAATAAACTCAATATTAATATTATATTTTTATAAAACTATAATCCCATAACCTTAATGTCCCAATTCGTCCAATCGTCTTTCAATCATTATAATTAAAATCGTTTATTAGAATAATTTAAAGGCAACATGACTACTATAATTTAAAGATTCCTTTATCTATAGATAGATTTGATAGATTGATTCCTTTACATATAGAATTTGAGTGATTTTGAATTGCAAGATAATTTTAGAAAAAATATAATTCACAAACAAAAATCCAGACTTCTTTATGATTACTTGTTTCATATTCGCGATTAGTACAATTTAAAAGCTTTATAGATTGTCACTAAAGAAATGTCTTTTGATAGGATATATTATGTCTCATTCGATTTCTTTTATTTCGTTCCAGAAATATGAGAGTAATGTCCGCTAGTAAGTGTGTCGTAATGACTACTACTACAATATAATAAAATATTATAGCGGAAATAATTTAATTTTTTTTTAAATAGGATTATAAATTATCAGAATTTCAATAAAAAGTTTTTTATTTGGAGCGCCAACGTTTCAATCCAAACGTGTGGATCTTCATCAGGGCTAATATGAAGACAAATATATGAGCAACATGTAAAGTATCGTTGCTATAAGATGAGATTAATTACTGATATTAACTATAAGAAGTAACAAAATCCAGCTTATGGTATGTTTACATGACATGGATACTTATGAAATCTAATAATTATATAAAATATAGTAAAAATATATATAAAAAGTTGAATAAATAGCTGGTTGACATAATAAAATAAAATCTGATATTCACCTTGTTATAATCCTGTAAACGATAAAGTAGATAAAGAGTTGATTTCATCTACCGACTCTAACATCTTATCTAACTATCCGACCTCAAATCCTAGTTTTAGATTTCATATGTATCCGCTATTATTGATGTACCTCTATATTATTATTACCTCTAATAATATATAACTTCCTTTTTTTTTTTTTTTTTTTTTTTTTTTTTTTTTTTTTTTTTTTTTTTTTTTTTTTTTTTTTTATAAGAAACGTAAATATATATATTTACGTTGTCACCTTGTGTATACTCTCACATTTAACTTATTATTGAGTCCAGATACAAACATTTTGTATAATATACCATATATATTGTGTGTTTTTACAATTCCTTCTTTTGTACTTTTATTTTATGCTTAGTTGTCATGTAGCCTCTCACTTCAAAAGCTTTGGTTTTCCCCAAAAAATACCTTCTGAAGTTGGCAAACTAAACCCTATCACCTCTCACCTTATAATTTTTTCCCTCAGTCCCTGTATTCTCGACTCAAAAAGGTAAATGTATAAATACAGAAACGGAGGGAAAAATTAATAAATAAATAAAAGAACATAGGGGAGAGCGGGGTTGGTTGGCAACAGTTTTCACTTTTTTGATTGTTGAGTCGTTCCTGTTCATATAATCCCAATAGGGCTGATACCACTGTAAACTCAAAGTATTAGAGTACATCAAGTATTTTTTTCACCACATAATATTTAATACTAAGATCATAGAAAATTGAAGAATTCGTCAATCCAGAGTAGGCCAATTAACCCCCAAGGTGGGGCAGGTTGGCCTAGAAGGTGGCGTTGTTTAGCCATCTCATTCAAGTACTGCCTGACACTTATTATTGTTATTAAAAGCTGCATTATAATGGTATAATAATTTTGAATCGGTTTTAACAGCTTTTAAGGGAAAATAGAATGACAATAGAAGAAGATAGAAATTTAGACTGTCGTCACTTTCTGAATAAGAAAAATTGCTCTCATCCTCCTTGCTGGAACTAAAGACAATTGGTAGTTTCACCTTTCTTTATTTTTACCTTGCTTTTGTGAATTGCTATTGCGCCAACTAACTCCACAGGAGGGATCATATGAAAGATGGCTGCCAGAACAGGGGAGAACAATCAAACGAGAAATTGGTTAATCGAAAGGTTAGGCTTTTCAAAGGAGTTTGGGGCTATGTGAACAGAATCGGAGTCAAATGTTTTACCATGCCTTTAAACCAAATTTACTGAAAATATAAACATTTACTTACATGTTGTAAAATCAATCAATGAAGCACACTCTTCTCTGGAGTGTTAGCACCGGATTGAAAACTCAGGACAAGACTCCCGAGGTCGAGCGGGTGACATGGTTCAATGGTGGGGCTTTCACAACAGGCGTGACAGAAACTATAAGCCGATGGCCAACCTACCCCCTACGCCAACCAACCCCGCTCTCCCCTACTCTTTATAACAAAAAAACAAAAAAAAAAAAAACAATACATAATCTATCTTGTGTGAAAACACACGGGTAACAGTGAAATATCAAAATAATATGAAACGCAACTCAATGATATAATAATGTCATACATTAAGTACAAACTAACTTAATTGTATTTCTGAATATTGAATATGACAAAAAGTTTATCAAGCCAACTATCTTTGACAAAGTTTCTAAACAAAAATATTGGTAGTAATGGAAGCAATCTATCTTCGATGTAATTATCGATATATCGAAATTAAAGGGAGAAATAAATAGACGTGTATATGAAAATAAAATGTGTACTCATATTTTCAAATAAATCTAATCATGGCTCATCCCCATATTTTCAGACACCTTAAGTCTGCACAATAATTTTATTATAAAATTAGATGTCCTATAACTTAAATTCTCTCACAAAATGAACACCCTTTTCATTAATAATCATAAAGATTATTAACCCTTTGCACTCGGCACTGTTTCGGACGTTACCTCCCGGCAACTCGACGCAACTTATTCGCGAAAACGTACACCCTGAAAACGTAATATTATACAGTAAAATTTTAGAACCAAGTAAGTAATTTTAATGACATTTTGGCTATGTGTATTTGTGAAGCTTCAAAAACACAGTTACGAAAAAAAAGTTAATTTTTTTAAATTTTATATTTTTTTATAATTTTATATTAATTTGAATTTTTTTTTTTTAAATTTTATATATCTTTTTATAATTTTATAATAATACCGAAGATAGACATAAAAATTGTGTAAAATGTTTGATAATTAAGAGAACTGGAGCGGATAACGATGGAAATCCCTTAGATTTCACAAAGGTTTGCCGTTCCTTATATATAAAAGCATAAAAAAATCTAATTGGAGAGGTAAAAACAGTTTACAAATTACGAGATGGGACCCTTTTAGTTGAAGTTTTCTCAGATATCCAATCAGAAAAGCTCCTAAAATGTGAAAATCTACTTAATAACTTTCCGGTTAAAGTAGGGGCACATGGGGAATTAAATCAAAGTATAGGGATTATTTGGTACCCCGAACTAAATTATCGTACCATTGAGGAAATAAAAGATGAATTAAAACCACAAAATATAGCCGATGTTAAAAGATTAAGGTACTATAAAAATAATGAAAAACACCGCGAGCCGAGACCGTCTTTCATCACCAAAAGCGAAATATCCTATAAATAGATTTTATGATATGTTTATGTCCTTATATGTTAAAAGCTGAAAATTATTTGCATTGTCTCCGTAGCGGAGCCCACGGAGTTTGAAGACAAATTTTAAATGGCTCCGCTCCGGAGACCTCGAATGCAAAGGGTGAATTATACTAAAGTATATTTTCGTTTAAGCTCTTGGTCTTGCATGGAAGAGCATTAGAATTCATTACTCTAGATTTATTGGTTTAGGTTTGAATGTGAGACTGTAATTTCATTCCATTTTTGTGATTGTTATTTTGTTTTTCTTTCTTTCTTCATTCATTACATGTTATTTATTATTATCACTTTCTTTTTTTTATATATACATTTGTATATAGTTATTGTGTGAATGAGTCCCTACAGCTCTAATATTATTCCCCTAGATTTTGGCAAAATGTATTAATTTTTTCAATAAAAAAAAAAGAGTTATTGGTTAATGTTTAAATACTAATCCGTTCATTTATTTATTCTTCTTATTTTAACTATTATATAATTGTAAATAACCATCCGATCGTAACAACAAAACAAGGAAACATCAGGAAAATACTAAAATATTAGGATATCTTTAGTAGTGCTCACTTTCGGATATTTAACGTAACTGTATGTGCTGTTCGTGTTCCAATGCTCAATGTTAAATTTTAGAAAATGGTTTATATAGTTCCGTCTCGCTCGTAATATACTCCAAGTTCAATAGCCCAAATACTCCACGCTTGCATCTGCTAAAACCATTAAACGATTCCTTAATCAGAAAAATAATGTTAAGTACGTTTTAGTATTTATTTTGATTTTTTTACTTTCACTTACCTATATGAAATATATAGTATGTGGAAGTATTGCGATCGTGAAAAATTTCGACTTCCGGTTTTCAACGGAAATACACGTTTTGGGGTCCCCTGAGTCCAATTAACCAAGTCCCGCGAAATGGTCTGTGTGTGTGTGTGTGTGTGTGTGTGTGTGTGTGTGTGTGTGTGTCTGTGTGTGTGTGTGAACAGACGAGCTCAAAAACTATAAACCGTGCGAACCTGAAATTGGGTATTTAAAGTATGTATAAGCCCGCGATGTGACAGCGAAAATTTCATCGAAATTGCTCAAAGGGAGGGGGTACTTTATTTAATAACTTTTTAAGTTTTTTTCGATTTTCTCAAAAACGGCTCTAACGATTTTGATTAAACTGAGTATTTGATCTATTTATATGCCCGAGATATGACTGTCAAAATTTCATTAAAATTGATCAACCGGAGGGGGGACTTTACTTAATAAATTTTGTATCATTTTCAAGTGTTTTTTTTTATTTACTCAAAAACGGTTTTAACGATTTTGATCAAACTGGGTATTTGATGTATGTATATGCCAAAGATACGATAGCCAACATTACATCAAAATTGATCAACCGGAGGGGGGACTTTATTTCATAACTTTTTTTCCAATTTTTACCTTTTTTTCGATTATCTCAAAAACGGCTTTAATGATTTCGATCAAATTCGTCTTGTTTAATGAAAATTAGGTGTTAAATAATATCAGGTAAGTTTTATCAGTATTAAAATGTTCGGAGGGGGCTTAAATGGGGAAGGGGCCTTTTTTGTTTTCCTATGAAGTACCTTTGTTTTAGTTTATATTGAGAAATTAACTGTCTCTTATCACGCCTTAAAAATAAGAAATGGCTAAATATGATATATGAAAAAAATCAAGTAAACAAATACAGGAGAAAAAAAGAAAAATATTCCGTCAACTCATAAAACTCCTTGAGCTCACGCATGCGCCGTACGCCTTTAATGACAAACCAATGCGTTATAATTAAAGATTTTCAATTATTTGTTTCATGGGAAATAAATGAAATATTCAACAAGTACATAGAGAATTATAAAATACGACTTGGAGTATTATGCTTGCATTACCGAACTATCACAAGTAAAAACTTTTATTTAATAATAAAAGAAATTAGTGTTTTCTTTTGAGCAAATGAAAAAAAAAATAAGAAATGAATGTGGAAAAATGTATAACTTTGAGAAGTGGCAATTAACGAATTAATTTCTAATCTAAGTAAGTTGGTAAGTGAAAGTTGTGTGTTGCGCGCACGCACCAGATTTTTTATTTTAATGGCGAACTAATGTCATTTCTATTTCTTCTAAAACCAGATAATGGCAATAATTTGTCGAAATATAACAATCCCTAACTTATAAAATTTAACCAAAAACAACAAGTAAAAAAAATCTGGTGCATGCGCGCAACACACAACTTTCAATTATCAACTTGCTTAGATTAGAAATTGTGTTAATGCCACTTCTCAAAGTTACACATTTTTCCACATTCATTTCTTATTTTTGTTTTCATTATTAAATAAAAGTTTTAACTTAAGATGATTCGGCAATGTAAGCATAATACTACAAGTCGACTGATTTTATAATTCTCTATGTACTTGTTGAAAAATTCATTTAGTTACCATGAAACCAATAATTTCCATTAAATGAACAGAACGGCTTAAATTAGGAACAATGATCTGTCATTAAAGGCGTACTACGGATGCGTGGGCTCAAAGTGTTTTATGAGTAGACTGAATATTTTTCTTTTTTTCTCCTCAATATGTTTACTTGGTTTTTATCATATCTCTTATTTAGCCATTTCTTATTTTTAGGCGTAATGAGTGACAGTTAATTTCTCCATATAAACAAAAACAAAGATACTTCATAGGAAACAAAAAATTCCCCTACCCCATTTAAGCCCCCCCAGAACATTTTAATAATGATAAAGCTTACCTGATATTAAAGAATACCTAATTTTCATTAAACATGACGAATTTGATGAAAATCGTTAAAGCCGTTTTTGAGACAATCGAAAAAAAGGTAAAAATTGCAAAAAAAGTTAAGAAATAAAGTGCCCCCTCCGTTTCACCAATTTTGATGAAATGCGGGCTATCTCATCTTTGGCCTATACATACGTGAAATACCCAGTTTGATCAAAATCGTTAAAGCCGTTTTTGAGTAATTAAAAAAACACGTGAAAATGATACAAAATTTATTAAGTAAAGTCCCCCCTCCGGTTGATCAATTTTGATGAAATGTTGGCTATCACATCTTTTGCATATATATACATCAAATACCCAGTTTGATCAAAATAGTTGAAGCCGTTTTTGAGTAAATAAAAAAAACATGTAAAAATGATACGAAATTTATTAAGTAAAGTCCCCCCTTCGGTTAATCAATTTTATTGAAATTTTTACAGTCATATCTCAGGCATATTAATACATCAAATACTCAGTTTAATCAAAATCGTTAGAGCCGTTTTTGAGAAAATCGAAAAAAAACTTAAAAAGTTATTAAATAAAGTACCCCCTCTCTTTGAGCAATTTTGATAAAATTTTGGTGTCACATCGCGGGCATATATCTACACTAAATACCCAATTTCAGGCTCGCACGGTTTATAGTTTTTGAGCTAGTCTCTTCACACACAAACACACACACACACACACAGACAATTTCGTGGGACTTGGTCATTTGGAGTCAGGGGACCCCAAAACGTGTAATATAATTATTATAAAGGACCCCATAATTTCATAGGGGTTTCCTGACGAATTGATTTGAGCTGCATGCCCGACCTAGCATTCCTACCATGAATGAAATGTAGACTCATTAGTTCTGTAAGCAGTTCCTTATTGGTCCTACTGCTCCATGGTTTAGTACTCAGATTTGATTTGCGGAGAATAACCCACAAAAAACTTTCTATTATTTATTCTATAATACTAGTTAGACTCTAAGCTTCACATTCGAATATTAGAACATTAAAACATGCATTAGTTATACTTTTATCCCAGCGTCTTACATCCCTAATCAGAGATTGATATCGGTTTTTCAATACTCACTCTAACACATCTCTACACCTTTATAAAAGGCAATTTTTAAATATTTATTGAAAGAATTAATACATTATGCTACAATCAAGGACATTAATATTAGAGCTTTAAGTACTCATTCACACATTAACTAAATACAAATTTACATAAAAAAAAAGAGAAAAAAGTAGTAATAATAACTAATTTAAACTCGAAGAAAAAAAAAAATAAAGAAAAATAACAATCACAAAAATGAAATGAAATTACTACCTCACATTCATACCTATTTACAATATATACTTTCAGCTCTGGAATCTCAGATTCGTGCTTTGCCCCCCATTTTCGGAAGGCAAACCAAGACTCTGGGAGATCCCTGCGCTTCTATTCCAGCACATCACTTTAATTAAAAACTAGTGCAGACTAGGTAAGACCACTCAGCTACAGTCAGACAGGACTTGAGTGGAGAAGCTGGCCATTGCCAGGACTCTAATAGTATATTACTATAATATATATAGTATTCAACAGTATATATAGTATATAGTATAGAACAGTGGTTACCAGCCGGATCCGGACCGCCGGCTAGTTTTTTGCTGACCGCGATGACATACCGATCAACAAAAAAAAGCTTAAAATAAATCCTACAACAAAAATACACAAGATACAAAATAGATAGTAATAACTTTCCCAAATGATTAAAATTAATGTAGTTAAACTGTTAATTTTTCAAAAATTTTCCGGGGGAGTACCCCTGGTGGTTTCCCCTGAATGGACCGCGGAAGCTCGGCAAGAATGAAACGGACCTTCATGAAACTTATTTGGTGACCACTGGTATAGAAGTCTCTAGGCCACTGCCGTTTCAGCCTTCTCGGAGGACAGAGATGGGCAAATTGTATCTGCAGATACAGATATCGGATACTGTAGCTGTGGAAAGTACTCATGAGAGCAGATACAGATAGTATCCGTATCCGTACGGACGGATTCCGAAGGATCCGAGTACTTCTCGTATCTGTCAGCTTCGGATACAGTGACTACTCGTATCTGTCAGGACAGATACCCGAGTATCTGTGAGTACTTCGGTATTTAGTTATTTTTTTCCGGATACTATTTCGGATATTTCTACTTCTGGGGCTGGGTTGTTTACAATTCCATTATTATTCTAATATTCTATTAAAATTATAAACAAATTATTAGTATTAAGCCGTCAACATTTTATCGCTTCGAAATAAGGGTGCAATATCCAAAGCGTTAATTTTGACAAAAAGTAATAATTTAAAAAAAATATATAAGAATATAAAATTATTTTCTTTTTTTATTTTTTCAGATTTTTAAAATTGTAAACTACTGTGATGATAATAGTGGCTTATAATTGGAAAATACTACCGATTTTAAAATTCGATGCTGGTGGGGGGGGGGCATTTTATTAACTTTCCGTTTTCTTCGAGAAGAGTCTTTATGGTAACGGCAGATTTTGAAAATAGTAACATTTTTAAAATTTGGTTGGGGAGAGCGTTTCTACGATTTTTTTTTTAACTTCTGATTAATTTGTTATGATTGTCTGTCTATATCTATGTTTACGCGTTCGTAGATTTTGAAAAAGTATTAATGTTTTACGGATACTTCTACTTCTGAGGTTAGGAATATTTAAAATGTTGTTATTAAACTTTTTTATTATTATTAGGCTGTCAACATTTTATGTTTTCGAAATAAGGATCCTATCGAAAATTTTAAAAATACTTACATACATACATTTCATACTTTTAAAATTGTAATTATTTAAAATTAATAATATTCAAACGGAAATTTTTTTTTCTATTTCTTCACAATAAAGAAGCATAATTATGTTTAGGCTGGCTTAACTTTTGAAAATAGAAATAATTTTAAAATTAATATATTGTGGGGGGTCCACCTTTAAGAGAAAATTGTAACTTCTAAAATTAATACGAATAGAATTTATATTTTTGTTAATATACACTAAATGAGGGCTCATACGGGTATGGATTTGGTGAATGGAATCAATTTTAAAATTCGATGCAGCGAGGGAGGATTTCTTCGGGATGAGCGTTTAAGATAGTAGGCGAAAATATTTACAATTTTAAAGTTTGGTGCGGGGCTACTACGCAATTTTTTTTAACTTCTGATTATTTCGTTGTGAGGGTCTATATTAGTTGCACATAAATTTTATTATAGTACGTTTTATTATAATCAAAATATAAAGAAACACACAATAAGAGTAGATATGAATTGAAACATTCCTATCTAAAATGGAGACGCTATAAATCAAAAAGAATCAGGAACAGTTTATTTGAGATAATAAAATGCAATTCACAAACTATTTCAATTTTTTTACAAATCAATTAAAATATATGGAAAAACATCTATACTATCTTACATTTTAATAATTTATTCAACTTTTTATCTTTTTAACTTAAAAATGATTAAGGAATCTTTGTCATTGTCGCATAGGCTGGTAACAACAAGAAGTAACAAAATAATGGAAACCTCATCAAACTGATGGTGTGTTAGCATTGACATGGGTACTTTACAAAGATAATCATGTAAAAGATAGTGAAATTAAAAATGAATATTTCAATGATAAAAAAACTCCTGTTTTCATTTCTGAGTAAAGAGTGTTGCAGAGACTAGGGCAAAATTATAAGGGTAGAGGTAGGACAGGTTAATTTGCCGACTTCAAAGGGTTTACTGCGGGGAAACCCAACCCTTTTGAAGTGAAAGGGTACACAACGATCAGGTGTAAACTTAAGATAAGGAATTGTAAAACTAGCAATACACAATAGATGATACAGTATACAAATTGTTCATATCTGGACTCAATAATTAGATAAAACTGAGAGTACACACAAGCAGACCTCGGCATTATTTATATGATTCCGGTTTTTCACATTTCATAATAAAATAGTTTGTTTTTGTTTTTTAATATTTTTAGAACAATATTTCTTTTTATGACAGAATGAAAATTTGTACATTAAATCTACTCAAAGAAGTACTTATAATTAAACATTTTAATCGTAAATTCTAGAAAAATCTGGCGAATCAATAAAAAAATAACTTTTAAAAGGTGACTTCAATACTACAAAGAATTTGCTTAAAACATTACATTTATGTATTCACATTGACTAATCAATGATCATACAGGAAGTTATTTTGGAGCAACAAAAATACATGGACTGGACAATAAGTCCTCTTCGTCCTAAGAAATAATGCTTGGTAGTTTGCTTTTTAAGTCCGATATAAATAATTAGCGATATAATTTTATCAATATTATAGGCCCCTCCCCACTCGAACTTTAAAATAAATATTAATGTTAATGGTTACCTGGTCATGATATAATATGCTTAGGTAAACATGAAGAATATTCCCACATTTCAAAATATTCCGTGAATTTAAAGTTGTGGAATGAGGAATACCCCTCCCCCCCCCCCCGACCGCCACCACCACCAAGATTGAATTTAAAAATTAATACTTATTCAAAATCTACAAACACGTAAAAATAGAGACTGACACTCATAACAAATTAATCAGAAGTTAAAAAAAAAATCGTAGTAACGCCCTCCCCAACCAAATTTTAAAAATGTTACTATTTTCAAAATCTGCCGTTACCATAAAGACTCATCTCGAAGAAAACGGAAAGTTAATAAAATGTCCCCCCCCCAGCAGCATCGAATTTTAAAATCGGTAGTATTTTCCAATTATAAGCCACTATTATCATCACAGTAGTTTACAATTTTAAAAATCCGAAAAGATAAAAAAAGTAAATAATTTTCACAATGGAATATTCCTATATATTTTTTTTAAATTATTACTTTTTGTCAAAATTAACGCTTTGGATATTGCACCCTTATTTCGAAGCGATAAAATGTTGACGGCTTAATACTAATAATTTGTTTATAATTTTAATAGAATATTAGAATAATAATGGAATTGTAAACAACCCAGCCCCAGAAGTAGAAATATCCGAAATAGTATCCGGAAAAAAATAACTAAATACCGAAGTACTCACAGATACTCGGGTATCTGTCCGGACAGATACGAGTAGTCACTGTATCCGAATCTGACAGATACGAGAAGTACTCGGATACATTTGAAAATTTTGGAGGGATTCGAGTACAGTATCCGAGTAAAAAAGTATCTGTAACTAAGTATCTAGTATCCGAAACTAGTACTTTTTTACTCGGATAGTGCCCAACTCTGTCGGAGGATTGTAGGGATGGTTGGGGCATGATAGGGATTGAACTGAAGGAAAACGCAATTTGGTTAAGCTTCCCCTTGTGGCCATACATCAGCTTTCGAATCCCGCTCGCTATGCTCGCTCTTCAGATTAAAATGAACCCCAAAATGAGTCCTTGTCAGGTGAAGATCGGGGACACAGTAAATGGCGCCATGTACAAGAAGTAACATAGGGAAATTAGTACCCGCATTTGTTTGTCTTAATGCTCTGTTGTACTCGTATGCTGGGCGTGCCAATACTTGATATCGAAATGTCTGGGCTCATTAAGGCGCAATTGTTGATTGTTTCCTTTCTAAGAGGAAAATAGATTATCAGTTTGTTGGCCATCTGGGGCAAAATAATCTAAAAGGTATAGCTCACTTGATTCGGTGATAATGATGGCCCAACTTTTCCTCAATTACAACGATTTTCGAAGAATAATCCTCAAAAGGTTGACTCTTCGTTTGTACGAGTTCTTTCCTGCCTTCAAAAAAAGAAAAAACACATCGAAGTACTAAATAAATACTAGACAATTCAGAAAATTTTGAAATTATGTAGTTATGTAAAAGTCATTATGTGTAAATTATGTAATAGTCTATATAAGTCAGGCGTTTATTTGAAAGGTAGTTCCCTTATAATCGGCAAACAATTCTAATATCTCATTTCTGATATATTCTCATTCCTGAAGAACTACATTTAACAAACTGGAAAGAAGCCCAAGATAGTCAGAGTTGTAGAAGTCTGGTATAGGCTGCTTGAGAAGGTCTTAAGCTTAAGAAAAAAACAATGAATATGAAATAAAGAAATGACGAATAACTTGAAGGTTATTCGAATAATAGATTATCCGCTTATTGATTATTCTTTTGTTCGGATAAATAATAGAAAAATAATCGTCATCCATCATTCGATGCCCAATTCTGATTTATTAATAATCTTTATCGAATTATACTTAAGCCGTGACTAATTTTTGTTTGATATTTTTTTTTTCATACTTCATTGGACTTAATTAATTCTGTTTTCATCATTATTTTTCAGTATATAATATTTTTATATACATTATATTATGAGCATTTGTCATTAGGCTCTATGCCTATATACATACATAAATATGCTGTGAATATTTCTTCGATCACAATAACTGTTGTTCTTGAATGGTGGTTGAAGAAAATAAAATAAATTAATACATTAAAAGCAAAAGTATAACAATTATACATATTCAAATGCCAGTTTCAAAACTAATAAACGTAAAGATTTTTATTTCTAATATTTAACCCTAATTACTCACATCGGGTCATATTGACCTGTACCAAGTTTCATTTAATTCTATTTATGCCTCTTTGGCATTGAATGATAACCAAACTTTGACATATCCTTTGTTTTTGCTGCAGTTACTTCTTGTCCCTTGTTTGTTTAAATTAAAAAGGGTCGTGGATCATAATTATCTCTCTCTCTCTCTCTCTCTCTCTCTCTCTCTCTCTCTATATATATATATATATATATATATATAAACCTGATTTTCCTTCCAGCAGTTGCATTTTTCTTTAAAATCTCTTATAGAGTTTATCAATAGGAAATTAAATAAAGACCAAAAATATGGTCTGTTTATATATTTTAAATTATTTATAATTGTTTTTATGCTAGCTTGACCTATAATTCCTTTTATCCTAAAATTCTTAAGTTGTATAATCTAGAAATCTTGTGTGAGGCTCATTTGGAATTTCAAGTAGTTCCATCAAGAAATCAAACCGTACATTAACATGTTTTTTCTTTTTGGTTAGTTTTTTATCTGTCCTACCATGAAACATTCAAAAATTAGAAAACAGGTATATAACTTTGAAGCTTATTGATATCTCCAGTTTTTCCAGTAATAAAACTATGTGTTAATTGAACAACTTGACAAGTTGAAATCCGATGAAACTACGACTGATATTTTTTCGTCTACAAAAGGCGCGTAACGCACAATATTATCAGGAACTTAATTTAGTTGTTGTTTTATTAAACTATCCAGGTTTAATAACTCTTCAAGTATTTGGGAGTACACATAGATAGCAATAGAACGCTTGAGACCGATATAAAGGAAAAGATTACAAAAGGAAAAAAGGTTTTCGGCATGATGAACTCCGTACTGTGGAGCGCAAGTGTTTCGCTGGAAACCAAAAAGAGGATTTTTCACTCGTTTCTTGAAGGTGTAACCCTTTATGGTTCGGAGATGTGGGTAGTTGGAACAAGAGAGGCAAAAAGGTTACAGGCTCTAGAAATGGACTTTTGGAGAAGAAGCTGTCGCATCTCAAGAATCAAGCGAGTGAAAAACTCGGCTATAAGAGATATCGTTAAAGCAGAAACGATAATCCACAAAATTGGGACCAAGCAGCTGCGGTGGTATGGTCATGTAAGAAGAATGGGCCACGAGAGATGGCCAAAAATGATGTTGGATTTTGTAACGGAAGAGAGAAGGAAAAGAGGCCGCCCAAGGAAAACATGGCTGCAAGGAGTTGAAGAGGTGATGGCAGCAAGAGTCTTGGCAGAGGGAGATTGGGAAGATAGAGAATATTGGAAACAAAATGTTTTGGGTCTCGGCATATGACCGAAGGTTGTAAAAGTCCGAAATAAAAAAAAAAATCCAGGCTTGATGAAAATTTAGTGCCACTAAGAGAATAAAAGAAGATTTCTTCCAACTTTATTTAAACTATACAAGAGGTTTTCAATGAAAAAGCAACTGCTAATTGAAAAATCACAAAAACCGAGATTAATCGAAGAGAGGGGAAAATATGACATACATTTGTAGGAACTCTTAGGCAAGAATTTTTATAAAGATTTACTGAAATTTTTTGTCGCTACTTATTCGAAGCACTCTGTATAAACATAAGGTCTGTATAACAAAGTCAATTTATATACGTCAGTTTATCCCCCTATTTTTTTGTATTTAAAACAACCAGATTCTGGAAGCACTTCCGATATTAAAGGAATATGTAGGCATACAGAGAATCAAACAACAAACATTGTTCGCCCCAAGTAATCTAATATGTACCCATATCCATATATCGATGTGAATCGTATTATGTACTTCATTAGCATGGATGTCTTGAGCGTGGGATGCCCCAACCCAACGTTGCAATTAGAGTTGTAACGCTAAATGTCCTTGAGGGTATGTTATTTTTATTGTCCACTTCACTCTCCTGCCCTATCCTCTTGTATGTATTTACATAATTGACAACATGCTAGCATTTAAAAATTTTACCTCTAAATGTGCTTTTTATGTGATACAATTACTAAAATCATTCTTATAACAAATATATTTTTCACTAATCAATGTTGAATCTATCGATGAAACGCCCTAGGGTAAGATTTGGAAGTGAATTTTTAAATAAATAAAAAAAATATCAAACGTAAATGAAAAACTCCGAAACTTGGAGCCTTGGGTCTTTTGAATGCAAATAACAAAAAATAAACCGTCGATATCCCATGATGCGTATATAAAAGGAAGGCAGCTCCCCCCCCCCCCCCCAACATAAAGAAAAAAGGGGTATAATCTTAATTATTTAAAACAGCTAATAACGTTATTCATTTCAGTTCAGCAATTACGTCCCAGATGAAAAACATCCACCCGGTCATTAGTAAGTCTGACAAGTCAAAAAGCCCGACCTCCCTACCATCACCACTTGCCCCCTTCCCGAAAAATCTACTAAATCATCCATTATCAAGACAGCATATTTGCATTGAAACAACCTATTGCAAATGTGCACCTATACCGAACACCGAAAATCAAGAAAAGACATTGGAAAACAGAACATCACTACATGATATCCAAACACATACTCCTTAGTATGTATTTTAAGAATATTACTTGTGTTTTTAGAGATTGTTGCGTTTTATCAGCGCACCTGTGATTTTTATGTGCTTCCTGTCCTAATGACTCGACGAAAAATTGACTGGTCATATTATTACTTTTCATTTTTACTACATTTTTTCTAATTTTTTCCTATTCTTTAAATGATAAAAGCTATGGGTACTTACATACTAGACCGTCGCCATGCTGTTACCATACCTAATAACCTCACAAGAATAAGTATTGCTTCATCATATGTATGGAAATTTAAACTAGGACGCTGAGATTTAATTCTTAATTATTATTCATTACTGAAATACATTATATGATAGAAAAAATTGGAATAATACCAACACTTTAAAGTTGAAAGTAATAGTTTTATTATAATACTTTTTATTATAATCTTCTTCTGCTCTTCTTTAGTTACCTTTTTATACCTACTGCTCCAAAATCCATATGCTTTCTTGAATGGTCAACATTAAGAGATAATTAACAGTTGCATATGTGATTTAGGTCGTATTCCTATTTTATAACAGTATTTTATCTGCACTGTAGAGGCTATAGGTTTTTAAATTTTCCAGTCAAATACTACTGGCTTCAAAGCCAACTTCCACTTGATAGAAATTTTATTATCAAGTAACCCTTTTACCCATTCTTATAAGTATCATTTAAAGTTATATACATATATATATACACACACATGTATGTATTAGATGTAGTAAAATGATTCAAAGAATAATCACTTTAGGTAGCGCAATCCCACCTTGTGAGGCTTTTGCACACCATAGTACCATATTACGCCACTGAGCAACTCTTGTGAATTTGGCAAATTCTGAAGGGGGAGGACTTAAATGTTTTCCACGCCCCACGTTATAAAAGTTTTGGGACCCCTTTTTCCGTTAAACTCATACTGAATCGAAACGCTAATTACATATTCAGTTGCTCTGCTGCGAATCAGATATTATCTGGGAATAAATTTATGAGAATAAAAACTTCCAAAACTTTCCAAATTTTCTATTCACTTGCAACAGTACGACGTATCAATATCTATCAATAAGTAAAATTATGATTATTTATATAGGCGTAAGTTACTTCTAAATTTGTTGGAGTGCGAATAGTATTGATTTTTTTATATGAATCATATGAATATAATTCAAACGTTAAGACTAAATACATTTAGTTTAATTGGTATTAGTGTCGCTATGCGACTTCTAGGCGTGGCCAATATGGCGCCGGTTAGTGAGGCCCAATCCTAACTGACCCCCCCTGAAATAACTGAAAATGACCCTTTTCGGGTTGTATTTATCTCTGAAGAGCGAGCTGGAGTCGTAAGCTTGGGTCTAATAAAGCTGATCACGGCATATTTTAACTGAAAAGGACGTGATGGGAGTGAGTTTATATTACGGCCATATAATCTCCAAAAAGAGCAAAGCTTTACCGTTTAATCTCAAGTTATTTTGATAGATAAAAGTCTCACTTCGATTTTCATATGCATAATACTGATACTAGAGATGGATAATCATTGTGTAGTCAATTAAGCAAATATACCTCCTCAGTTTTCTTGCCACGTTAAAAGGAAAAATACAACGACAATTTCATGTTCACACACTTTTCATTAATGCATATTTCTTTTAATGGTGGTAGATGTTTGCCCGTAAAAGTATATGTGTGAAAACAAAGCTATATGTTATTGCACATATAATGCTGTTTTATTTGACCGAACCGTCCATTTCCATCACATTGATATTTATTTTATTTTATTTTCTATCTTTTATGGAATCCTCGAACATTGTGCGGTACGCAGTTACTTTCTAGAACGGTTAAGAGAGACAATCGTACCATCAGGAGCAGTTAAAAGAAACTAATCGGGAACATGGTCGTGTATCACGTTTCGCGTACAACCCTCCCCCGCCACCCCCCCCCCCAGCTTTCTCTTTGTTTCCGATCTCTATCCGCCGTTGAAGAAGTATAACCATCTATTGCAAATTCTCTAAAAAGTACAATTCTTACCTAATCTGATATATGTATATATGATCGTTCTTCATCCTCCTTGAACTTTCATCAACATCTACGTTAGCAGGTAACAAATAACCTTACCGCCAAATCACCCCTGATCGTACTACGTAATGGTGATTGTATAAATAATTGCGAATCATCTGTTAATATGTAAGTCAGCTTGCACAATAGTGACTGATATAATAACCAAACTCCTTGAATGCTAGGAAAAGCCTCATGATATATATCCTCCTTTAAAACAAGCCGCTTCAAAACAAGCTCCATCTAAAATTCCAACAAAAATCCAAAGTTAACGGCGATCCTCCCTGTTTCATTTATTGTCTTACCTCTCGTCCTTCCTATTCATCCCACTTGTTTGATAAATAATGTTCTAGGACGCACTCTTGGTGTCTTGCCAAATGGGCGATACTGAGGGGTATCGTCAGCGCGTCTTGAGAGGGTCCCTGTGATATGTGAGTTCATATCTAATTCGCTCTTTTCTTATGTGATCCGTTCTTGTTTCCCACCCGTCCTTCGTAGATAATTAATTTCTGGTACGGTATTCGACTCGGTCAGTAATTACCCATCTCTCTGCCCCAAAGAGCAGAACACATATGTTTAAACCGTCTTGAAAATTAACAATTTAACATCCAGTACCACCTAACTTTTTCTTACGAAGGTGTTACATGTTTGATAGTAAATAACATTTTCTTTTCTGATCCTGTGTGAAATTCCACTGTCCATTTTCCCCTGTGCTTTGCATTACAGATCCTATGTGATTTTGTTCCCACACAACCTCCATCTCTTCAATGTTGCATGAGATATGGATTGGGTCTTACACTTAAGATTTTACTTTTGGCTGTATTTGTCTTTGTACCTTTCTGTGACCTCTAACAGTCTTACCTTTCTGTGAGTCTGTAATAAGGGCAATGTCATCTGCACAAAGAAGAGTCTGCATGACTAAAAGGGCTTAGGTTACATTGTCCGAGATGCGTTCTCTGTATTCTCTGGAAACATATGTATTCTGAGGCAACTTCATCCATGTAAAGGATAAAGAGTAATGGGCTCAGGCAGTTACCTTGTTTGAATCCCTCCTTTATTTTAAATATCATTGACTCTTCCATTCACTCTAATAATTTCTTTTGGGTCTGGGCCTCTGCTAGCTTTTTTTGGTACGTCTTTTCTCCTTACAGGTATTATTTAAAGATATTTCCTATCTTGGTACCGAATCGAAAAACGCTTTTATATCGAGAAAGGCTAAGAGGGAGATTAACCACTTATTCCAAGATTCAGAGAATTCATTTTTATTTAAAATTAGATTTTATTTTAAATTAGTTTAGTAGAAAATTGGGTGGTTGGCCACCATTTGTATGAATTTATGTGCAGGCAACGATATTCACAAGTATCTCCCCTCCCCCGCGGTTAACATTTCTGATAAAGGGCTCCCAGAATCATCTACTTCCCGGTCAAATATATTCGGTTTGACCGGTAATTTTCTTCGGTTAAAACTAGCCGGCTAACATAAAAGAAAATACGAGTAATAAACTCTAACCGGTTATTTTCTTTAACCTACATCCCAAAGCAACCTTGTGGCCAGGGAAGTAAGCTTGGATGGAGCTGGTTTTGCAAAAATCTCATTACTTTAAATACAATTTCAACGGTGAAAGAGCAATTTGTGGTACTTGTTGGTTAGCAGTATTATGCAGTCTATCGAAAACGTGCAAAAAGTAGAAATAAAATGCATTTCAGATTTACGCTTATGGAACTGGTTTTGAAGCTTATACGCCTTATACGATTTCAGATATTGAAAAAAAATAATAAATAACACTCATATCAGGTACAGACAGCGTTTCGCCAGAAAAATATATGGCCTTGAGAAGTCAATATTTACTCTTTTTTTTCGATTGAAGTCATTTGCATTCATTAGATTTTGGTTTGCTTAAGTAATACGGAAGAATAATAAAACAGGCTCAATACAAAAAACATAATACACTGTGAAGTTGTGACCGTGCTGGTGTTTGGGAAACTAAAGATCTAATAAATAATTAGAAAAGCATAAACATAAAAAAATAAAAATATTTTAAAATTTACAATATCACAGTATTCGCGACATAGTATGTAGTATTCAAACTATACCAAAACGCTCTGCCTATCCCTCCGAAGAACATTATCTCAAACATTTCGATACTTGTTTCGTGGGCGATTTTTAATTTCCAGATCTTGCAGTATTCAAACTGGCTTCATCATAGAATTTTACAACCTTAATTTAAGATTCCTGTAATAATATTCGGGACTTTATTAAAGAGAAGAAATTAGTTTTATGCTGTTCTATTTTTAATTGTTGATCATTTATTGATGTTATTGCGTATAAGAATCGGTCTGCTCTCGTAGTTTACACTGAGTATTTATTCAGCATATTTACTATATAAAACGCATTCCATACAACAATACTTTTACAGTTGAAACAGGACAACTAATACAGTTTTTTGAGTATCAAAGAAATTTGAAAACTTTTCCGTTTTTTTCTAGGCATCCCTCTTTTGCACCTAGGGTGCGATATATTCATAGATACATCGCAAGTAGTCCCGTGTACTTGACTTAAGGCGGAGCCCACAAATCGTTGGAGTTGACAGGAGATGGAGGCGAAGACATCTGGAGCGGTCAGTGTGGCCTCCAGGAGTCGAGCACGTGTGATCTGACACTTGAGCTTCTCCAGCCTCCGCAGATTTGTTCCAGCTATTTGTCAAAACGACCTTACTGCTGACCACCGAAACTTCTGAAACGGAAGGAATGCCGATCCTGATCCTAACGTATTCCAAACTATGTTAAATTTAGTGGCTATAAGAAGTTTTGGCTTATTTAAGATCTCGTTCTTTAAGAGTGTGCAATAGATTAAAATTGGATACTTAAATCAAATAAAAATAATAGTGCATCTCAAGTTGCGTTAGAATTTTCCAAAGACATGACAAGGCGAACCATAGCATATTTTTGCTAGTTTGTATCCTTCTGTAAAAGCAGGTTCTAAGCGATGCTAAGATCACATTGCAATGGTCGACGCTTCGTGGTTCAATCCATGTTGTAGCCATCCATTGAATCTTCCTGAGACCAAAGTCGAGTCTCAAATATTATTAATATCGAATGGTTTTCCACCAAAATCGATTCAACAAAACTGCTATACGACTAGTTCATTGGAAAGGAGCGAGCCATTTGAGTTCGCCTGTCAGTGCTTTTTGATTTTGATTTACCTTATTAGTGAAGGAACATTTATAATTCACACTATCATTTTGTATTTCAAATCCAAATTAAATAGAAATTACATTAAAAATAGTTATGAAAAAAAAAGTACTTTAATATGTAAAAAAATCAACGTAAAACAAGAGGATTTACAGAAAATGTAGGTTAAAAACCCTGAGTTGAATGATTGAATGAAGTTAAATGAATGAGTCGACGTAAGGTAGGGACGTTCACCACTGAATTGTCGAACTCAATCGAACGTTCGGGTAGCTTGTTTGCACCGAGTTTCTAGAAGATTTTGTTTCTATCATCTTTACATATATTTTTTATTTTTATTTATTTTCACATCGAAAAATTCCCCTGTAACAAAAGAAGCTAAAACATCACCCATCACCGGACGTTCCGTTGATTTAAAAATGAGTAAATCCTGGTTTAAAGGTATATACTTTTATTATCCGAACATAAGAACGACAAGAATATATACCTGTAACGACAATATATACCGTTATAATAATATAATAAGAATATATACCGTTTCTGACTGTAACGACAAGAAACGGCTCGACGTTATAGGTGGTTCAGGACTTCATAAACTCACGCTCAGAGCTTCCAAAAGGCTCATTGACATTGTTACTTTGTGCGATTTTCCCATGTAGTCTATAATAATTTAATAACATTGATAGTTTAATGTTTTTTGTTTCTTTTCTTTTGTTAAGTAGTAACAAAAAGTTTTCTTCCTTTTCAAAAAGTATTCTTTACCTATGTATAGTCAACTTTGACCAGTGTATGTTGATCAAAATTCATCTCTGTCGTTTCAAATAAACTATTAATAAAAATATCATGGATAATTTACTTTTCCTGTAACATATATATGATCCGAACATCCTGTCCATTGTTTTTAAATTACTAATGGCCAGTTTCTCTAAGAAGTTTATGTCATCTATATACGGTGGTTGCCGCTTATTTCGTCGTCGGTTAATCCGTTTTTTCGGATAATCCGTTGAAAAATTATAGGGCGGGACCAAATGTATTTTACAACATATTCTTTATCAGATAAGCCTTTGGTGTCTTCAAGGGTAGATCCAGAGGGGGTCACAAGAGTCATGACCCCCCCCCCCAATTTTTGTCTCTTCCATTGTTCTGTATTTTTAAGAGGATAATGCAATTATTCTCGCTATGCCTAAACATAACGCTTTAAGTTGTTTAGATCAGAGTCATTCTTAATAATAGGTAATGATCTCATTAAAAACGCTGTTGTTAGCAACGTGACCCCTCCCCCAAATTGCGTGCTGAATCTGCCCAATTTTTAAATTTACTCCGCCTTGAATTGGATTTAATTAGAGCCCTTCCTCAAAAACTCTTCTTTGTATTAAGCCCGACATCTACTTATGGCGAATTAAATATGTTGGAAAAAATAAGAGAATATTCATTTTAAAATTTATTCCCAATTTCTCATTTTTCGTTAAATCCATTTTCGGTTAATCCGTTGAATTTTGTCCCCACCCGATTGCAACGGATTAAGCGGCAGCAACTGTATAATATGAGCTTCATTTCATCTACACATAACATGAGAAACGATATAAAACTCTTGTTTTATGTCACAGTTACTTTGCATTTTTTAGTGAATATATTTTTATATTTTAATACATCTCTTTTTTTTAAAACTTATTCTCAATAATTATCAGTAAAAAGGTAAAATAAAAGTTTCTAACGCAGAGAAAGGTACTGAGTGGTGACCACGAGGACAAACATGGAGGAACAATGAAGAACTAACGCCTTTCTCCCTTACAGAGGATACCTGCTCACCCACAAAAACTCTTATACACCTCTAAACTTCGGTTTTCATCAACAATCAACTCCACACACGTGTACCCAGGAATAAAACACAAAAAAAATGTTCATTTTTTTTTTTTACTACAAATAATGTATACATATATTTTAATTTATTTCTATAGAATAGTATTATATAGGATTTTTTTTTAATGAAATAAATAAGCAGGTGCCTAATTAAAAATAACGTAATTCTCATCTCGTTTTTGGATCATTCGCATTCAAATTTTGCGTTACCTGCTATATTTATATTTATAGAAATAAATAAATAAAGGAGTTTTATTGATTCTGAATAATTAAATTGATAAAAAATTAATTTTAGCCACTTAGCTAGGTAGTTGAAGTCGGCAAACTAACCCCCCACCACTACCTCTCACCTTATTTTACCTTCAGTCTTTGTATCACTCTGGACTCAGAAGGTAAATATCACATTTTATTTTATCTTGCTAACCAGCCACCTATTTAAATATTCATATATAATGCTTATCATCTTTTATATTATTATCAGTTTTGTAAATTATTCATTTATTGTCATCCTCTAGCATAGATACTCATATATTTGTTTTCTTTAAGCCCTGATGAAGATCCACAAGTTGGATCGAAACGTTGGCTTTCCAAAATAAAAAAGTTTTAACTGAAAATCATTTAACCTATCGTATAGAATAACATTTGACTATCTCTCACCTCTACAATAAACATTGCTTACTTTGACATAGCACATGTACAATTAAAAGCCATATAAAGTTGTTATATAAACAAAGTAGCAAAGTATTTCTAATATTATCATTATTCCTGAGGTATTTATCAACTTTTTAAATATTTTTGAAAGGTGTCTGATTCTCGATGACTTACTGAAAAATATATCGATCTTGACTTTTCATGGAGGAAAAAAAATAATAAACTGATTGTCTAGAAAAAATATTAAAAACATAAGTCATCAATAAAAAAAATACTTCAATATTTTATCATTTTTTATGAACGAAAATTTCGTTAACATAAACTTAAAAAACGAAACAAGGAAACTGATAAATTAATCAAGAAAAATAAAATTTGGATACTTGAAACAGAGTTATTTGAAGAGTATTTTACAACCATACCCCTGAAACAAGAAGCGTCGCTGTTTCAGGTGGGTGATTATTCAAAGTTTGTTTAACTTGAGTTGAGGCCTTTGCGTTGGTTTTCGGATTTCCGATTTTTTTTTTTTTTTTTTTTTTTTTTTGTTTTGTTATATAGGCTACACCAGACAGTTATTGACCCTCAGTACAGTTATTGACACCCCAAACTTTAACATAAAGAAATAACAAGTCCTAATTTCATTTCAAGATATACATGAATCTAATGTTTAAAAGATCCTGTAAGTCATATATGAAGTATGTGTTTAGCAAACTAACCAAAGGGAAGTTTTCTCAATTAAATCCACAGGGTGTCAATAACTAGTTTTTACACTTTTTACAATAAATATTGCCATACGGTAAAACTATCGAACTTTTGACCCAAAAAAACCTCTTGAGTCTTTATAAGGATGGATAAAGAGGAGCTATAGGAAGTTTCAATTTGATCCCTTCATAAATTTTTTTTTTTTTTTTTTAACTTCACCACAGAAATTTAGTCTTAAGGGTGTCAATAACTGTCCGGTTTACTCTACAAACACTTTTATGATTTAGGTCATAACATCATTAATAGAATTATATTTAATAGAATTATATTTATGCATCGATCATATGTACGTGACAAATCTATAACAGTTACTAAAAAAAGTAACTAGTGGTACGTAAGTAAAAAAGGAATGTCATTTTAAAATAAAGAACGTACCTTCTTTTTGTCTGATTGAAACGTGTAAAGTTTGATTCATTTAAAAAAAAAAGAAGTGACTATATTGGTGGAGAGTTTTTTTATCACAGTTTGATACAATGAGTTATAATGCTCGAAGGATGATGGTTTTAGTTATGATTCGGACATTGGTAAATTTGGCTCGAATACTCCATTGTGTGAGGTCATTCTAGTAAAATTCTTATAAACAGGGGACGGGGTCGTGGTATTCAGACTATGTATGGCTGAATTAATTTTCAAAATTTGATATTTAAAAATTAAAATATTTGTTTATATAATAAGTATTTTTAAATAATTTATTTTTTGAAGAGAAAAGATTTAGCTCCGCCGGGAGTCGAACCCGGGTCTCCTGCGTTACATGCGAGGATGCTAACCGCTACACCACAGAGCTCGGCTCAAGGCAGAGCAAATCCTTCCTCTTCACTGATACCTACTCCCCCTATCTCACAAGTTTTGCGAGTAGTAGCGGGAGGTGGACAAATTTTGTCCAATTTATGATACTTATTGACATAAGTCAATTTTTTAAATTATTTTAATTAATCCAATCTTAAATTGTGGCTAACCACCAAATTATTTAAAAATAATTTAAAATTGGTGGTTAGCCACAATTTAAGATTGGATTAATTAAAATAATTTAAAAAATTGACTTATGTCAATAAGTAACATAAATTGGACAAAATTTGTCCACCTCCCGCTACTACTCGCAAAACTTGTGAGATAGGGGGAGTAGGTATCAGTGAAGAGGAAGGATTTGCTCTGCCTTGAGCCGAGCTCTGTGGTGTAGCGGTTAGCATCCTCGCATGTAACGCAGGAGACCCGGGTTCGACTCCCGGCGGAGCCAAATCTTTTCTCTTCAAAAAATAAATTATTTAAAAATAATTTAAAATTGGTGGTTAGCCACAATTTAAGATTGGATTAATTAAAATATTTTAAAAAATTGACTTATGTCAATAAGTATCATAAATTGGACAAAATTTGTCCACCTCCCGCTACTACTCGCAAAACTTGTGAGATAGGGGGAGTAGGTATCAGTGAAGAGGAAGGATTTGCTCTGCCTTGAGCCGAGCTCTGTGGTGTAGCGGTTAGCATCCTCGCATGTAACGGAGGAGACCCGGGTTCGACTCCCGGCGGAGCCAAATCTTTTCTCTTCAAAAAATAAATTATTTAAAAATAATTTAAAATTGGTGGTTAGCCACAATTTAAGATTGGATTAATTATAATAAGTATTTTATTTTCTCCCTTCCATGCCTCATAGACAATAAGGGTATTATATTACGCAGGATTACTCAAAAACATAAGCACTGCTAGTAAAACATTTATTTTCTTTTATTTCTTCTCTTCCTTAGCTGTTCTCCGAGCACTACAACTGAACAACATTTTCAGGCTGCCTTCATTATAATATTTAATAAAAATACAGTAAATAAAATATATAGTTAATAAATATAGAAAATAAAATAAATATTATTTTGAATATATTGGTAGACTTTTTTTTTCGTTTATTTGTAATTCTTTCAAATCAGTTATTCAAATTTTTATAGGTTTCTACGATTATCAATTCAATCGATCACAGTCACCATTATACTTGAAGACTATGCATTTCAGCTATAAAAAGTTTGAGATACGTCATCTAACAGAGAATAAAACGAGGAAAGAAGTAGAATATCTAGCAATTTGTGTTTTATTCTTTGACTGAACTTGCTTCCGAACGAAAATATCCTTCACATCTTTCCTTATGAGGCTTTTCTCGCTTTAGACTCGAACTTGTGGACCTGACACAGCGACAAGGAGCTTTTTATGAGCGATGTTACCCCGTAAGTAGACTTCGAGAATATCTATATTTTTTGGAAATTTTATTTTATTTCGATTTGGTGTAAACTAACTAGAACCGAAATGCAGGGTTGAGCTAGGTGAGCTTGAGTGCCCTTTTAGTATTACGTAGGGTAAACCATACAGTTATTGGCACTCAGTCCAGTTATTGGCACCCCAACTTTAACTTAAAGAAATAGGTAAACAAGTCCTATTTTTATTAGGAGATATACATGAGTCTAATGTTTGAAGGGTCCTCTAAATCATCTATGAAGTAAGACTTTAACAAGGATGATATAGGGGATATAGGAATATAGGGAAGATTTCACAATTAAATCCACAGGGTGCTAATAACTAGATTTGGCACTTTTAACAATAACTATTGCCATATTGTAAAACTATTGAACTTTTGACCCAAAAAAACCTCTTGAGTCTTTATAAGGATAGATAAAGAGGAGTTATAGGAAGTTTCAATTAGATCCCTTCATAAGAAGTATTTTATTTAATGTCACCGCTGAAATTTAGTCTTAAGGGTGCCAATAACTGTATTGTTTACCCTAATTTGTATACATGGATTCTGACCAGGTTTATGGGTATGGAATTTTCGATATTAACGATATATCGAAGTATTAATGATTTGTTCCTGATAGTACTGACATTTTATCGATAATTTTTTCACCGATATGTTGGAAGTATCAGTAATTTCTCTCCGATATTACTGACATTTTCTTTATTTGGTAAATTGGTCAATTAGTGTGAAAAACTTTTTGACTCTCTTTATTTTTGTGAACTTGAAACACTCTTAAGTTAGTTTGTACTTACTTTGTGGCTTTATTATGTCATTGAGTTGAGTTTAATGTTAGTGTAATATTTTACTGGTGCCTATATGTTTTCATCACCTTATAATATCATTTAAAACCGAATTTCGTTCCCCATAAATCTTCTTCCTAATCAATTTGTCAGGAGTCGCCGTCTTTCTTTGGCTTTGAATCAAGGCATTGATTATTAGCTGTAGACTACGATTAAAAGTTTTGTGAATAGTTGTTGCATCTCTTATTATTTTGAAGAATTCGAAAAACTCCCAAGTTAGTTTGAAGTACTAATTTTCTACTGAATGGCATTATCATTGAGTTGTGTTTAAAATTATATTAACCGTTTTTTTTTTTGTTTTTTTTTTTTCATCACCCCTATCAAGAGAGAGGAATAAACCCATTTTAACGTCTTGTCAATTATTTCCATCTCCTTTAATCGAATTATCTCATTTGCTCAAATATCGATATCGGTATCGACAAGTTTGAATGAAGGAATAATCTTTATTGCTTCAATGTTTTTACAACATCTGGTAGCAAGGAGTTTATCCTTAACAAATATGCATAAACATTGTTTATACACCAGAATGCAATACATAAATTATACGTTGATGCATCTTATATTTTATTTGAAGTAATAATTTATATAATATTTTCTCAATAATTCTAATGAAGGAAAAAAAATAACTATAAAACCTTAATGATATTAATTATGACGATCTTATCTAATCGACCAATACGAAACTTACTATTTCAGCACCTTCTACAATGGAAATAAAAATATCTTAAAGCTTATCATAAGCTGTTTCATTGTTAAAATATACTGAAACATTTTTTTTATTGATGTTCAAATATTTTTTCAAGAACTTTATTCTTTATCGGATTTAATATGGGGCATGAAGCCAAAAAGGTATAGAAAATTATCTGATTATTTTTTGTTACAAAGAGGAAATGAGGATTTGGGATCAAATGAGTTAATTATGAGTCACTGGAATTTGGAGCCAGCTAATCGTATTTAGGAGATTATTCTTTTTTTATTAATGCGGCATCGATATTTACCTATTGGCATTGCTATCGATAAGTATCGTTACTTTTTGCCCGATAAGAACGGTTATCCTTTTTCTAGTCCTTAAGTATCTTATCGACATAAACATCGACACTTAAGTAATGCCTATAATAATTATAATAATTATAATATCCTATAATAATCTTTTATAGGAAGTGAAGATTGTCGATGCTATCGGAAACCGATGTTATTATCCTTTTGTTTAGATCAGTGGTTTCCAAACTTTTTCGAGCTCCCTACATGGTTTAACTGTAATCCACGCCCCCCTTGTATGTATATAACTGTGTATTTTTTTGTAGCACTTATAAATTTACTGGTAATTCCTAATTACATTTTATTTCTAAGGTAGGACAAAAAAAATCTAAAAAATCCCTCCCTACCATCTACTATTCCTCATGTTCCCTCTCAGTCCTGGGGTTCACCTGTAGTGAAGTGGTTAGCATGGCAACCTACAATACTAAAGATCGCGGGTTCGCCTCCCGTGGTGGCCCTAGTATTTTTTAACTGGAGTAAAAGCCATGCCGTCCCTCGGATAGGATGTAAAATGGAGGTCCCGAGCCTGTACGACGTCAGGTACTCGTTAAAGATGAAAGAGGAAAAAAATGAATGTTTTTTTTTCATCTCTCAACTGTGAAAGAGCCTTAATGATGATGATGATTATGAGCCCCTGATGATGACCTAAAATTTGGGGCTACATTAAAATATATAAATCTCACATATTTGTGCTACTTATTTTAACAAACCATTTCCTGTTCTATATATTTTAATATATATAAATATAAAAGTAATAAGGCTTACAGGCCTATAGCAGTATTAAACTGTGTCAAAAAATATTCTTTCGATTGTACTTACATAAATATGAGTTTATATCCTCAATAACAGTAGGAGTCCAGATGCCGCACAAACTTCACACATGATGTTTTTGTAATCTGTAATTGCTTGAATTCCCAACTTAAGTTCGTTATAAGCAAACATTGCCCAAAAATAAATGAAAAAATAACTGTAGGTAAATTTAATTTTGTATGTTCTAACAATGTTCCTATAAACTTTCCTTTTGTCTCTCACCAGGTTTTCAATTGGTGTTCCTACAGCAAAGAAATCCGCTTTTTTTTAATTCGTTTTTAAAAACTGGCTTTTAAATGGACTGATTTCCACGTCTGATAAGACAGCTTCAGTTCATGTCTTATTTAAATTAGCCGAACAGTATTCGGGAAAGGCTCTTTGATGGTGACTTTGGCACATTAACTTAACTTAGTCCCAGATTGAAGTTATTTTTTTTTATCTGGTTTAGATGACTACTTTTTGAGGAGCATTATGAAAAAAAGGAATATTTTTTGATAATTATAGGATCGTAAGGGAACAGAAAGTGGGATGTGATGGTATTGTAGTGCAGCCGAGGAAGGGAAGCTAGGAGCGGAAGGAGGACGATTAGTGCCGCTTGTTGGGGCGTCATTAGAGGACAATGAGTGAGGTCTCCGGCTTCCTTGCCCTCCTCGCTTCTCACTCCTCGCTCCACGCTCCTCCCTCCCTCCTCCTCGCCTAGCTACTTCTCTTACCTCACTAACATGCTCAGTGTAAACTTACATACATAGGATTAAAAAAGGTCATTTAATACATATAATCCAACCTGTCCTTGCCAGGGTGGAAAAGTCGAGATTTATTCTCGATTTGTTTGCCAAGAAATAAATGTCAACGTAATATCTGTAATCCCAGTGGATAAGTGGTCAAGTTGAATTAAGCCCAAAATTGGTTAAGTGACTAAAAATAATCTCCATGATTCATAGCGAATAAGGAGTTCATTTGAAAATGTAGTTTTCATAACACTGGTCAACAGTATTTTTTTTTAAATGGGTAAATGTGGCTGTCTCATATGTATTTTGCTATGGTATTTCCGAATATGGCCATCAAAGTTTTCCATGGGGCTCAGATGTTTTTTAATTTTAAATTTTGTAAAAAAAAAAAGGTATATTTCATAGCTATGAACGAGTCTTGATTAATATATTATATTTATTTCCTCTAAATATGGCTCACCTTCAAGGCACGATAATATTGGATGCAATAGAGATGACCCATAAGTCGTCAGAACTCCTCTCATCAGTCTACATTTGTGAGCCGGCTTAGTTAAGTGCCTATATTAATTTATTCCAAACCGAACCTCTCAGCATCTTCAAAATACAGCAGGAAATCATCAAAGGCTACATTTTGATTAAAATTACGGTAAGAAAACCGATTAAATAAAATTGCTTATTTTAACACTATATTATTTTTTTTATTTTGAAATTACACAGAATACTTGCCCCTGAGACAAAAATGCTTTTCAAATTTGCAATGAGAGCACCAAATTCTAAATGAAACAGCCATTGTAATTCATTTAACAAAAAAAAGTTAAATTTTTCTCTTCAGTGGAATTAGAATTAAATCTTTTGTAATCGATCGGTGCACAATTAGTCAACTATAATATCCACTTACTGATAAAGTCTATTGATAGATAGTTTAATGGCTAATACATACACTTCTTTAGCCATGTAGTCTGGCCCATTCAGTGTTAGTGTTATTAGTATAATATACATACACTAAACGAATACCATATAAATATACATATGCGTACATACATAAATTAACATTATCTAAGATAATGGTGTACATCATTTTTACAATATAAATAAATAATGAAAATAACAGAAGAGGCACTAGCAAAACGTTAGGGAAAGATTATTTTTAGCTTGATTTGCTAAATATAATAAGCCAGCACTAAATTATTAGGGGGGGGATAGATAGTTTAATGGCTAATACATACACTTCTTTAGCCATGTAGTCTGGCCCATTCAGTGTTAGTGTTATTAGTATAATATACATACACTAAACGAATACCATATAAATATACATATGCGTACATACATAAATTAACATTATCTAAGATAATGGTGTACATCATTTTTACAATATAAATAAATAATGAAAATAACAGAAGAGGCACTAGCAAAACGTTAGGGAAAGATTATTTTTAGCTTGATTTGCTAAATATAATAAGCCAGCACTAAATTATTAGGGGGGGGATAGATAGTTTAATGGCTAATACATACACTTCTTTAGCCATGTAGTCTGGCCCATTCAGTGTTAGTGTTATTAGTATAATATACATACACTAAACGAATACCATATAAATATACATATGCGTACATACATAAATTAACATTATCTAAGATAATGGTGTACATCATTTTTACAATATAAATAAATAATGAAAATAACAGAAGAGGCACTAGCAAAACGTTAGGGAAAGATTATTTTTAGCTTGATTTGCTAAATATAATAAGCCAGCACTAAATTATTAGGGGGGGGCACCTCAATATTCACCTAGTTGGGTAGGTAAAATTCGAGGGGCTAAAAGCTGAAATAACAACGCCTAAAAAAAACTGTTTGGACATTTAATTTCTCTTCCGACGATGTATTTTAAAGGTATTTAGAGTCTATTAAAACTTGTCAATTTATGCCTCAGTTAGAATATAGGTAGTTTGATAAGGCTCCATAGGAATGTGGGCCGAAATTTCTTGATTTCCATAAACTTCTACAAGCTTTAATGAGTTGATGGAAAGTAGTGTAAAGTTGCTTGGTTTAAAAAAAAAATGGAGACCGATTCCGAAGATTCAACTTTGTTAAAGAATTCATAAAATAATCGGTTCAAGCTGAAATAAATAGGATATAATTCATCAAATATATAATAGGCCTGACAATGCTTTTAAAAAAGCGAAAAGGCGCCAAATATGGCGTGGTGAACTAGCCATAAGCATCTGATTGGATAAGATCTATTGAGTTGGTTTAATGACCCTAATCATTAGCCAATTTTTTGGTATTTTTGACTGAATTTCAACGCTTGATAATGAAAACCAGGTTTTATACAAACACCGTTCAAACCTTAGATGTCGTGCCCTAAAAATTAGGGAAATTTGACCTGACCAATTATTCACTTGCACGACAAATATATCAGGCAAAGTCCAAAATCATTCGATCAATGGTCCAATGTTCCGTTTTATGTAACAAATCCCTGCCTCATGACCGCAAAATCTCACTTCATAGAGACGTTACACATTATACAAATCACCACTTATAAACACAGCACAATCCCTATCTAACGTCATTTTACAAAAAATCATGTTTCTTTAATTATATAAATATACTTAATTATTTCCTAATTTAATTGGTCCTCTAATTTCCTGGAATTATATTTTATTGTGTTCAGTTGAGTTAACGAACTTGGGTTGAAGCATACCACAGGACAATATGCTTAAACATACTCCATAATTTTCCTTTTATTAATTCATTGACAACTTTTCGGCCACTCTGCCATCATCCAGTATAAAATTTCTTTTTGTATATAATTCCAACTTTAAAAAAGAACCACTCACATAATAACTTATTATAATCAAATGGTGCATGTATATAAATAAGTCATATTTTGAAAGCTCAACACAACTATGAAATTAAAAAACTAATATTAATAATAGCACATATAAGTTAATTGATTTTATTTTTATATATAAAGTTTTGTTCCATCAAGGATGAATTTTATTTTATTAAAAAACAATATCTAAATTATATTTTTTTCAAAACATCGTTGATTTTTTTGTTTTGTTTTTTGTCAGTAAGCGAAAAAAGACGATTGCATTTTTAATATATTGCAAAAAAAAAAAAATGTATTGTAAAATAATATATCCTTAAACAAACATTAAATTTATCATACATTATTACCAGGTATAGATATTCCCTCTCATGCCTAGACAATCAATCATGCAATTTAAATTTTAAAAAAAGATTAGTCTTTATGAACAGCTCTCTTGAGGATTTTCAAATACGCCACCATTGTGTGTTCTTAATTATTTTCGTTTAGAAAGTGAAGCGAGATGTAGATATGAAAATTTTCGCGATAACAAATCTAGTTTGTGTTCCTAAGCTAAAAATGGAAAAGCCGAAAAAAAAAAAAAAAAAATATGGTCACTACAATAATCATTTCCATGTGTTTAAAATTTAAATAAATTCAGTCTGCGATTTATGCTAAACGATATGTGACACCATTTAAAGGATTATTTTTGGCCCACTTTGAATAATAATGAAAAAAAAAAAACACAATTGGTTTGGTGGTATATTCCTGCTAAAATTATTTTTTTTTCAAAACTAAAGGAAACTGTATCCAGGTAATAATAGTCTTATACAGACGGTTTTGCGTATGTCCGGTAGGGCGTTCGTATCCCACGCCATGGTGTGGAACCATGGAAAGTGCAGTAGTTCCTCTCTTATTGTTTTTCGGAGCATTTTCCCAGAAAAGATAATTGTACCTATATTTAGTATAACAAAACATATCCTGTATATATATATATATATATATATATATATATATATATATATATATATATATATATATATATTTTAATAGCTGTATAAAATAATACATCTAGTAAATGTGAATACTTGATAAAAAAAAAAAAAAAATGATATGAATAAACTTGTAGATAAATTACCCATCGGTAGCTCTCTAATAATAATTCTAAATTAAAAGGTCCCGAGGTCATTTCTTTTCAGACGCCTCGTTGGGTTGTCGGGAATTGAGGAGGAAGCTAAGATGGAAACAAGAGTATTGGGATGAGTAGGGAGTTTTTTGTGAAAGGATTGGTATCTGTACTTCGGCGACATCGGCGATATATGGGACATGAAGGTCTTTATGGATAGTGATAAAATAAGGGCGCATTAAGCGTAGGATTTTGGATTGTAGGGATTGTATAAGAGAGGGGTTTGATGGTTTGGTGGAGCCCCAGAGTTCGTTTCCTTAAGTCCAAATCGGTCTTATTATTGTTATATAAATGAGTCTTTTGTAATAAAAAATATTTGAAAATTAAAAAAGGAATTTATTCAGAGGAGTCTCTGTATTACTCCGGACTCAACAAGCCTGATGAAGTTCCACATGTTTAGATCGAAACGAAGGCTCTCCAACCTTTTACTAAAAATCCTGATAGTTTATCACCCCATTATAAAATGGGTTATAATATTCGAACCCAGAAGTTTTAAAGAAAAATAATCCTGAAATTCATATATTTTTCCACATTCATTTATTTATTTTTGTTTGTATTTGCTCTCTAAAGTAAACCAACATTTTTTATTATTAAATCAATGTTTTTACTTGTGATAATTCTGAAATGCAAGCGTAATAAATAGGGGAGAGCGGGGTTGGTTGGCAACAATTTTCACTTTTTTGATTGTTGAGTCGTTCCTGTATAATCCCAATAGGGCTGATACCACTGTAAACTCCAAGTATTAGAGTACTTCAAGTATTTTTTTCACAACATGATATTTAATACTAAGATCATAGAAAATTGGAGAATTCGTCAATCCAGAGTATGCCAATTAACCCCCCACGTGGGGCAGGTTGGCCTAGAAGGTGGGGTTGTTTAGCCATCTCATTCAAGTACTGCCTGGCCCATATTATTGTTATTCAAAGTTGCACTATAGTGGTATAATAATTTTGAATCGGTTTTTAACAGCTTTTAAGGGAAAATAGAATGACAATAGAGAAGATAGACGTTTAGACTGTCGTCACTTTCTGCTTAAGAAAAATTGCTCTCATCCTCCTTGCTGGAACTAAAGGCAATTGGTGGTTTCACCTTTGTTCATGTTTGCCTTGCTTTTGTGAATTGCTACTGCACCAACAAACCCCAGTTGAAGAGAGCCAACTAACCCCACAGGAGTGATCATATGAAAGATGGCTGCCAGGACAGGGGAGAACAATCAAACAAGAAACTGGTTAGTCGAAAGGTTTGGTTTTTCAAAGGAGTTTGGGGCTATGTGAAAAGAATCGGAGTCAAATGTTTTACCATGCCTTTAAACCAAATTTACTGAAAATATAAAAATTTACTTACATGTTGTAAAATCAATCAATGAAGCACACTCTTCTCTACACTCTTAGCATCGGATTGAAAGCTAAGGACAATACTCCCGAGGTCGAGCGGGTCACATGGTACAATGGTGGGGCCTTCACAACAGATGTGACGGAAACTATAAGCCAATGGCCAACCTATGCCAACCAACCCACTCTCCCCTACTCGATCGCGTCTGATTTATTTCTCTATTTAGTTGTTTAAAACTTCATTTAGTTACCAAGGAAACAAATAATTTCCATTAAATATGTATGTTTTGTAATAAAAAATATTTACAAATTAAAAAAAGGAATTTTCATGTTATTCAGAGGAGTCTCTGTATTACTCCGGACTCAACAAGCCTCATAAAGTTCCACATGTTTAGATCGAAACGTAGGCTCTCCAAACCTTTAACTAAAAATCCTGATAATTTATCATCCTATCAGTCATAAAGCTTTTATGAAAACACATAAAACAAAAAAAAACAAAAAACATAAGTTATATTTGAAAGAATCTATTAGAATTAAAATATCTCATAATGATAATTTAATAAAATTTGTAAACATCCTTTCATGTTTCATTTGTTTTCTAACGAATCATTTCGCGATACAACCAGATAAATAGCTTGGTAAACGAGATAATTGTTAACCAAAGTAAATAAATGTTTTTTATTATTTAAAATTTAAAAAAATATTGTTGATATGACCTTAAACGGTGGTAAGATAGCCTCCCAATGTAAATCACAAGAAAATATCATGTCTTCAGGGCGGACAAATGTCGATAAGGCCTTATCTTTGTGGTCATAATGCACAGGAAAGACTTGGTTGTCTTTCCGAACCGCAGTTTCAAATATCATATCTAGTCGTTAAATTTATTTGTGCTAAAAAAAAAAAAAAAAAAAAAATATTTATCAGAAGGAACAGCTACTATTGTCTTCTTCATCTAATCAGTAACGACTTCCTTTTATAATTTAAAAAAATGAAGCGATTATTTATTTTTAGGCATTATCTTTTATGAAATAAAAGACGCTGCTACTAAGCTCCAGAACAATAGATATTAGAAAGCCGTAAGTTGTAATTCGTGAAATAATATGAAAAATAGAGAAATAGACTACTGAAGTTGGATAATATGAAAAATAAATTATGTATAAAAAATAATTTATTAGTAACTAAAAATCCCTCTAGTAGGGTAAACCATACAGTTATTGACACTCAACACATAACAATGATAAATGGTGAAGGATACAGAATTGATGATACGTAGAAGGGAATGGAAGAGTGAAAATTGAAATCGAGATGGGTATAAGTCAATGCATATATATGTAGTAAGAAATGATCCCCATGATATCATTATCACTTTTCATTATTATTTTTTATTACCCTATCATTTTCTTGCCATCCATATCTCTATTTTTAAATATTTTAATATCTAATTCAAATGTTTTATTCATATTGTTTTGTAAGCTTCAATTTTTAGACTGCCTCCTATTCCACTCCCGTCCAATTTGTAAGCTTTCTAGGTATGATACTTGAAGCCCGAAAACAGGGTTAAGGGGGCGGGTGAAGGCCGGTTACACCGATTTTTACTTTCACTTACCTATATATGAAATATATAGTAAGTGGAAGTATTGCGATCGTAAAAAATTTCGACTTCCGGTTTTCAACGGAAATACACGTTTTGGGGCCCCTTGAGTCTAAATAACCAAGTCCCGCGAAATGGTCTGTGTGTGTGTGTGTGTGTGTGTGTGTGTGTGTGTGTGTGTGTGTGTGTGTGTGTGTGTGTGTGTGTGAACAGACTAGCTCAAAAACTATAAACCGTGCGAACCTGAAATTGGGTATTTAGTCTTTGTATATGCCTTTGATGTGACAGCAAAAATTTCATCCAAATTGCTCAAAAGGAGGGGGTACTTTATTTAATAACTTTTTAAGTTTTTTTCGATTTTCTCAAAAACGGCTCTAACGATTTTGATTAAACTGAGTATTTGATCTATTTATGTGCCCGAGATATGACTGTTAAAATTTCATCAAAATTGATCAACCGGAGGGGGGACTTTACTTAATAAATTTTGTATCATTTTCACGTGTTTTTTTTATTTACTCAAAAACGGTTTTAACGATTTTGATCAAACTGGGTATTTGATGTATGTATATGCCAAAGATATGACAGCCAACATTTCATCAAAATTGATCAACCGGAGGGGGCACATTATTTCATAACTTGTTTTCCAATTTATACCATTCTTTTGACTCTCTCAAAAACGGCTTTAATGATTTAGATCAAATTCACCATGCTTAATGAAAATAAGGTGTTCTTTAATACCAGGTAAGCTTTATCGTTATTAACATGTTCTGAGGGGGCTTAAATGGGGAAGGCTTTTGTTTTCCTGTAAAGTACACTTGTTTTTATTTATATGGAAAAATTAACAGTCTCTCATTACGCCTAAATTAAGAAATGGCTAAAATCTGGTGCGTGCTCGCAACACACAACTTTCACTTACCACCTTACTTAGATTAGAAATAAATGCGTTTTGTTAATTGCCACTTCTCAAATGAACAGAACGGCTTTAATTATGAACAATGGCCTGTCATTAAAGGCGTACTCCGCATGCGGGGACTCAACGAGTTTTATGAGTTGACTGAATATTTTTCTTTTTTTCTCCTCTTAATGTTTTCTTTATTTTTATCATATCTCATATTTAGCCATTTCTCATTTTTAGGCGTAACGAGAGACAGTTAATTTCTCCATGTAAACAAAAACAAAGGTAATTTATAAGAAAGAAAGAAACAAACAAAAAAGGCCCCCCTCCCAAAAAAAGCCCCCTCAGAACATTTTAATAATGATAAAGCTTACTTGATATGAAAGAAAACCTAATTTTCATTAAACATGACGAATTTGATAAAAATCGTTAAAGCCGTTTTTGAGATAATCGAAAAAAAGGTAAAAATTGGAAAAAAGGTCATTAAATAAAGTGCCCCCTTAGTTGGACCAATTTTGATGAAATGTTGGCTTTTACATATTTGGTATATACATACACCAAATACCCAGTTTTTTTCAAAATCGTTAAAGCCATTTTTGAGCAAATAAAAAATATGTACACGTGAAATTGGTACAAAATTTATTAAGTAAAGTCCCCCCTCCGGTTGATCAATTTTGATGAAATTTTTACAGTCGTATCTCGGGCGTATACATACATCATATACCCAGTTTGATCAAAATCGTTAAAGCCGTTTTTGAGTAAATAAATAAAACACGTGAAAATGATACAAAATTTATTAAGTGAAGTCCCCCGGTTAATCAATTTTTATGAAATTTTTACTGTCATATCCAGGGCATATAAATAGATCAAATACTCAGTTTAATCAAAATCGTTAAAGTCGTTTTTGAGAAAATCGAAAAAAAACGTAAAAAGTTATTAAATAAAGTACCCCCTCCCTTTGAGCTATTTTGATGAAATTTTTGCTGTCACATCGCGGGCATATACCTACACTAAATACCCAATTTCAGGTTCCCACGGTTTATAGTTTTTGAGCTAGTCTGTTCACACACACACAGACACGCACACACACACACACACACCATTTCGCGGGACTTGGTTATTTCGACTCAGGGGGTCCCAAAACGTGTATTTCCGTTGAAAACCGGAAGTCGAAATTTTTCACGATCGCAATACTTCCACTTACTATATATTTCATATATAGGTAAGTAAAAGTAATAAGTGAAAGTAAAAATATGCCCGCACCTACCCCCCTATTTTTCTCTCATCCAATTCACATCACCGATTGTTAGCTTCTACCCTTAAAGCCGTGATTCCGCTCGATTTATTTATTTTTTTAATTTTAATAATATTTCGATTTAATTAGCCATTTTTACTCTTTCGATTTAATTATCAATTTTTAGACTGCCTTCTATTCCACTCCCGTCCAATTTGTAAGCTTTCTAGGTATGATTCTTGAGGCCCGAAAACAGGTTTAAGGGGCTTGTTTGACTGGACCCCCCAACCATTTCTATCACAATTATTTAATAATGAAAAATTACTGAATTTCAGCATTTAAATGAAACAAATAGAAATTAGAGGTAGATTATAAGACACAGGTACTTATAGATAGGAAAGGGCAAGATTAACAGTTTTAAGTACCCAGCGGAAATAGATTTGAAGATAAAGTAAATTTAAGAAAGAATCTAATCCGGAAAAAAAAAACAAACAGAAAATCAAACATTGGAGTGCTATTAGCTTGGATAACACAACTGTTGTTTTCCATTTCAGTCGTTCTGCAATAAGGTTTGAACATTAGAACATTTGAAACTGAGAACGTGAGTATAGAAAGTTGCATAATTCCAACTTTTTTTGGCAGGTTTATTTCATTTTAGTTTTTCAAACAGTTTAGCGTTTTACTTCCCACCGCTAATAATCTGTGGTGTGCAAATCTTTTAAAAATCCCACAATAATTTCTCATAGTTCCGAACTGAGGAATACTTTCTCAATTTCTCTTTCACCTCAATATTTTATTTTTTAAAGATAGCTCTAAAAACTGAAATATTTTGGTTATATAAATACATATTTTATTGCACATATAGTGTGGTTTATTTGAACGCACCCCCAACCATTTCCATCACAGAAATATTATATATATTCAGGGAAAGGAAAGTTGCTTGAACTGGGGGGTTTTTAAGGGTCCTATCGTCACAGAATAAAGATTTACTTTTTATTTCAGTTATAAACAGGGCTTCATTCATTCCGCTTATCTCTGTTATTTATGATATCGATTACGAGGGAAAAAATTGTTGAATATAAAATTTATAACGCCTGCACAATAGCATTTTTTAGTTACTAAGCATGGAGAGTTTAATTACACAGTAGAAATGTGAAAGAGCATTGTTCAGCTGTCCAAGGATTGGCTTAGAGGTTGTTGATTGCCTGCAAGGCATATGGGATTATGAATTTATGGTTACCACGTTAAAAGGAGAGCATAAATTCTGTGCCCTGACATTTTGTGGAAGCCCAACCCGATGTTGACGAAGCAGTTAAAACTGAGCGGGGAAAAAAAAAAAAAAAAAAAAAAAAAAGTTAGGTGGGAAAATATTAGTGTACATGTTTAGGCTCTTTCCACAAATCTCCTAAGGCGAGAAGTGTTTATTTCATAAATGTCTGAAACGTCTGCCATAATTCTGGTAAAGAACTACCCCTCCACCCATGTGAGGGGTCCAATGATACCCAATCATCAGGGAAAAAAAATAGTTTTTCAATTAGAAATCTTCTAAGATATAATAATCCGTTGTGTCTTTCGATCAGCATCTTGAAAAAAAAAATCATTTAACCGCCTGAATATGAGATTTCTTTAATTTTTTGTTTCTTTAAAACGGGTTAAAATATTCGAACCCAAAAGTTTTGAAGAAAAATAATCCTCAAATTCAAATAGTTTTCCACATTCATTTACTTGTTTTTGTTCTCTAAAGTAAACTAATAAAAATATTTTATATTATTAAATCAATATTTTTACTTATGATAATTCGGAAATGCAAGCGTAATCAATACTACATCGCGGCTGATTTATTTCTCTATTTAGTTGTTGAAAACTTCATTTAGTTGCCAAGGAAACAAATAATTTCCATTAAATATGTATGTTTCAAAACACGTTGACAAATCTTTTCCATAAACAGAACGTCTTTAATTATAAACAATGGTCTGTCATTGAAAGCGTACTGCGCATATGTGGGCTCAACGTGTTTCAAGAGTTGTTGGAATATTTTTTTTTTTTCGTCTGTATATGATTATTCGATTATTTTTAATATTTCTCCATTTCTTATTTTTAGGCATAAAGAGAGACATTTAATTTCTCCATATAAACTAAATCAAAGGTACCTACCTACTTTGTAGGAACAGTAAAAAAAATCCTTCGCCATTTAAGCCCTCTCAGAATATTTCTATCATGATGAAACTTACCTGATATTATAAAATACTTGATATTCATTAAACATGGCGAGTTTAGTCAAAATCGTTACAGCCGTTTTTTTAGAAAATAACAAAAAAATGTAAAAATGGGACAAAATTCATGAAATAAAGTGCCTCCTCCGTTTGATCAATTATACGCTGTCACATCAAATACCCAATTTCAGGTTCGTACGGTTTACCGTTTTTGAGCTAGTTTGTTCACACTCACACACACACACAAAGACCATTTTGCGGGATTAGGTTACTTGGACTCAGAGGACCCCAAAACGTGTTTTTCCGTCGAACTCGAAATTTGTCACAATCACAATACTTTCCCTTACTATATATTTCATATATAATTAAGTGAAAGGAAAAAATAGATCCATCTGTTTTCAATATAACACTATATTTTCAACAAACAAAGAATAATAATTTTTAGCTACATAGCTACTGCAACACTTAGCTAACATGGACCTCAAACCAGCTCCTTCGAATTCGATTCGAATACATACATTTTTTCCAGTTCAGAATTCTTTTACGTACGCCAGAATGCAATTTTTCCTCACTGTCGATCTCCGCGATTAACCTAGAAAAATTCATTGCGACGAAGAAAGATTCAAGACTACAACGAAGAATATAATGCTTACTGTAGATGTTAATTTTGTATAATATGATTTAAAGAAGCGGAATTTTTATAAGAAACGAGACCCTATATCTTATGAATCAGCCCTAAAAATAAATATGCTACCAATTCATCAAATACACTAAACACTTCGGTGTCATACGTTGCTTCGAAATGTTCAATCATAAAGTGGGTACCCGACCTTTAATAACGCACCACTTAAAGTGAAATTTCTTAAATACTTCTCGAAACCAATCACCGTCAACATAATGTCCCAACCCATCATTTAAAACAAACGTATTTATATCTTAACACAAACAACTTCCAAAGCTCTTTTTCGAGTGCCCGATATTTGAACAGGTGCATGTCATTCATTATTTCGATATTGAACAAAGGGAGGTTGGGAGTCAGCTCACAAAATTAGAAGAATGGTACAGTTTTCTGGCTATATCGTACCATCCTATTTTTTATTTAATTTTTTTTTTGTATTAAAAAAAGCTAAAGAAGCTGTTGGTACTATGGGCTAAAACTCATATGAAGTTAAGTCTCATTTAACATATTTGTTGCTATGATGTCTTTATACATTAAATATATTATTTGGCCGTAGTTACCACTAATAATTCCATAAGCGTATTACTTTTCTTTATTGCGGACGGTTTGCTTTCTAAATATCTTTAATTTAGAGGTGTTTAGTCAACTGTAATTAATAGGTGGATGATTTTATCTTAAATAATAATTTTATAGCACAAAAAATAGTATTAGCATCAAGCGCAACGAATATTTTCACGATTTTATCCCTATCTCTGCTCAGGAGTGACCTAATTTTAAAACTTGTGAGCTCATTTTATACACGATTTGAAATCTCTACAACGCACAGTGCTTCGAGTATATGGAGTTTCTGGACAAAAATCTTTTGACTATAGAATGTCATAGAAAATGCTGTCCTGATTACGAATATACCTCATATCTAGGGTCGGAAATAATATTTGACAAAGTTAGAGCCAAAAAAATAGGCGAATCACGGTTTTAGCAAAATAATAAGTTAGATTTAAGGGAAATTACAGAATCATTATCGGTTAATTGATCAAAATGACATACGGGCAAGTAAGTGTTCACAAATACTGTTTTTTTTCGGAACATTTCTTAATTTTAATAGCAATTGAGTTAACAAATATATGTAAATATTATAATTAATGATCATTTCCATCTTTAGGAACATTTTAAATGTAAATGCAAGAAAAAAATAAAAACTTGATATTTTGATTTTTGTCCATAGATCGAAGCACTGCGCAACGTGGCGAATGCGGATAAACACGAAGGAGAAAAATCTCTACAACTTTCAGTTATAAATTTTTTTGTTTGGAACATCGGTCTTCGAGTTTTAGGCGTTGGAACATTAACGGAATTCATATTTCAGCAAAATTAGTATATTTTATAATTGATTTTTTTGAGGCAGAGGCATGGGTGGATATGGGGGCACAATTCCTTCCGTGAAAAAAAAAAAAAAAAATTAGTGGAATAAATGTTCGCATATAATTTTAAATAACTTCTCTAGTATTTACGTATACGATTTTTTAAAAAATTCAAATTCTTTTCATAAATTAAGAATTGTAATAAGGGTTCACTTTATGTATGTTGTTTTTTATACAGACCAATCCCCTCCTGAATTTATATTTCTTGGACCGCTCCTGTAATTTGGTAAAACTAATAAACCATTTTAACTTCAAGTAGGTAAGTCATTCCTCGAGAAATTTTATGCTTATTAAATCTAACGAAAATACTATTTATGTGTACAATGCGTATTTTTAGGATTATAACGGAAAAGAAATAAAAACTTAGAAAATTTCAAGGTTTTTTGGATCTCATTACTTAAGCATAAGCTGGAAACTGTCGAAAACTGATTCAACTCTTATTTGGGACCAGGAAATGTCTCTCTCGTTGCATTTACGAATGTTGAGTATCTTAGCTGTTAGGATTAAAATAAAATAAAAAATACTCTAGAATTCATTAAATAAAAAAAACCTAATTGTAAATATGAAATTCTTAAAAGCTGACAGAATGAAACCAATCTACGAACAATAATCTGAAAGTAAAAATTTATCAGAACAATACTATAAGTGATATTAAAAAATGAAAATATTAAGAAAGTTCTAAGAATTATTATCAGAGCGTTGAGAGGCGATATAGGTAAAAAGAAAAGTAATAAAAAAAAAGAAAAGAAAATACAAATGTTATCTATGAAAACGTTATTTAAGAGTAATTAAAACAACTTTTTATGATAGTATTAAGCTCTTCATTTGAATTAGTAGGTACATTTCCAGAAGCCTATATTGTTTTTTTTTTACATGTTATGCATATTATTTCTGATAAAGAAATTTTATTTTATTTTTTTAACTGTTTTAAGTGAAATGAAATATAATTTTATTATTCTAGGACTGATGTCCCTTTAGAATAAATTAATAATAAATAATAAAGGAATCTAGAGAGTGTAGCCGTATACGATATTAAATATTTACAGTTACAGTATCAAATTGGTAATTAAGGTATATGCATGTGAATGAAATAAAACTAAAATAAAATAAAACCAGAAACAGAGATACTGCATTCCTCCATGCAAAAATAAGCTTTTAATAAAAATGTTTCAAAATAAGCTTAAAATTTGAGTACAAAATATAGTAAACCTATAAAACGCGGAGATTCCGTAATCAGAACCGACCATTAAAAAAAAATCGATGATTTGATTTGAAGTAAACTAAAATCCCGATAACCGGACCCCGCTTATTCGGGTCTCTGGCTCTTCAAGATAAAAGAAAAACTGATACTAATTATCAAAGTAAACTAAAAATTGAATGTGGCAAGAGCTAGATTGAAGAAAATAAATTTGATCTTTGTTAAATATTCAGGATTTTTCAAATTTAGTCATCTTTCTTTTTTGCAGAGGACCTATGTTCGATTCCCGGCGGTGACTCGATCTTCTCTCTTCTATTAAATTTATTTAAAAATTCAAAGGATTTTTGTTTTAAAATTAAATTTTTTAAATTTTAGGAAAAGAAAAAAAAAAAGACTCACAGCACAAATGAAAACAAAACCCTCTTAGTACAAACGCTAAGTCCACTCTATCCGGATAAGCGAGACTCGACGATGTATGCATACATATTACTTTTATTAGAATCTTTTATGAATAAAATCGGAAATCTGATTTAAAATACAAAACATTATTACTCAAGTATCTTTATCCCTGGATTAAAAATTCAATAAAATACTAAACAAAATTGTACTCTTTATAAATATGCTCTTCAAACATATATATGATTTTTCAATCGTATAGTTAGTTACTGAATTTTTTACTGAACTGTTTGGTGATCTTAATTTTCCGTTTTAATATTTATTCATCAATATTACGTTTTAATTAGTTCAAGTTAGCACAAGTCTACTATAGAATATATCAAAATAAAAAACTTTATAATAATGATTATAATTATTACTGTCACTAAATTTTCGTATAAACGATAATTAACATAAAAGAGCAAATTTCAATAAGAGGATTTATAGAGATAAATTTAATATAATGAATATATATTATATATAACAATACAGGACACAAAAGATATACTCTAAGTTTACACATATTTGCGCTCTTTGAACTAAAACATAAAAACTGCCTCTTCAAAAGAAGCAGTTTTCGTTTTCAATAATTCCGTTTAGGACATCCACGAATTTCATCCTGAATCTCCAAGGACAATAGAGTTTTTCTTAGCTGTAGTGATTTATTTTATAAAAATTAAATGGTCAATGGCTCATTAACAAAAATTTTATTCTATCGTACATTGGAACGATAGAGATGCGGGAAATACCCGATGTGTCGTAAGAACTGATAGCGATTCCAGCTCTCTGATTAATCATTATTAACAATGGAACATTTTTATTGTTATTTTATTTTTCTTAATATATAACTATATATTATATTAAATAAATAAACATCTCGAACACAGGCATACCGTACAGTACCGAACAAAAATCCGTTTCTTATATTCTCATCATAAAATTACATCATGATGAAGATAGAAGTTAATATGATGGAAATATCATATTTTCCGTATCACTTTTCATTATTTTTTATTACTCTATAATTTTCTTGTCATACCATATTGTTATTCAAACACAAACAAAATATTTTAATTTCAAATTTAAAATTTTTATCTCGTCTCCTCTTAATCCGTGAGCTAAGGGCCAAAAAAGGTGCCTGATTTCAAGAAATTTTTTGATCAAATAGGCTGAAAGTACACATTTCATAGACAACAAATGTGAACGCCTGCCACCTCAGATCGGTTGCCCTCAAATTTTATAGGCGAACAAAATCGACATTTTCGAACTTCTTTCAATTTTTCGCTAATAACTCGAAAACGATTTATCGCAGAAGAAATTGTGTTCTTTCTACAATAAAAGGGCATTAAATTTCGCGTCGACTGAGGTCCTCGCAGTTAAAATCGGTTAAGTCCTTTCGCCAAAACCGATTGTCAATTTAGCCACTTTAGCGCAAAAATGAATTACGCTCATGTTCCAAAGCCTGCAATTTAAAGAGGGTTACTCCAAATAAAAAAAGTTACCTTTAGTAGCTGTAGAATATCGAATTCTGTGTAAAACGATCTCATTAATTTTAAAATTAGCCCACGCCTGTGGAGACCATAAAGTAATTACAACCTAAACGCATTTAGCACAGTTTCTCGCATTTGATTCGGCAAATACAGATCACAAAGTATTGCTTTCTTTTCGCTATAAGAGGCTAAACTATTGCCAATAGAATGATATATTTGAAGTTTAAATCGTTTTAGTGGTGTAGCCAGTGGAGGTCCCAGGGGGGGGGGGATATTGGGGATCAATCCCCCCCCCCCCCCCGAAATTTCGACGAAAAAAAATTAGTGGGATGAATTAAAAAAATTAATTACGCATCTAACTTTTACGAGTTTTCTAGGGAAATTTAGTTTAATTTTGACTAGAATTTTTTATACAGAATTTTGTGTATGAACTTAATGTATAAGCATAAGCAAATAAAGTGTGCTATTTTTACGTTGTTTTTTTTTTCATACCGTCCAATCCAAGGGGTTAACAGTTTTAAGTACCTAGCAGAAATAGATTTGAAGATAAAGTAAATTTAAGAAGAAATCTAATCCGGAAAAATCAAACATTTGTGTGCTATTAACTCGGATAACACAACTGTTGTTTTCCATTTCAGTCGTTCAGCAATAAGGTTTTAACATTAGAACAGTTTAAGCCGAGAACGTGAGTATAGAAAGCTGCGTAATTCCAACTGTTTGGGCAGGTTTATTCCAGTATAGTTTTTCAAACAGTTTAGTGTTTTTCTTCCCACTGCTAATAATCTGTGGTGTGCGAATCTGCTAAAAATCCTCCAATAATTTTCCATAGTTCCGAACTGAGTATACTTTCTCAATTTCTCTTTAACCTCATTACTTTATTTTTTTAAAGATAATTCTAAAAACTGAAATGTTTTGAGTTTATGAATACATATTTTATTGCACATAAAGTGTTGTTTTATTTAAGCGCATCGCCGGGTCTTTTTGCGAAGACCACATCCAGTTACTTTCACGACGCGACAACCAGTTACTTATAGTAAACAGTTACTTGCAACAATCGGTAGTGGTTATAAACAGTGATAACCTTAGGGATAACCTTAAGTTGTAATTTCAGTGATAATAAAAAATGGGTCTTTTATTATAATATTAACCTTTTTATAAATAAATATTCATTGCTGGAATATATTCTTGTTATTCTCCTTTAGGCTATTATTTGCAAATACAGGTTATTTACACGATATATACAGATTATAAATATTGTTATCAAAATTGTGTTTAGTAGATTGATAAATTGTGTTTAATATTGTTATCAAAATAACTGTTTAAAAAGTAACTGTTTACTAAAAGTAACTGGATGTCGCATCGTGAAAGTGAAACTGGATGTGGTATTCGCAAAAAGACCCGCATCCCCAACCAATTCCATCACATAAAATTACATCATTAAATGAAACTAACGCTAGTTCTATGTGTGTGAAACCACCGAGAACAATTATTTAGTTATTTATTTATACACTATTTTAGTAATTTTATAATCTATAACCTTTGTGGAAAATAAAACCTATTTCATTCTTGAGTATTCTGTTTGGAGTATACAAACAAGATGGCAGGTAGCGTGGAGCCGATAGAAGAAGTGTATACTCGTTAGTATACACTAGCAAGAAGGAACGAAGAAACCCAAAATCCTTCAACAATTGCGGTACCTTCTACACTAAGCCTCACCCTTTACCTGGCAAAGGACCGGGGACACCTTATTTCCTCTCAATAGGGATTATCGCTTTCCCCGAAGAAAACATCTTCAATGATACAGCATCTTAAGAACCTGAAAGGTGCACCCCTGGTGTGAGGACTCGGTTTTCGTATATTGGAATATCCGGAAATACTTTTACCATATCATTGGAAGTTAAGGTATGTTCGCTTTAATGCAGTAAATCATCACTTATTTGTCAATTTCAATATTTATAATTATATTTTAAATTTAGGATAATAAATCGTCAGGATTTCCAGTTTTTGCTAAAGTATTCTGCTAGCCATGCCTATTGTTCATCGTTGGGTCTTAATGAATCTTAAAGAAGAATTTTACAGAGACTGGGGTATATCCATTGGCGGATCCAGGGGGGGGGGCTGCAGCCCCTCCTTTTGGAAATTTGTTCTTCATTTAAAGATAGAATTTGACTTTCCTTAAAGGAGGGAAGCAAGTTAAAGAACAAATAATGTGCAGAACAAGTAGAGTTTTAGTTGTGAGAAAGGAACATAAAGGTAAATAAGCTGATTGGCAGATCCAAATGAAGGTCTGTGGGGCTGCAGCCCTCCCCCCTTTACAATCGGCTGGATCCGCCCATGGGTATATCTAAGGTCAAAAACTTAGACTATTCTATTCATCATTCAAGATTAACGATGCTATACATACATACACATATGTACATACAGTCAACTTTAATACACCTCAATATTACCACTCTCTCTATATATTATTTGGATGTGGTTGCTTGGAACAGTTTCCATTGAAAAATTTTGATCTCTATAGCTAGAAAAGTAAATGATGTATCAAAAAACGGACAACACAGCGTTTCATCATTTTTGAACTTTAAATTTTCTTTTTCAAAACCGTCATAAAAGAGATTAATCAAAAGGGAACCCCAATATTTTAAGAGTTATTTGTGACCTTGAAGGGCATTTTTCATAAAAAGTTGGATTATCTTTGTTCATAACTCGGCCAGTCAGTTTCCTTCTCATACATTTTTTGCTTAGCTGCTTCCTTTTTTTTGATATATAAGGTATTCCCGTTTAATTATATATAGGATAATTAATAGTCAGGATTTTAAGTAAAACATTTTTTTTTATTATTTTGAAAAGCCAACGTTTCGATCCCAACAAACCCTGATGAAGATCCACAAGTTGGAATCGAAACTTTGGCTTTTCGAAATTAAAAAAAAAAAATGTGTAACTGAAAATCCTGACTATTAATCACCTTCTTTTTTTTTATCTATAAGTTCAATTTCGATAAGTAAATATCTACCAAAATACTTATTCATACATATATGTCCTACTTCTTCATATTCGCATATTATGTAAAGGAATTTTAATAAGCATTAAAGAATAATACTAAAACTCTTTATTTATATATATAAATAAAGATGAAATTCTATTTGTTTATTTGTTTGTTTGTTCTGTATAGAAATCCATACCATTTGTCCTAAATTCTTCAAATTTCGCCCAGTGGTTCTTTCAGACCAGATGCGAACACCTGTCCATATTAAAATTGCATAACTTCAGCCGATTTTCAGCTGATATTCTTCATTGTTATAAAAATCATAATGATCTCGCTTTACAATTTTTTTTTTTTACGAAATCGACCGTTTCTTTAGAAAAATGAAATTCCCATGTGAAACCGGGATATACAGCTATGAACTATGTATATAAAGATGGAATTCTGGTCGTTATTTATAGAAACCCATACCGTTTGTCCTAAATTCTCCAAATTTCGCTCAGTGGTTCTTTGATACTAGGTGCGAACACCTGTCCATATTAAAATTGCATAACTTCAGCCAATCTCTGGGTATATTGTTTATTGTTATAAAAATCGTTTTGATTTCGCTTTTCATTGTATTTTACGAAATCGACCGTTTGAGTCGATAAAAGTCTCAGTTTATAGATTTAAAAAATGAAATTCTCCGGTGAACTATGAAACCGATATATACAGCTAGTTCAGAATAAAATTAAAGTACAGCTGATACTGTAGAATATTTTGAACGCTTTGTGAATTCATCTTATCCTCTATGTAGATAAAACTCCCTAATTTCATAGAACTCTGTTATCTCGAATGACATTTTCGAAGATTAATCCTTTTCGTCGCTCATCCGAACATCTAAATTGTTTCTATACCATCTGTCAATTTTTATCAATTAGGTACAACTGAAATGGTTTAGATTGAAATCAGTAAATGTTTTTAAAAATCAACCCAAAAATGATTTCGATACTGTCGCTTAAATCACATGATTAAAATATTTACTAATCAATTTTGATAATCTCTAGATTTATAATAAATGTTAAATGCGAACTTATATCTTTCTGTTTATTGGAACTAACGTCCGTATGTCTTTCTGTTTATTGGAACCAAAGTCAGTATGTCTTATGTAACTAACTATGGCAAAAATAAAGAGTAACCTATTGTAGGCATTTGGCAATGTTGCTGAAACTAAATAGATTCCAAAGTGTACAAGACGGATTCTAAAAATGAATAGAAAATCCTAGAGTACATTAGTAACGTACTTTGAGGATACCGGGGGAGCGGTCCGCTTTCCAAATGGCCCCACAGCAAGGGATTTGTTTTATTCAATATAGATAAATACATTGAGGAAAAAATTACAAAAATCTGCATTGATGAGATAGTTGTTTTATTAGTAATTAAGCTTTTTTTTCCTACTCTATCAACACCAGTCGTTACTGCAGGAATATGGACCACTGTTTTCTGTTATAAATAAATTAGAAAACTGAAACAGCAAAAAAATATAGATTTCCCACTCTTGCATTGAAGATGGGATATTATTATTATTCTTGAACGGAGCGGATCTAGCACGAAATTTGGGGGGGGGGCAGTCTCTGTCTCATATTCACGTATTTAGGACTGCGATCTAATCAACCAAAAATGTTATAGTTAGGATATAGTAACTATCTAATTACATTATCCTTTAAAAATTCAAAAAAATTGAAATAGCTGAGATATTTGAGCGGGGGCATGACCCCTATCCTTCCCATCCTCCCCCCTGGGTATGTCTGAGACTCGGTAAAAGATGTAATAATAAATTAGATTATTTATTTATTTATACATTACATCTTCTTTGATCAAGTCACCTTGACTATTATCTGCTCGACACATAAATAATTTCAAGAGGAATTTTCCTACAATTTAAAATATTCTTTCCATTGCAGAGTTACAATAAAAAAATAGTAGTAACTTTTTTGGAGTTAGGTAGTTAAATCCGAAACGCTTATCTATACTTCGGCCCATTTACAAGATGGTCTTATGTTGATAGCGTACGCGACTTACTTTTTTATTTTTAATGATACAATGCAAATTTGTTACCATTTAATATACAACGATAAGTGCGAATTCATTTAATAACAAAGTGCTAGGGATTTATAATATTATTAAGCGAAATCCATCACAATAACAAATTAAAGGGAAAAAAATTAAAACGCTATCGTATTTCTGTAAATAAAAAAAATCTTCCAGGAGTAGAGGTATTGGCTTCGGTGGACACGAAATTTCCCTGTGTAGACAGTAATGACCCTGCACCCAAAGTGTATGTTATGCTTTGTATAGAAAGAAAGAAAGAATGCATAACTACACTATGGCAATGTATCTATACAAACAATTATAGGTACAACTTACAAAAAAAAATTTTTGTTGAATTAGGGTAAACCGTACAGTTATTGACAACCTTAATACTACATTTCTGTGGTAAAATTAAAAAAATACTTTTTATGAAGGGATCAAATTGAAACTTCCTATAGCTCCTCTTTATCTATCCTTATTAAGACTCAAGAGCTTTTTTTGGGTCAAAAGTTCAATACATAGTTTTACCTTTTGGCAATATTTACAGTTAAAAGTGCAAAAACTAGTTATTGACACGCTGTCGATTTAATTGTGAAATCTTCCCTATGGTTAGTTTGCTAAACACAAACTTTATAGATGACTTAGAGGACCCTTCAAACATTAGATTCAAGTATATCTTGAAATAAAATTAGGACTTGTTTACTTATTTCTTTAAGTTAAAGTTGGGGTGTCAATAACTGTATGGTTTACCCTTTTAAGATATGTGGTATTGTTTGGTATCTTAACATAAAAAAAATAAGGATCACTGTATAATACTTTATTTTAGAAATAATAAATCAAAATATGAAAAATTCTAGGTTAAGTTCAGTATTCACTAGTTGTTTTATTTCTCTGACACTGACGTCTTCGTGATCTCAGAAAACTGAGCACCACTTACGATCAGGAATTGACGGTGTTGTTCTCGTTTTCTATCTGCAGCAGAGTACCGAGCTATAGGGAAAACTCTAATGTGTATAAGGCACTTGATAAGAGTCTATGTGTAAGGTCACATTAATTTTTTTAGTTCGATATGGTTATAGAAATATCGATGGTTACTATCTTACGATAGCAACCGCTACAACCCTATCAATCGTAATTCTTTTAACATGAGTTTTAAAAAATATTTTACATATTTAAATTGATGGTACCAGTTACCCCAAGTTACTTTTGGTCAAACCCAAATGGCGCTGTTTAGTGTGGCCCCGATGTCCAATGAAAAAGATACGTTTTGAGGTTTATTTATCTCTGAAGAGCGATCAGGAGCCAGAAGCTGGGATCTACTTAAGATAATCATGAATCTTTTTAACTAAAAAGCGAAGAGGGGACTCGTGGAATCACGGTAACATAACCTTATGAAAAATGCCACGCCCAGAAGTAACATAGGGAAATCATTATGGGAGAGCGGGGTTGGTTGGCATAGGGGGTAGGTTGGCCTTTGGCTTATAATTTCCGTCACACCTGTTGTGAAGGCGCCACAATCGTACCATGTGACCCGCTAGACCTCGTGAGTCTTGTCCTGAGGTTTCAGTCTGATGTTAACAGACAGTGTGTGCTTCATTCATTGATTTTACATTTAAGTAAATTTTTATATTTTCAGTAAATTTGGTTTTAAGCCATGGCAAATCATTTGACTCCGATTCTGTTCATATAGCCCCTAACTCCTTTGAAAAACCTAACCTTAAATTCGTTTTGTTTTATGAAAAATTTGTTTACATTGTTCTAACGCAATGATGCTTCAAAGCCATTACATTTTTCTAATTTCTGCTGTTTGAAATATTATGTAATTTTGTTCAATTGAAATAAATTCAGGCGTATGGTAAAATACAGCCAATTGTCATTCTATTTTCCCTTAATAGCTGTTAAAAACCGATCAAAATTATAGTGCAGCTTTTAATAACAATAATATGTGTCAGGCAGTACTTGAATGAGATGGCCAAACACACCACCTTCTAGGCCAACCTGCCCCACACGGGGGGTTAATTGGCATACTTTGGCTTGACGAATTCTTAAATTTTCTCACAGTGTTAAATATTATGTGTTGAAAAAAATACGTGAAGTACTCTAATACTTGGGGTTTACAGTGGTAACAGCCCGATTGTGATAACTAAAGCTCGGAATTCCGTGCAGTAAAAATTTGAAAACGTGCAATAAAAACTTCAAAACGTGCATTAAAAACTTCAAAACGTGCAAAAACATGCAATAAAAATGTATTTCTTGAAAATCAGGCATTAAATTATTTTTGTGAACAAATAATAGCTACTTTGGAAAAAAAGTAATTAGCGGAGAGTAAATTGAAATAGAAACTCTTTTATTTTTACAGATTAGTTTTATAAAATTGGTTTTGGTATAATGACTGAATTTAGGATCTTTTTTATAATACTATTGATATATTTTTGAAGCATACAAAATTTTTGGAAAAAAATCCGGTAAAAAAATGAGAACAGTATGATGTGGAAGATGTGGAATACACAGTAAAATACTCGCATGTGAGCAGTAATTACATACATTGGAAATCTTAAAAATGGAAGGAAGATCTTTAAAAAAGAAAAAATACTACTCAAATTATGGAATCACCAGATGCAATAGGCTTATTTTAAATCACTCTGGTGACACGTAAAACCCCTGTTACCGTTCTAGGGTTAAAAAAAATAGTTACTTACTTGTGCTACAGCGGGTATCAATTTGTGATTTCCTCTCATATCCAATTTTTTATCACAAGATTTACAGAACACTACACAACCATCCCTATTAAGTTCAGGATATTTTTCAATCCATCCCGCAGTTTTCGAAGACACACTTGCTCCCATTTTAGGCATTTTTAGTAAGAATTGATAATGACAAAACGATGGGAATTGAGAAACAAAATGTAAACATCCAGGAACCACTGAACCCTCATTTCTGGGAAAACGGAGGTTTGTGTTGGTTTACATCTCCCAAGTTCCCTTTATTTTTTTTCTATGATATTTACATTTATTTTTCCACTATTATTATTATTATTATTATTATTATTATTATTATTATTATTATTACAATAACAATTTTTTATTTAAAACAAATTTTAAATTTATTAGTCATGATATAAATACCATTTTATAATAATATTTATAAAAGATAATGGAGATAAGATTTGTTGGGTTCTATTTTGTATGTTAAAATTAATATGTATACTTAAACATAGTGTAATGACTATTTGATAATTTTATCATATGTTTAGAATGTTACAAATTAAATTATAGGTTGTTGTATTTAATGTTGGTTGTTTCTTATAACAAATGATAATGTTTTGGCTCTCTTACTTATTGTTTGTTCTCTTACTTATTTGTTGTTGTTATTTATTGTAATAACATTTATTTATTTATTGTAATTGATATCAACCAGTACTCACCTCTGATGGTCATTGACCAAGAGTATGTGCCAAAAAGAAATGTATATGTATTCGAATGTTTGAAAATAAAAGCACTTTAATAATAATAACCACTATTATTTTGATGTGTATTAAAGAGAATTACAATTTGTAATATATTTTTTCTTCAAAATATCAAATGATACAATTTCGAGCAATAAAAATTCAAAACATACAAGTCCGTGCAGTAAACCCCTAAACGTGCAATTTCGTGCAGTAAACCCCAAAACGTGCAATTTCGTGCAGTATAAAACTTCGTTAAAACATTCCATTAGGCTTGATTCGGATAACTAACTTGAGTTCGCTCTATTCTGACTTTCCAAAAAAAAGATGCAATTGCACGGGAATCCGAGCTCTAGTGATAACATTAACAGGAACGACTCAATAATCAAAAAAGTGAAAACTGTTGCCCACCAACCCCGCTCTCCCCTACTAAATTTAAACTAATCGCAAATATTCAAAAAGTAACTGGCGTATGTTATCTGAAAAGACCTAAGAACGTTTTTTTTATTTCAATTTTGTTGTTTTTTTTTTAATGAAAAACAAGAGTGGTTAGCCAATGTATGGGATAAATAAAGACAAAAGAGGGACGTCGTTCCAGATGTAAACTCTAGCCCAGTTACGGGAGAGGTGGTGGTGGGGGTGGGGGAAACGGGGTACTTCCTAGGCGGAAATCGGGACTCGGCGGTGGTGGTGGGGGGCGGGAGCCGCGGGGGTGGGGGGAAGCCGACTTCCTGGTGTGGTGGGGGCTCTCCCGCTAGTCCTTTCCTCGCCGCTGGCTTGTGCACGCCGGCTCAGGTAACAGGTGTATCATCTAGTCAGTGATAGTCTCCTCTCTACCTACTTGCTTGTGGATTATATCTCCTCAACAGCCGAGCCGCCCCATCAAACAACATCAGGTCAGTTCCAACACATTATTTATTGTCCGTTGTCACCGAATAATAATAAAATATATAAAACGCTATCCCAGTTCGTTAAATATCGCTATCATACTTAGCCTGAGGATAAGGCACGAAAGTGAAATACGAAAACCTCGCGAAATATCACTGGATGTATTGGCCCCATATCAATAAGGCTGCCAATATCAGCGACCTGTGACCTTATCATTGGCCAGCTTATTTAGTGTTCCTCTTCCTGTTGGTAGCTTTTTTTTCTTTTTTAATAATTTATTATGAATTCACATTTTTATTTATATAATTAATTAAATAAAGTAGTATATATTCATTTCATATATTAATTTGTTTAAAGCAACTGTGAAATGATATGATATTATATTATTGGTTTTGTGATAGTCATTTATTGTATAGTGTGTCTCGATTGTTTTCTTGTTAAATATTTGACTATATGGTCTGAAGAGGGTGTTTGAGGGCGCCTCAGTGGAAAGATAGATCTTTGGTCCACTAGAAGTCCACCTCCCAACAGACCTTTTGATGTATTCACATACATAATTCCTTATGAATCAGTGTAGCAACCACATTTGTGTAAATGACATCTTCAGCCATTATACATTCTGAGTGAGTTTCAAGTGGAATACTTATCGGCTGACAGGAAGTGGAACAGAGACAGCTTATCTTGGCGAGGAGGATCCGGTCACCCGGATGGTTGTGTACTCCAGTACCCACCTGTTGCTAGGTCTCCCATCTCCTCCACTTCGTAGGGAACACATATTTTTTTGACGTTTCTGATTACCAACTTTTCCATCTTGAATGTTAGTTAGACTCCCAACTTCTGTTGATTACTCCGGATAAAAATAGGGTTTGTTTGACGGTAGAGGAGTAACACCTACTCCTTGTCCTAGTTGTCAGCAAAGATAAATATTAGCTGATAGTGGTGTAAGTGAGTTTATCGAGTGGTGCTTCCAATTACTGGGCCCTCCCTCCGTTATCGGTTTTACGATTCCCTTTTGTTTACATAGATTCATCATTGAGCAATTTGAGCAGCCTACTTCATTTATTTTTTATAATTAGTGAGCAATCAGTTAATTATCTGTGCAAATTATCGGAATAGAAAGCATCGTTTTTTATTTTACTAAATGTGTGATGCTAATTTATCAGCTCTGCACTTGAGATTTTCAAGATGATGCTGTTACGTATCGTTATACACGTGTGTCTTATTGGTGCTGCTATTTATCACAACCAAGAGCTCCATACAGTTCTACTCACGCATTGTTTACATTTGACTATACTCAAGCAGTGATTTTCTGTATTAATTTATTAATGGATTGAGTTTTTAATGAGGACAAGTGTGTGTGTACCAATTACCGCTTGCATTATATTTGTAATTTAATGAACGATTATGGATAAATTATTATTCTACTAAAATAAATAAACTCTGAACAAGAACAAATATAAGAATGATTCCCAACAATCTATTTCTAACTTTGGTATTCAATTCGGTAAATGAGCGATTTTTAAACAATATTCTAAGTATAATCAGTCCATTCATTTTGCCCTATTATTTCTTATTTGATGAATCGTTGTATTAATTATAGTAAAGTTATATCGTCTTTACTGTTAGATATAACTCATTGATTAAAAACAATCAAATAGGCTATATTAAAATGATCCACGTGTCATATGGGACGATTTTATGACTTTTTACTAAACACAAAACAATGATTTTAAAATTAAAATATTTTCATTGCATTAGCGTCGCATCTTGCTTAATGCTTTTTTTAATTATTAATTATTTTTTTTATTTATGATCAGTTCTCGATAGATAATGTACCTAGAATCTGCATTTAATCTTCCCTAAAAAAATATTTAGAAATTAATGGTTATTATTTTCACATTATCTAGCTATTCTCTTATTATCCATATTAGAAACGACTGCGTCATTTTAAATTAGAGCCAATTTGAAAAAAAAAAAAAAAAAAAAAAAAAACGGAATGTCACTGGTAGAAATAAGATTGATAAAAATGCATCGCTGCATTGGATGCCCTTAGTATTCGGTGCTTTCACGATGCATATAAACATATGCACACTAACACACCCATACATATATCGTCTATTACACTCACGTGTTTATCTTTCTCTCTTTTCAATTATGCCGTACCATGTTTTACAATAATTTAAAGAACTTTGGTTTATTTTTTTTTTAACATTTTGATTACGTTATTTGGTTGATTAGATGTTTAAAACTTTGTTTCTTAACCATAAATTACAAAATAAGATATTCTATCGTTGTCCATATATATATATATATATATATATATATATATATATATATATATATATATATATATATATATATATATATATATTATTTTTTTTTATTTTTTTATTTATTATTTGTAATTAATTAAACATTGATCAAAACTATAATACATATTATCTTTTTTTTTTTTATTTTTTTTTTTTTTATCGTACCATCAACCATTTCCACTCATCACTTATCTACGGTCAACTAATTTTCCACTATTATCGATAAACATGTCAACATTGAAGCAACTAGCATTGTCTATGTTTGTATAATTTTTATCAAATCTAAATGTTCTCTAATATTTTGACGTCTCAGGGTGCATTTCACAACCTAGTTGTTTCAGATCAGCGTTTTGTTTTTCCTCATTCACTATATCGAAAACTCTACATCCTTACCGTTTTTTCAGCGAGATTCTTTTGAGAACCAATAGGGAACATTTGAGATTTTTTTTATTTATTTTTTTCCTCGTTTTCAAGTAGGTCGGAAGGTTCGATACGGACACGAGAGTATTCGCGTTTACTTTCTTCGCCGTTTGGGCAGGAGTATGGGTAAAGTTTAAGTGGGCTCACCAGAGCTGAGGATAGGCGTCAGATTAACGGTGGTCTTAGGGCAACGACTTCCTCAGTCTATTTCAAGGCTCCCCGTTCGCCAAATATTATATGAATTTAATTATATATATATACCATATATACATATACATATATATATATATATATATATATATATATATATATATAGAGAGAGAGAGAGAGAGGGATGGAAATTATTGTTTTTATGGTCATATATTGATGTAAATTTTAATATGTATTTAAATGTGTACTTATCGGTTTTGATGACTGGAAATGCGATATATTGATTGATAAATAAAATGCGAAGAAAAATAAGTCTAGTAAATATTGTTAATGATATTAAAAAGAAATTTAGGGTTACTTCTGTTACATTTTGTTATTGATTGTACGTTTAAATATATAAAGATTAAATATTTAATGTATTATAGTCTTCCTAGGTTTGACATTATAACACCCGATTTTTTACTTATATCTTAATATTCTCGGAAGCATAAGTTTTTCAATGGAATTCGGAAGTTATCTTTGCGTTCCTGATTTATTAACACGTTGAGCGCCAAGCGGTACGATCGTACCGCTGTTGGACTATTGGCTGGGGCCGAGGCGGTCCCCAGGTACCGCCCGCTCCCGCCAGCTAAAAGATTGTTCTGGGCCAGGGGACCGCCTGCCGAGCGTGATTTCAAGGCATATTGGACCGCTCCGGCCCCGAACAATTCGCCAATGCAATTGGCCCAAATGTTTTTTTTTTTTTTTTTTTTTTTTAATTTGGGGGGTATAAATAAATAAATAAATAAAATAAATTAATTTTATTTATTTTTTTACAAAACAAAATATCTTATTTATTAAAATAACATATTTTAAGGGGACAAGGGTTGACGTCGCGGTCATAACCGGGCAGCCCCCGTACTACTATAGGTAGCGGGCTTTACCCTGGGGCCGGGCGGTACATACGTACCGCTCACAAAATTATTGTTTAATTGCCAAAATTAAACTTTTTATTTATTTCTTTTGCAATTTTTGTATCATTCTAATCATATTAAAGTTATAAATTAGGAAAAATTGCTTTGGCCCCAGGCAAAAGTACATCATCTTTTCCCTGGCGCTCAACGTGTTAAACTTCCTTGGCCAGTGGGGAGGCGTTTATGAAAATATTCAGGTCGGACTGGTGATGGAGAAAGAATGACAAGAATTTCCGCTCTGTCTCTTCGGAATACAAAGCATACTTGATATAAGGAAATTATATATATTTCTAATGTTTGCGCACATGATTAAATATATTTGTATTTATTTATTCTAAAAACAATCGCAAGTATTTAAACCCATGAAGTACCGACTACTTTAGCGTAATCCTGTAATAGTTATTATTCACAAGAGGAAAAATAAAGAATACATAGCTATTATTCTTATTATTATTATTAAAATATTATAGTTATATTTTACTAGAAGAAAAATTAAAATTTATATTTACTTTTATGTCTGTGGGACCGTTCAGTGAATTAAATTTACAAATCAAATCAAGATTTTAATTATTCTTTTTCCTGTTTACATCTAATTCATGTATATGTTTCTTTTTTAATAAATAAGAAGGTTCAAGAATTGATAAACACCCTGTTGGAATTCTTGAATATTTTATATGCATTTTTTATTTTTCTTCAATTTATTAATACCAAATAGACAACATTTCGAGTGATGTGATATATTAGTTCACCAATAGGTTATTTAAACGGTCGGTGTAACGCCAGAGTGAATCGAGCGCCATATACTACACTAGCATTCCCCTTCGCGGCTTTGCCCGCGAGCTTTTAAAATCAATTCTGTTATCATTATCTTGGTATTGATTTAATAGAATATGTTAACTGATGTTAAGGAGATTTAGTAGAATCGGAGCTTCCGGTAGGTGAAATATTGGAGGGGGAAGCTGCTGGCTCGGTAGAAGAGAGGGAGACACGCAATGGAGGGAGTTCACGAACGAAAAATTGCTTACTCGTCGTGAACGCTTCATTTTTCGGCTTTAAAACATGGTTTTCGTATCAACATCTTTAAAATGAGTCCAAATTAGATATTTTTTTCTCGAAGTGCAAAAATAGGTGTCCGTTAGAGTTTAACGATAATTTCGCCATTCTGATTTTGAAATTCCTTTCTTAGTGGTTACCTACATCGCGTTTAAAATCTAAATTCCGAACTTCAAGTTTCTATCATTAGTATTTCTTTCTCTGCGTTGATTCTGTCAGTTAGGACAAAGCCTCTTATATATAGAGAGAGATTTTGTGATAACTGAAGTTGAAATTGAATTATGTGAAATATGGTTGTGTTTACTGCTATCGCGTTTAAAGTACCTTATATTTAACTTCCTTTTATATTATCCAAGTTTAAAGAAGCATGATCTAAAAAAGAAATATAGGTAATAACAAATTATTAAATTGGCTCTATGGTTCTACACCAACCATTTAATGCCAGTAATGTATGGTGTCATTAAAAATGTCTTACAAGAGCATTGTCCATCCATTATTATTGAAGCTGTGTTCTAATTTATTATGCAGTACGGGGGGGCCTGTATGCTTGCCGTGCTTTGTTCTTAAGCATGTCATGTGGACGACACCACCCGGGGCTTATTTGTAATCAGCGAATGTCCCCTTCGGCTCATTGTCAGTTTTCAGATATGTTAGCATGTAGTTTTATATGCATTGCATTATACCCCCCTTCCACCCCCCCCCTTATCCCCCCTTACCTCGTAGGCCTTTATTTACAGTTTGGGGGTTCGATGAACTTTTTGGCTCCGTGTGCCTCCTTCTTGGTACACAATGATTCTTGACCATTACGTAATACATGTTTCGAATTCTACACCGCTTTGTCATATAGCGAAGTATAATTTACGATCCGGAATCGTATTACTTCTCGTAATTTACGATATTGAACTAGTACCGATGCATGTATAACATGGTTTTATTAAGTGGATTACGTCATAAGTTGCATGTACACTGGAAGAAAATGAAATAAAAAATGTCTTATTTTTTTTTTTTTTTAAATCAAGCTACCCTTCTGAAAGCATCGGGCCCGTTTTCCCATGTTTAAAAAATAACTGAAATTGTACATTTCACAATTAATATTACTAATGAACCATGTTATTAATAGATTTATATGTATATGAAAAATGCCTTAAAATGACGTATTTTTATTTGGAAAAAAAAATAGCGCGACTAGATTTTTCTTAAACTTCACGAATGTTTTGTTGAAGTTTGATTAATCAGGTTGTTTCACTGTTTACAAAAAAAAAAACAGATCATTGAAAAATATTATCATTTTTTTAAAAATAATAGTTAATGTTTAATTTTATATTATCATGTTTAGAGGTCATTTGATAAAAGAATAATGTGGTTTTATAAAATAGATTTTTCTCCTTTTTAATTTTCTCCTTTTTTAATATTATTTAAAAAAGTGAGCATGAAACATACTAATCCATGCAAAAATTAACATATTTTTAGTCTAATATTTTTATTATTTATTTTTTTTGTTTTTAGCTTTCAGCTGTTCATCGAATTATTGTTATTAACAATTCCTATTACGTTTCGCATCCATATGAATAAATATGTGTATATTTTATTTCTTGTTCGATTTGAAAGGAATGATGCATTAATAATTGTACTATTAGATAATTCATAACATCAAAAATTTCTTGATTCAAATCTTTTTTTCTGTAAAAAATTAATTTAATTATTTTTTCTATTCTTCTTCAAACGTTTCCGATAATACCGAATGTAGAATTAGTAAAACAGAGGAGATATTAGGTGCCGAGAGCACTGGGTGCAGTAGCCAGAAGTAAAAAAGAAAGGTTCCGTACCAGATGTAAAAAGTAGGGGAACCTCTGGGTGAGCCCCTTAGCGTTCCAGTCTCCGAAATAAAAACTTTACCAACGCCACGAATTTTTCAAAAGAACCGATTCTGGTTTAAAAAAACAATATAGAATATATTTTTAAATTAACATTTTCTCATATATTCCAACAAAAATTAATAATTGAAAAAAAAATCATAAAATAACGATAGTTAAAAAAAAAAATGAAGATGGTTATAGTTTGACAATTTTTCGTTTGGTTCTTTTTTGGAGCATTAGATTGATGCTCCATTCAGTGTATTTCAGCAAAATCAATGATTTTTCAGGGTACTAAATTATCGTGATATGTAGGTCCTTTAATGTATCAATGCCTTTATATGATTAAAAGAGAAGTATTTATACCGTATATAAGTATCATATGTATTATATATGTATATATATAATACTTAATATTCTTTACGATATAACAAATTAAATATAACTATAAAGATTTGAATTCTTCTTCTATGCGGTGTAACAGTGATAGGTACCTATCCATTTTTTTATTACAAACCCCGAACGCCTTTCTGTATAGAAGAATTATTGTTTCGTAGTTCTGAATAGAATATTAGTTTTATTTATACAAATTACACCCTTGTTTGTAAAAATCATTATTGCAATTGAGTATTGGGTATTCCTTGGTGGAAAGTTGGTATATATGCTTGTGATTTCTTGATAAAAATAATAATAAATTCATCAATTCTTAGAAACTCTTTCTTAAAAGGAAATTTCTTTACAAATCTATCTTTTGGAGTTGGACTAGAACTATTTTGGTTATACTTTCTTCAGTAAAAGAGGTTATAATCGCTGTAATGGTAATTCATTCGAAGCTGGATCGTATTGTAGATTTGTAAGGGAGTCTGCTCGAATGGAATGAGAAATAGAGTATTTTTAGGAAAAAAAATAAATATTACTTCGGCTATTGAAAAATAAAAAGGATAGACACGGGTGCTTAACGTAAAAAATGATCATACAAGCGCAACGGGCAGTTGTTTAGTTGCTTCGTAAGCTTCTTTCAAGTCGTTTTTTTTTCTTTAGCACAAATTAGTAAAAGCAGAAATTATAATATCAATTGGTAAAAGTCAAATTTCATACGTAATTTGATGGTATGGTATGTTGTTAGGATTTTATCAGATTTGCACAATATCGATTAATAGTGGTGGGAAGAAAAACGCTAAACTATTTGAAAAAAATACTGTTTTCTACCAAGAATGTAATAAACCTGCCCAAACAGCTGGAATTTCGCAACTTTCTATATACCCGTTTTCAGTCTCAACTGTTCTAATGTTAGAACCTCATTGCAGAACGACCTAAATGGAAAACAACAGTTGTGTTATCCAAGCTAATAGTACTCAACTGTTTGATTTTCTGTTAGGTTTTCCTGGATTAGATTCTGTTTTTCTCCTTCTTAAATTTATTTTATCTTCGAATCTATTTCCGCTAGGTAATTAAAACTATTAACCCCATACTTGTCCTTTCCTATTTATAAGTACCTATGTTTTATAATCTACCTCTAATTTCTATTTTCAAATTTCTATTTACTTCATACTATTTTAATGTTGAAATTTAATAATTTTTCGTTTTTAAATAATTAATTTCATGCAGAGGACCTGGATCTTTTCTCTTCCATTAAAATTATTTAAAAATCATGAATTAATTATTCCATTTAAACTCTTTTTTTATAATTTATAATATTTATAATTTATAATATTATCAGTTTATTATTATAGAAAATTAAAATGATTCTCAAACAGCTGTGTATGTATGGGAAAGTGCCTTTTTTTACATTATACTAAGAGGGAAATATTATATTTAGTATCATGACCATTTAAAAAAAGAAAAGAAAATACTAACTATGCAAAAAGTTTATGTTGATCTAAATATACAAAAAAGCTTACTTGTTGTTGATTTTATTATCAAAATTATTTTGTCCGTTTTGTTAATTTTTTTTTTTTTTTTTTTTTTTTTTAGTAAACAAAAAAATAAATACAAGCATTAGTAAACAAATTAGCTGCCAGATTTGAAACCTTAAAAGGTTGCATTTTCTGCAAGTCGTCAACCTGTTATTTTCAAACTGTTGTTACTTTTCAACAAACAGTCCGTTTGTGTTTAATGAAAACACTTAATCTCTACAGATTAAGGGGTCTCCGTTAAGAAGGAGAAAAACAGAAAATCAAACAGTTGAGTACTATTAGCTTACTGTTGTTTTCCATTTCAGTCGTTCTGCAATGAGGTTCTAACAGAACAGTTGAGACTGAGAACGGGTGCATAGAAAGTTGCGAAATTCCATCTGTTTGGGCAGGTTTATTAGATTCTTGGTAGAAAACAGTATTTTTTTCAAATAGTTTAGCGTTTTTCTTCCCACCACTATTAATCGGAGGTATGCAAATCTGATAAAATCCTAATCCTAATTTTCGAGTTTATGAATACATTTAGAACATACCATCAAATTACGTATGAAATTTGACTTTTACCAATTGATACTGCAATTTCTGCTTTTACTAATTTGTGCTTCAGAAAAGAACGAACGACTTGAAAGAAGCTTACGAAGCAACTAAACAACTGCCGTTGCGCTTTTATGATCATTTTCTACGTTAAGCTCCCGTGTCTATCCATTTTATTTAATAAAAACTCAGAATGGTCCAAGTACGCCACTGTATCCATTCCCTCCTAGACGAGGAGTTGAGGAGATATCGGATATATGTAAGAACTGGTTGGAAGTTGTGGGAAGCTGGACGGTGGCTGGTCATCGACAATTGGCCCCTATTAAGGATCCGGCTGAGAATGAAGAAGTGGTCGAGGCATTTCCTCGTGTTGCTGGTAGGAGAAGGGGGGGGGGCAGCCCAGCGTTTCCGCTATAGTCCCAAGGACACCTTCTCAACATCACTTCCTCCTCCCTTCTTCACTCTTCCATCTTCCAATCTCGGAAGGAACGATAAACGGTATTTTTAAACCTGGTAAACTCAACTTCTTATTTATTTGTAATCACAACTGAAGGATTAAAAATATTTCATTTTATACATCAGTTTTTTGTACAACACTGATCGCTTAAGAGCATTGCCTCTGTGATTGTAAAATGTTTTTAGCACTTCTCCTTTGTTGCAGTAATAATACCCCTTCATCAATACCGTTCACTAAAATGCTAGGGGAATTTAATGTTCAGTACTCTTTGATTTTTACAATTTTTTTACATTTTTAGATCAACGTTTGTAGAAGGAGGTTATTTAATAATCACGCTCTAGGGCTATGGTTTTATTATTTATTAATCGTTTAATTAACCTTAACCACTTCATGAAGGCCCTTTGTGCCATAGGGTATGTTGTTACTCGTAAAAGGAAGATAATGGTAATGGAAATGGTTGGAGATGCCGTCAAATAAAACAACACTATTTGTGCGATCAATGTTTCATTTGACCGCATCCCCAACCATTTCTACATTGGCGGATCCAGGGGAGGGGTGCGGGTGCCCCCCCCCCCCCGGAGGTGAGGACACCAATCAATTATTACTATTTCTGTATAAAAAGGGCTACCTTTAATAATTTTTTAAACTCCTTAAATAAACAATACTACTTAAATGTGCACTAATATTTTAAACTAGGTCCTTTATGGCGCAAATATTTAAAAAATAAAAAATTGCGCCCCACCCACAGAACATTTCTGGATCCGTTACTGCATTTCTATTACATTCAACTTTTACGTTCAACCTAATCTACCTTCATTATAAAAGAAAGATAGTTCATTAAAATATTATTTTATACTTTATTTATATATCTACTTTTTATCATGAAACAAGACTGAAGTGATAAGACACAATATCGCTCTGAACATTTCTTAGATCGCAACTCCGTAAAAAGAAGCAAGAAGTCACAAAAAAAAAAGTATATGTACCGCCGAAGCGAGTACAACTAAAAAATAAAGTGTCGTTCACCTGTTGTGTAGCGGGTTCGCGTCCCGAGGTGGCCCTAGGATTTTTTAATGGCAGTAAAAAATCCTTGGCTATGCCGTACCTCGGATAGTACCTAAAATGGAAATCCCGAACCTGTACGATGTGGGGTACTTAAGATCCTTATCCTAATTATTATACCTCTTTAGGCAAAATTTAGAACTCCCCCTGTAGCCTCGTTAGATTAGCCTAAGTGGCATAAAGTGACAATAAACCAAAAAAAAAAAAAGTGACAGTGGTCTATACCGGTCACTGTAAACTCAATTTTGCAGAGTGAGACAACTTAAAATATTATCTGTTAGTGCGATCGATTTGCTCTATTGGGATTAAGAATGTTTGGACAGGAGAACGTATCCCTGATCCAGGTCCAAATGATCCGTTACTCCCAACGAGCTTTTTAAAATTCACTGATACTATTAAAATAACGTTTTAAGACTTCAAATAACAACTTAAGGCATCAAATGTAGGCGCGCAATAGACCGGAAGTGGTCGAGTTGCTTATGGCCACGAGAAAAAAACAAAACAAGAAACAATGAAAGTCAAAAAAATGGAAATCATTTATAAAATTTGGCATCTAAGTCATTTTGATCTATTTGATAGTATACCTAGATAATAGTATTTAGATTCGTCGTTTAAATGTCGGTTTTACATTCCATGGGTATATATGTACTCATTTTCGTTTTTGAAAAAGTCTGAACTGATACACGCGAAGATTTCGAAAAGTTATCCACTGGTGGACATAAGGGTACAAGTAAAGAATGTTTTAGTTGAACAGTATGAAACAAAAATAACCACTAATTGTAAAACAGATGATTTTTTTTTTAATTTAAATTATTAGTAATTGATTTCCGATACGAAGGAATACTTTTTAACTAAGGTGATTCATTTCTATTAGTCGATATCTATATTTTCGGTGGTGTGGCAAACACTTGTGTCCTAATCTAGCTTCGTATAACGTAAGGAATGTGTCAGTCCAATCACCAGACCTAAGTTCAATAAAAAAAAAAAAATAAAAAATAAATAAAAATAAAATAGAAATAAATAATTTTGGCACTGGCTGAGTGGAATAGAGCGGAAGGATATTTGGCGTTACTATTCTTGGCCGCTAGAACAGTCTGCCTATTCATTAAGAGGTCATTACGTCCCGCTGACTCCTTAATTCTTTCTTTTATTTCCGATGTCATCCAGTTATTTATTATTGTCCAGTTTTTATTTTTAATCACTTATTTCGTGAAAAAGTGTATTTTCATATTCTTTTCAATCCGATTAAATTATTAGTAAAATGAGCTTTGGTATTATTGGACAGTATAAAGAACGAACCTTTGAAAACTTTCAGTCAGCGATGATAATCTTAGCAGAACCGTTCGGTGGTCAGACCGAGGAACCACCAAGGGATTATGCATGTAGTTTTGTTGGAGGGATCTTGTAAGAAAAATTCTTGCTTACGTGCAGGTTTCAAAAGCACATGATCACAGCAATATCGCTTATCCGGAATCCGATTATTAACCCATTATAATAATTTTAGATAATATACAAAAATAAATATTAAATACATAACGTAAATAAAAACATAATTAATTTTCGAAATATTAATTAATTTAACGTTAGACGATTTCTATTTTTAAAAAAAATCACATAATTTATTTATAATCAATGCTCAAATTGAGTAAAAAAAAATAAGGCCTTTAACTATAATAGAGCCTATTACCGTAACTATAATTATTCTAAATAATAGCGTCGTTTAGATTGACGGCTTACCGTGTGCAATTATTTTTACAATTTCCTTTAATTTATTCAAAGCACTTCCTCACTTTTACGCCGTATAATACACTGGGCAATTAAGAAAACGAAGTATAGAAGTAGTTTTACACCACTGGGTAAAATCTTTTTATTACTAAATACGATTTTATGATTTAATATCAATACATATTATTGATTATATAATGATAAATAATTTCGAGTATAATAGCATTTCTGTTAATAACGCCTTAACTTATGATAATATCGAATAATTAAATTATCCGGAAATACCGATTTTGCTCACATAGAATTTTTCAACCTCCTGGCTCATTATAAGAGTACTTGTAGTGACGCGCAAAACATTTAAAACCACAAAAAATATACTATTACATGTCGAAATTTCGAGTGAAGTTCATCCCAACTGAATTATCTACATCAGGTCCATTGTGAAAATACTTCATCCAACAAATATTTCAAATATTTTCGTGAGTTAATTCATTTTCAGAAATATTATTTAAGAAAGTGCGTGATCCTCTTTTATTACGTCTTAAGGTGCCTTTACACTCTACGAACTTTACCTTCGAACACCACCCTCGAACAACCTTCGTGTAGCCTTCACGTCGACTCTTCGGATGTTCTAGGTACATCATCTGTTCGCCTGGGTTCGGGGAGAGTGCTAGTGTCACTTTTGATTTGGATTTTTCCTAAGTGACAGGAGTTGTTTGTGATTCTAGTGTAATTTGTGAAACGTAATTCGTCTCCTATTTTTTTATTTTTCAGATAATATAAAATATATTGATAATGGAGATTTTTTCTTTATCATAAGATAGCGTTGGGTGCGTCAACCATATTGGTTAGCTTAACGTCACGTGAAGTATAAATGGGTGTTCGCTTCACGTCGGTACGGCAAGGTTCGAAGGAGAACCTGTTCGAAGGTGAGGTTCGTAGAGTGTAAAGGCACCATTACACGTATGAATACTCAATCTCTTTCTTGGGTGGGTCCATCCGTTTGTAAAGGGGGGCTGCAATCCCACGCCCCTTCCCCTGGATCTGTCAGTCAGTTTTTTTACCTTAATATTCATTTCCAAAACTAAAATTCTAATTCTTCTGCATATTATTTATTCTTTGACTTACTACCTTACTTTTAATGAAGTTAAGTTTTATCTTTAAATGACAAAAAAAAAATCTAATATCCCTTTATCCCATGAACCCGCTAATGATTTCTAGTGTATACATAATCTCTTTTTATTTCTATTATTTTATTTTTATTTTTTGTTTAAAACTAGAGTTTTTTTATTTTTATTTTGATCGTTTCTTGATCATATGCAATTGAAAATCATAATTTTTATGATTAATCAATTGGTTTACAAATTGAATGATCATAACTTCAGCGTTACCTCGCTGCCTCCCACGCATTGGACTTGGATGGTGATCCTGTCTTCCTGGAATGGAATGGACTCCCCAGAAGGCGGAACTAGAAGCCGCTTAAGAAAAATCCTTGTAGCTGCTGAGGAGGCCCTTTCACTCGGCAGAGCACAAGACGGTTCTTGATTTCCTAACATCCAGCGGCTGCATCGTCTTCGCGAGGTCACTCTTTATCATTTTTTTTTTTCCTTTTAGTCGTTTAAATCGATGCTATCAACAATGGTCAGCTGTTCCCTTTTGTCTTTGTGAGATAACAATCTCAACAAGGAGGTTGATAAATCGATTTTGTTTGGATAATTTTTTTTTTTTTTTTTTATGGTCGGTTACTTTGCAGAACCGTCATTCTTTCAGAACTACAAATAGTTTGGCCTACACGTTATGACGTTCCGATAAGATTTATTCGGTAACCATTTGAACAGGGAAATTAAACGGTTTTAAAAATCAACAACATTTACTAGACCGTAGTCTACACTCAATAACATAATAATAATAATAATAATAATAACATAATAATAATGAAGCCTTAACGAACCCGAAGTTTCGATGCTGAAACCATAACAAGCTCCATCCACCGACCGCTATCCAGACTCAACTTTGAAAGATCTGATAACTCGTATATGTACATGACACCCAATTTTTAAAATGCGTTTTGGTTTAGCGGATTTTATGCTTCACGCTGAATTTTTATTTTTTATTTCGTAACTTTTACAAAATACATAGGTAATTATAATATAAATAAATCACGTGGGTGGAGTAATTATGATGGTTAGTTACACCTGTAAATGACCATAACCATTATATTTAAGGTGCACAAACAAACGGCTCTGAGAAATGCTCATTAATCATACATTTAATTCATCATCAATAAGTTCTCCTGAAACCGTTAAACCATTTCTAATGTCTGTTTTCGTACGTTAACTTACCCAACTCCCAGCGCTTTTGATAAACATGGGTTATATCCAACTTGTTGTGACATTACTAAAATACTCGTTGACAATAAGATTGCATAAGATAAGCAGGTGCCCACCTTCCTTACATAAGCATCTTTATGCCAATTTCCAACAGTTCTGTTTCGGTCTTTTTCAAAAGTTATCCCTGTAACGGCAATCTCTGGTTTAACGTATCTGTGCCTCTTGCGCTACTGTGAAATTAATTTCTTCAACGAAATTAGCCGTAGGAAATTTAGGGAATTTCAACACCTTAGTTGTCATTTTATCAACATCAATTAAATTATATTAATTTTTTTTTTCTTTAGATGTTTTAGCGATCCAGTATAGAATTCACCTTGCGTGACAAGACAGGCCTTGTAAATAAAAATTCTGGCTTCGTACTAAATAAATTTATTCCCTATCCATTGTTGGCAGCGATGTTTGTACACGTGGCATCTTGTTTTTTTCTCTGTCTGAGAGAAAAAGACTGCTATCGCACGTTAGAAAGTACTTCTTTGAAATCTTTAATAACAATAGATTAAGTGAATTTAAAAAATTAATATGGTCTTGAAATATCAGAGGTAATAGCAAAATAATTAATATCTATTTTAACGACTTATTCGTATGATTTTCTATGTTTTTACTCATTTATTTGACATCTAATGAAATTGTTAATGTTCTATCTTCTAAGTATTTTATATTTCTTTATTACAACTACTAGTGGGTATCAGATACTGTGCCATAAATGTTCTTTGAGTGATATATATATTTTTTCTATTCACATATGTCAATACATTACGTCCAAGAGGAACTTTTTTTTAAATTTTTATTTATTGAAGTTTACAAGTGTATAATAACAAAAATGAACTAATCACATTTGCAAGCATGTACAATACAGCATTGGTAGCACTCAATTATTGTTTCTAATTTACTAGATCTCGAAGCAATCTTTTCAGGTGGTTCGGAGATTTTTCCGGGATTGAGGTAGAGGCAAAGTTGGAAACAAGTTGGTTAGCATGAGTAGGGGGTTCAAGCGTAATTTAAAATGTACAGTTTAAGGGCAAATCCAGCCTAAAACATGCAGGTTAAGAGCTAGGACAATGTTGATAAATTCGAAGTCTGGACAGTATAAAGCTGAAACTGTTAAGGTGCCTTTACACTGTACAAACATCAACCTTCGAACAAGTAATCCTCCGAACCTTGCCGTACAGGCGTACCGCGAACAGATATTTCCACTTGAATTTGAAGCCGAGTGAACAATGATGTTTGAGAGCACCTATGCACCTAATATAATATTTTTCATTACAAAAACGGCTGACTTATAACTAACGGCTGTTCTGGCTTTTGCTGTAACTTATTATGGATAAAAACAGCGTCAGAAAAATGCTAAAAGAATGTCTAGAAGCTTATGTCGACTAACTCAATAGTGACACTAGCGATATCCCCGAACACACTGGCGAACAGATAAAGTACCTGTCTTATTTAGATTAGCCGAACTCTGATCCGAGCAGGTTGTTCGAGGGTGAGTTTCGCACAGTGTAAAGGCACTTAAAAGCTAAGATGAACGTGGGTACGTGGGCTAGGTAACTGGAACTGAGGTTCTACCATTATGACTGTAGTCCTTAGTACACCTGTCACTATCCTGTGTAAGTGACCAAGTCCCAAAGATTAATGCCTTTTACTCTAGTCCATTCTTTCTTTTAGGAAATTTTCCTTCATTTGTTGTTATTCAAGTTTAGTATTCACCTGCCTTTGCTAAGTGTACCTAACCTTTTTACACCGAACCATAGATCAAAGAAATCAAGGCAATATGATAGCAAACTATAGAGGAAAATAATACACAAACATTTTCTGTGCAGGGAGGTTCCTACACCTTTGAGTTGTACATTCCCTTCAGGAACTGGAAAGTGACCATTTGACCCTAAATTGCGGTGGATCTTGTTGATTTATTCGTGGGAATCATTTGTTGACTCGTGGTGAGGGGTGTAGTACCTTGCCACCAGGCCGCCCCTACTCCTTTGTAAGGCGCAGATAATTCATCGTAAGGACGTGGATGAAATTCGATAACCCTGACAACAGAACAATCCTCTTCTCCTTTCTTTTCTTGTTTTTTTTTTTTTTTCTTCTTCTCTCTTTCTTCCCCTCCAAGATCCCGGACCTAAACATTCCTCCCTCAGATGTCACGCTGACAAAAGAGACCCGCAGGTAGTGAGCCACCCTCCCGCTCCTCCTTTTAAACTATCCTAATCGCCTAGACCAAATTATCATTTACAATAGAAAGGGGATGATTTCTTCTCCTATTATATCTAGCTAGTTCTCTATTTAACTATTATGTTCATATTAAAAAACAACATGATAATGCAACATATCGATTCTTTCCTAATTGCTGTATTTTGGTCATTTACAGAGACTTTGAGTCGAATTCCATTCTTGTTTTCTGCTATTATTATTATACCTACAGCTTTTTATTTCGGTCAGTCGAATTACTGTCTTGGCAGCGTTCTTTACTATCCACGCTTTTAAGCAGCCCTTTTAAACGTTTCCTACACAAGACCAGAATGACAAGAAACAGCTCGATGGTACTGAAGAAACTCACAATCAATTTCAAAAGGATCATGTATATCATTATGATATGACCTGTCTAAAATTAAGTAAGTTAGCTTTGTGGTCTCTATTTAACATTCGAGTTTCCTTGTCATCCAATCCTTACAACCTGAAATCTTAAACGTGTATGTCACCGAATATGCAAAAAAAAATAATTTAAATACATTAATGTAATCTTACTGATGGTCAAAGGCTATGCGGTAATGTTTATTCAATTACTGGATGAGGAAAACTCATCTCTGCAATAATTCAATTTCGTAACGCATTTTATATGCTAGAACTTGTTATTTCATCAGTTCAGGAATGATTTACCTTAAAGGATTTTGTGCCACTGAAGTGTTAATAGAGCTTAGCGTTCATGTTATATATGTGATGGAAATGCTTGGGGGGGGGGGGGGGGCGGTCAAATAAAACAACACTATTTGTGCATTAACATTTACTGTGCCGACGTTTAGACCCGAGATTCAGGACTTCACTATAGATTGTTGATTGAGGAGTCGAATATCTTCAGCCATAATGTGTATATAATTGGTGCTTGATTTTGATCGATCGCGTGATCAACTAAAGTAGAAATTAATCCGGAAGTCTTAAATTGTTTTTTCACTGCTAATGTTTCGACCTACTGGCGATCTATATTAAGTGCTAAAATATGTTTAAAGAAGAAATAGGACCAGTCCCTAAAATTTAGAGTGAAATATATGCAATTAGTAATATTTTACTTTCACCTACCTATATATGAAATATATAGTAAGGGAAAGTATTGTTTTATTTTTGGAGTGGCTTCGAAGCAATTTTCTTTTTCAGTTTACACTGCGCCTTTCCTCATAATTAATCTGAGCAAGAGGCTAACTTCACACCCCTTCGATAAATTCAGAATAGAATAGTTTTTCATATTCATTAACGATTGCAGTTTTTTTTTTTTTTTTTTTTTTTTTTTTTTTTTTTTTTTTTTTTTTTTTTTTTTTTTTTTTTTTTTTTTTTTTATCGGACGCATCCTGTCATTGTCAATCCAAATAGGATTGAGAATGAAAGAGTCGTGCTCAATCGACATCTTACACCCCCCTCCCTTTTAGTTCTCATTCCTCTTCTTCTTAGATTTTCTAATGTTTATTCTTACCTCAGGTCCTGTGGAAGCAAATATAAAACAACGGAGATGATAAATTAAACGGTACTCCAGTTATCTCGCGTGGAAATATTTATTTGTGTTTTAAGGGGTCACCTACTTCGGTAGTGGTTTAAGGTCGTTTTTATCGAAAGTGTTCCATGATCCCAGGCTACGTTCCGTTATCCTTTTCGGAAAATATCTGGCTAATCTCCATCCTTTATTTATTTACTCTTCTTTACCTTTCAGCTTCATTTGATTAGAGTATATTTCAATTATTAGACGATTACCGTAAAACGAGGTGACTTTGTGACAAGCCTATTTTTCTACAGTTTTTGAATTTCCTTCCTTAAAAAGAATCAGGTTAGGCAATTCAGTGTACTTGTTCGTTGGTCAGTAATGTGCTGCAACCTACTGGCCACATATAACTTCTTTCATTCCATTTATTTCAAATTTTCAAGTAAATGAAAACAATCAAGCATATATGAAATAAAGCACCATGGTAAATGGAATGAAAGAAGTTATATGTGGCCAACATTGGTATTCAGTCAAATTAACGCTTAACGTATTTCAGTAGTAAACGTTTTAAGCATCGATCTTCAGCCAGCCTTTAGCTGAGACAACTTTGTACAAAGTTACTGAAATTTTATTAGTTCTTTTACTTCAGTGATGTAATAACGTTTTTAAATGTCTAAACGAACTACATAAAACAACATGGTAGCTCGACTATATGATTTAAAATGCTTTAAAAATATATATATAATTGGATATTTAGTGTATACCATATTATAAATATTTATAAAAGCATGGCTTTTCCACCTATCATGTATCGTATTACATATTCTCTTTTGTTTTAATTATTAATAATCGGGAAGAATCTATTATCTGCCAGCCAAGAATCCAAAAATAAAAAAATCGCACCGTTGCAAAATGGAGATGCTGATTCTTGTCTGGTAGACAATAGATTCTTTCGGATTATTATTAATTAAAACCGTTAATTAATGACTGTTAGTTGCAATAAATAAAATTTCTGTAAAAAACGTTTAATAATAAATAGGAAGACCAGTATTGTAATGCTTTGTTAAAGTCGAAAATTATGAGGGCTAAATATTGCCGTTAGCACACTTTACAATTATTATTTATTGCTGGCGTCTAGGAAATCAGTTATAAAATTATGTAAATGTTTTTTTTTTCTACAGAAACTAACAGTTCTTAATTAACTGTTTTAATTAATAATAATCCGGAAGAGTCTATTGTCTACCGGGCAAGAATTAGCATCTCCATTTTGCAACAGTGCGATTTTGTTGTTTTTTCCCTCAGTTTATAGGTTTGTTTAGCGCAGCAATGTTTGATTAAATAGCACATTGCTGACAACACCTATCCCTACTTCTTATAGGTCAATGGGAATAATCACTGTTTTAATTTACCTCATTGCATGGCGAATTGAATAAAAGATTTTGATTAATATATCTCGCATTTTTAAATTTTATATATTCATTTCATTCAGATTTTTTGCGACGTTTCGCATAAATATTTTTCGAAATACCTAACTTGCGTCTTATTTGCCCGAAATTGATATAATTTGCGCTTCATGAATAGTTCTAATTCTTATCATGTTTATGGTAGCGTCCTGCTCAGAACGCTACCATGAAAATGGGGGTAAATTTTAGTTAAAATTTAGCATTTTCAAATGTAACATGAATTTTGTTGAATAGTTAAAAGTTAGTGTGTGGAAATAATTTGGTTTTGGTGCGACTTTATTCTTTCATTTGTTTTGTACCCATTTATTTGTCTTTTGGTCTAATCTCAACAGCGAATCAATAATACACTGTTTCATTTCCATAAAAAAAAAAAAAAAAAAAAAAAATCAAATATGAATTAAATAATTATTAAAACGAAACTTCCTACTACATGATAATTAGACGATCTATTGTTTTTCATGCATAGTTTTTCGTAGTTCACTTAGTTAAGTGGCCAAAATAACTTCGATTGTTAATATTTATTTTTTATTATTTTTATTTTATTTTTTTTACATTTATTCACTAAAACCAATCCTCTCAGGTAAGGAAGGATCTGCGAGTAATGCTGAATTAGACCTAGTTACAAAAATATATATTTTTTTTAAATATAAAAAAAAACCTGTTCATAAAATAATTTGGTGTAGACTAAAATGATTTTATTTTTATTTGTAATGTATATTTATTCAACCAACTTTTTGATTGTAATTCTTTTTATTCAACTCTTCATTATATCGATGGGTCAGCTCTCAGTACCCCGAACATAATAAAGGAGCAGAAAAGCAAGGGTTACCACCAACTAAGAAAAAAAAAAAATTACAAAAAACAAAACAGAAATACGACTTTAATAAAACTTAGATTATTTCTAACATAAACCAAATCAAAATACATAGGTTTCTGGCTAAATAGAATTTGGATAAAATCTTAAAGCCAAAAAAAAAAACTGATTTTCGGGCCACAGGTATTTTACTTCATCTCTCTCTGACATCATGTCTGCTCATATATGTATTTTATTAATTGTAAAAAGTAAATGATAAATATATAAAATGTTTCATATTAAGAAAATACATAAGGTATGTGTGATACATTTATCTGTTGTATAGTATGCCCTCTAAACCCGATTCCTTTAGTCAGCCTATTTATTACGTTTTCCAACTTGGATCCCACAAGCCGCGAAACCCGTTTCTCCTCTCTTCCTGATATTCCAGGAACACTGAACAGATCGATGCCGATTGGGTAGTTTTTAGAATTTTCTTTTTTTCCTTGTTTTCGAAAGTTTTTCTTTTTTCGTTATGACTGCTCTTTTATCGTTTCTTTCGTTGTTAACCTTGCTTCGTAGATTTAACTTTTCCTTAACTTTGGGCTAAGGTGCAATTTTCCCGTTTTTGTTTGATTCTCCGATTCTTTAGTCTTATTATATGCCTTGCTAATTATTTTTTTTTTAATACCAGTAGATTAATTGAACTTGTAAAAACTGCATTACACTTAAAAATACTACACGTTAAAGGCAGCAAAAAACGAAAGTAATGTTAAAGATTGTAAATTAGAAGGTCTTAAGGACATATCTGAGGATTATCAGTTATAGAGAAGGAAACACGGTTAGAGACTATTTAGGTGGCTCTGATAGGTCAGCAAGTCAAGTCGACTTCCTAGCTAGAGAAAACTACAACTATCTTTTAGATTCTTCAGTGTTTCCCAAATCCTATTATTTCTATTTCACCAGGGAAATTAATAATTTTAAATTATTACAGAACCTAATAAGGAACATTTTCTTATTCAAAACATTCAAAATTTTAAATCTGAAATTATTTAAACGATTCTATAGGCTTGATATACGAGATTGCCATATATGTTATAGGAAGTCCTGTGTTTTAGTATTATTTATGACCTCTAATCTTCCTCAGTGGCGGTTCAAGGATTTATATATGTATGAGATTTTAAAAGGAAAGGGGGCTTAGGTAATTTTTTTTTTTTTTATTCATTATTTCATGCATCCAACTTATGTATGTTAATAATAATAATGCTTTTATTTGTCTTTAGGGATTGACCCTATACAAATAGAGTTAGCCATACAAGATATAACAACATTATGAGCCAGAAATTTTATAACAATAAAATTATGAAATAATAGCATAAAAGTAACATTAAGAACGTTAACAAGTACATATATAATTTAAATTGGCATATGATTAAATATTTAGTAATTTTACGTTTATCAACTAAACTTACAATGAGAATTCCTCCAACTTTTATGTTTTGTTTAAACATTATTCGACGTTAAAAAAAAAAAAAAAAATCTAGGTTGCATTCCTCCTTCATAATACAATAATACACGTGATTGGCCGAAATCCTAACGATGTTTATTTATTCAATTCAATAACGGGTTTCCACAAACATTCGAATGTCCATAATTGAAGCCTTTCATGGAAGAACTTGTTAACTCACTTATAATCAATTCAGAATTAAATGAGTTAACGCTTAATCAAACTCATAAACCCAGAGACTTTGCTATAAGCTAGTTCAATTTAATATATTCAACTGAAGATGTTGACATTTTTTAGTTATCTAAAATGAAATCTGATCAATTAATAAATGGAATCAATAAATGAATTGAGGTAACTCCTTCTCCCAACAAAGGCTTCAATTATCAAGTGGTATCATTAAATCAAATTTATTTATTTACTTATTAACGGAAATGCATCCAATCTTCCCAAATTCGTCTTGAGAAAGAAATACGCCTGCGTGGCGTCCTTCAGTCCCGGAAGCCCGGGCAAGAGGTGGGGGTGACCTCGCCTCCTCTTAGGAAAACGTCAAAGGAAGAGGAAATTATTTCTGGCAGGTAGCCGCTTAGGACTGGATATTGACCACGTGACTAGTGCTGGGTGTAGGGATATCGGGGATAATGATGACCGGTTCATCCCCTAGATAGGAAAGTTCCTATTATCTCCAACTATGCGCATTGTACTCTCCTGCCTTTATAACTTCCTTATAAACTTAGATGATGAAACCGTTGGTATTTTACCTATAAATTAGTGAAAAAAGACAAAACAATATCAGTAATATTATAGTTCAATTTCTTTGCGATATAAAACCATTTTTAAATTAAACCACATAGTTATTTATTATTCTATACTGAATTTTTTATATATAATCAATAAAACGTTTGGCCTCTTCGAAGCCTTGGGTATCCTAGATATAGTTTATATATATTCTTAATCGTTATTAGTAACCATCGGATATTCTTGCTTCTTAAATCTAGTTTTTCTTTTTTTTACTGTCATAAAGAAGGAAACCATATAGGATAGATAGTGTTATTTAATTAATTCCCTTAAAACCTTTGTAATTTTGAATTTATGATATTTAAAAAATAATCATTAAATACTGTCAAGAATTGTCATCAACCAAAATAATGAATAGTTTAACGTTCAATTTGTTTCTTTTTTTTTTTTTTTTTTATTGGTTCTGATTGCCAATGGCATGGGCGGATCCATAGGGGTGACGGGGTCATGACCCCCCCCCCCTCAAATATATTGGTTTTTAAATTTTTTTGTATTTTTAAACGAATTATGCAATTAAGTTGTTACTATGCCCTGAACATATCATTTTTGGTTGTTTATATCCCAGTCCTTAGTAATAGTACGTAATAATCTCATACAAAAATGGTCATTACCCCCCCCCCCCCCTCAAATTTCTTGCTAAATGCGCACATGGTTTTACTTAAGGGGTGTAAGTATTTAATAGATCTTTTAAATAATACTCTGATTCTAATGACATAGTAATAGAGATTAATATGGGATAAAATAATTTCCAAGAACATCATCTTAAAATATTAATCTTGTGTCGTTGCTATGGGAGAAGTGCATAGCCTATAATTCATCTTAACCGGGCAGTATAAACTATTTATTTAAGTTATAACTTTTAACAGTAATTTTCCATCCGACTAGCAAGCGATTGAAATGGCTTTAGACACTCGTTAAACTATTAAATAAAAAAAAATATATATGTAGGTACATGTATATGGTTGAACTTATATTTGCGTTTAGTAACTTGAAAACAGCTCGAGATTTTGGTGGGTAATCAAATGTTTCATAGGCAAAATTGTTTTCGAAAAAATCCGTAAATTCGAAATTTTACTCGTTTTAAAAAAAATAAATTTACAATATCCCACGCTGATTACAGAATATAATCTTATAATAATATAAGAAAATTCTAGTGCTCAGGCCTAAAAACAAAATCCTCAAGGAGTAGTTTCGAAATTTTTAGGAATAACGTATAGTCTACTTAAACTCATTTTTTTATGAACTATAGTTATTGTAACAGCCCTATCAAACCTAAAAGTCTAATAAAGTGTGACTTTATTGAACACAAAATGTTTATTCACATTTGCGAGTTTAAAAATGATGATAAGTTTAAATTCGTAAAAGTTCAATTGAAAAAAACAAAATGGGGGTGGGAACCATTTGATTACATTTATTATAAGTGGTTATTAATAAATCATTTAGTGTAATAAAATGGTGTGGTTTTACATCCTGCGGAACTTGAATCGTCTTCAAATTGGTTTTGATTTTGTCATCAAATATACCTTAGAGATCCTCTTTATATTATATCTCTTAATGATTTTTTATATATATATATATATACATATAGTATGTATTTTTTTTATTTTACGCGTTTCACGGCTTTTGTTCTTTTTCTTTATTGTCAGTTAAGAAGCAATAAGATAACACATTATGGGTTTACTCACCGTGACGCGAGTTCCCGAAACTTGTCCAACGCGTTATCGAACGCCTACGGACACGTGTCCATAAGCGCGTGTCTTGGTGTCACACACACTTATCTATTGGAAGTGTTGAGTGACTATCGGGAGTGGAAAGGTCATGGAGTTGTCTGTCGTTATAGGTTAGCTTTGTATATTGCTATCAAGAGATAGTGACGTAAATGTTGAAGCAACTTGATCTACGTAACAGTTTATAGGGGTCTGATCCCACGTAAGAGTTTATAAGACTTCCTCCCGTCCTCCTTACCTAACTCCCTCCCCGTCTGTTCTTTCCGTCTAATCTAGGTCGCAGGAGGGATATCATATATCCCATTTATGTTCGTATTGAACCATCGAAACTATTTTTTTACTTGCTCAAGTTTCCTTATCCGGGTCTCATCAAGTTGTTAATTACTGTAATTGAGGATATTTTTTTTTATCGATATATTTCTAAAATTTCTTATTTATAAGGCTGAGGCTTGGAGAGTGATCTCGGTCTAACCAATATGCAAATTTATAAATGTATTAAAACAAAAAATTAAGGTTACCAGTTCCTGTTTTCAGAGATCTAAATATTGCTTTCACCATCCAATAAGTTTACGAGATCTGTTCCTACCGTATTCCTATGAGACGATCAGATTATTATGGGTGGTGAATGAAGCAGGCTGTAAACAAGTGGATGTGCTTGGATTTTATTATGAAAGCATATGTTTATAAACGTAGGAAATATCGGAAGCCCATAAGGGTCCTTATGTATAGGTGCCTTTACACTCTTCCGAAGACTGTTCGGATATTCTAGGTACTTCATCTGTTCGCCTGTGTTCGGGGGTAGCGCTAGTGTCACTTTTGATTTGGGTTTTCCCAAGTGACAGGAGTTGTTTGTGATACTAGTGCGCCGTTTGAAATTCGTCTCCTATTTTTTATTTTCAAATAAAATAAAATAAAGCATAGAAGTATATTTGTTCGCTCAACGTCACGGTATGTATAAATGGCTGTTCGGGGGAGAACTAGTTCGAGGTTCGTAGAGTGTAAAGGCACCTTTTGACTTCACGATTTTTTTCATAAATAATATTATTTTAATTTTAAATCTCATTATGTAGTATACATCATATTGAATGACATAGATAAAATAATAATTAACAGTGACTAATGAGAAGGCCTACACTACTACATCTTTATGTACTGGTTTTTTTTTACACTCTGATCCATGTTTTTTCTTTTCGGAAATATATTGTTGTTTTTTCACTCCACTTGACTCCATCCTATATGATTAAATGTATGTACCCGTAATTTGCCTTTATTGCCTATCTGCAAACGATATCTTAATAGGACGCCTTTTTCTTACTTTTTAAATATATAATTACTGCTCTGTTCCTATAGTACGTAAGATGATGTTATTTTCTGCTTTTTGTTTTTTATCCATAATAAAACTGAAAAAAATTATATTACTGATTGCTTTCTAAGCCATGATTCCGTACGATGTCATCTATGATCCAAGTTCAAAGACATCTTATTCCGTTTAGATTTGGAAGATGAGAAGAAAATGGTGGATGGCTGGAGAAGGCATAGACAAAAGATGATTGTATAAGATCCCTCGGTTCTATTCTGGTAGAGTTCCAACTGATATACATTTAGTCTGCCCCCCCCCCCCTTCCCGACACTCAACGCTACACAACTTCCGAATCAAAGCTTCCGAAACTCCTCACAACTTCTCATAATATCCATCGCCTTGAGTTGTATTTTTATCTCATTCGATATTTATCAATTATTCTATTATTTATACATTTGTTTTATTATTTATGTACAGTTTCGCCTCAGATCATACTAATTATAATAACAACGAATTTTCTATTTTGAACGTTTCAAGGGATTATTTGACCTCCCCCCCCCCCCCCCCAACATAAGCTTATAATAGACCACAACATGTTTGTGTGAGTCAACGCAAGATGTGTCAATTTATATTTTTATAAATTTATCAAACATAAAAATGATCATCATGCTGCAAAGCAATACCATGAAAGCAACTCCTTAATTTTTTTATAATTCTAATTTTATTATTATTCAAATAAATTATGAAACAGGAGGTGTAGATATATGCTATTAACAAATACTTCGGAATGTTTTTATTATTGTTTAAGTCAGTGGCCAATACAGACTTTTTTTGAGACGGGGGTACGATTTATAATATTTAAAAGACCTGGTGGGTGTTTTGGGGGTTCTTTTATGACTACAAAGACTAAAAAAAAATATTAGCCATTTTACACTTTATTTACGGCGTTTAATTTTCTTCTTGATATTTCTAATTGAATAAATAAATAAACCCCTGGTTTGAGTGTAAAGTATATAACAAATCAATGCAGAGGGGGGCGCATATTTTTTAAATTTGTATGTCATGAAGGACCAAATTTAAAATATTAGTGTATAGCTACGTAGTAATTTTCTATAAAATGTTTTAATAAAATCTATAGTTCATTTAAGGAGTTAAAGAATTTGCTATAGATATTTTTATACAAAATAGTAATAGCTAATTGGAGTCCTCACTTCTGATGGGGGGAGGGGAGCACGCCCATTCCCTGGATCCGCTATTGTAAGAATGTTATTTTGCAAATAAATTAATTAATAATTAAATTTTTATTTCATTTTTCTTACCTCTATTCTTATATACGTTATGATTACTACAACAGACGTCGTATTATAATATAAAAGTCACCTGATAATTAAATTATATCATCGTAAAGCAACTGTTTCTTCGGAAATAATTATTCTTTATTTAATACCTGATGTCCTACAACCTTTCTATAGCATGAGCATTTAGAAATTTCGTGTTTTCGAAAATATATACATATTTCTAAATGACACATTATTAAAATATATGTAATTTTTTTTTTTTTTTATTAGGATAGATTATATAAGCACTATATATGTGTGATATGCATATAAATGACTGTACAGCGATATTTCTTATAAAAAGGTTGTTGAGTAATTTGTTTTCCTTTATCCTATTTACGGAAAAGAAGTATGCTACAGGAAAGCTTGCTCAACAACAAACTCATTTGAGGTTTCCTCCTTTCATTTTCCTTTGCTCTCATTTAACTTTTCCGTATTTTTTTTTTTTTTTAAACTGTTGTCGCTAATTGTTATTTCTTGCAATGTTGTTTCTTTTTGTCATAAACTCGTCTCATCAAATATCTTTCGACATCATTTCAAATTATAATATTATCATTATCTCGAATTAATGTAAGTCACTTGTAATACTCAAAATGTTTTATTACAACGTAAAAAATTTTAATATAAACCCATTTTCTGTATAAAAATGCATTTAAAATTTTAAGAAAAAGGGACAAGATCCGTGGTTCCATCGGTATTATTAGAGCAATAAAGTTGTAAATGCCGAGTGTGTGAGATGAGTTTCCGGGGTTGAAAGTGGACAGGAGGGGGGAGTGGGGGTAGCTATTTCCAGCGCTTTGACTCAACGCGGTGGGCGTTTGTGCCAGAGTTTCAACCGCCTCTTTAATTATAAACTATCTGATTCATTCTCACTATTATATACAGTAGAACTTAGATTTTCCGTACGGCAATAACCGGATCGTCAATTATCCGGACTGTTTTGGTTTGACATTTTCCCGAGTTGAACCCATTCCTGTTTCTTAAAGTTAAAAGATAAAAACGTTAATTTTTTTTTTTCCTATTTATTAAATAGTAAAAATAAATATGTTTTAACAAACCGTGCTGTAGATATCTATTTATAATTACTTAGTTTTCTTCTCAATATTTGGTTTCGCTTTTTATTAAATGTTAATATTCTTAATTTTTTTTTAGAGCACAAAACCTTATTTAATTGATTTTTATTTATTTGTTACGTTTCGGACCCCTTGGTCCATCTTCATGACAATAATTCAGTTTCTCAATTTCAATCCAATTGAATATCTTTGTTTCTACATTTGAATGATTCAATTGTCGCGACTTTCCAAATTTTACTAATATTCTGCTTATTGGATTATAGGAAAGTTCATTCTGTTGATGAACCATGTCTCGGTATATGCCTTTTCCTTAGAACTGTCGGTAATACAAGTTTTTTTACAATAATTGAAAATTACCTATTATATATAATAATTGACAATAAAAAAAAAATGACAACAAAAAGATAGGATTGAGATATGGTTACAGAGACTAGAGATAAAATGTTTAAAGAAAAGCCTGAAGATGGAAGCAATTTCCTAAACTTTGTTATGACCTATTTTTTTCGAAATAAATATTACATCTATTTATAAATTTATTAAATACAACACTGAAAAACTATCCTATATTAATATAACTATTTTTTTTAATCTTGGCATAGTATTATTTCCTGTTAAAATTTTAATAATTATCTATTTGAATTTGATTTCTTCTTAATATATTTTGCCACATTAAATTTTTATTCCCCGATTAAATACCCAATTCGTAGATTTCGTTGGGATAAACGTAAAATATTTAATGTTCATATAATGGTCACCAATAGATTGTTATAGGAAAAAAATGGTTAATATTCTTAAGTTAATTCAATTAACTTGTTACTGCTTATACATTTTCGCAACACTGTTGACCGACTATTAATGATAATAAACTATCTGTTTTAGAATAATTAATCTCCATTGACGTCACCAAGTTATAATTCGTGATGTAATGAAAAATCAACTGACTTAAAGAATCAATTTACTGCATTTTTATACAGTAATTTCTTAAGTACTCCACGCTTAACAGCAATTAGGAGATAGTAAAAGAAGAAAAATAATTTCTTAAGGGAATACCAGACATTGATTTTCCTCTTTTTTGTGAGTCTAGACTTTTTTATTCAGTAATTTCTTGATGGGGATACCAGAAATTGATTTTCCCCCTTTTTTGTGAGTCTAGATTTGGACAGATTTTTATTTAATTTTAATCGGGTCAAATTAAAAAAAAAATACATACTATGTATGGTATATATTTCAATATATTTGGTTGTATTAAAAATTGACTCAATGAAAAAATATAATCTATTGCCTTGAACATGGAAGCGTACGGTTACTTTTGAGTCATTGTTCTGTAACTGATAATTACTGTTCTGTAACGTTGTTACTAATTTGAGCTTTAATTGTTTGTTTTACATTTTTGTATTCAAACTTTGTTGTTGTTACAACTGGTGATAAATTGTTACTTATTCACATTGATACAATATTTATCAATAAAAAAATATAACCAATTTCTGTAATTATATTAACAATGAATGAGTTTTCATTTTCACCTTAGAAAAATAATTATCATCTATATTTTATCAGGTCCGAAAATATTGCAGGTTACTAGCTGTAATTAAATGTTTATTCACTTTTTTGGGCATTATTATTCTAAAACTAAATAAAAATAAGAAGAATTAACATCAGTAATTAATGAAGAACAATCAGATGACAGTTAACTGATCTCAATTAGGTACTGTTATCCATTGTTTCTGAGAAGCTGCCGTGGTCACAGAAATCGATTATGGACCTTTTTCGATGGAACTATTGATGTTCTGGAGCTATAGTAGAGGTCAATAAACTTAACACTATGTTGACTCCGGTGCATTGTTTCAGGATATCAATAGTTGCATCGAATTTTCATTATATGTATATACATAATTTCTTATCTCATTTCCCTCAGCTTCAAATGAGGTCAAGAACTGTGGGCAGTGTGGGACGCGACGCCAGAGGCAGTGGACACATTAAAAAGCGAGTGCCCCCACTTCAAAGCGGCTTCAATTTAGCCTTAACAGGCAGCCAATTAAAAAGGTGACAATTACTGGAGAATGGAACGCAGCTGGGCTTTCCTTTCCAGCCTGTCAGAGGAGGAAGTGGCCCTTGTAACTGGAGGAAGATGCTACCAGGGGAGTTCCAAAAAATCAAAAACAAAAAAAATAAAACAGAAAGGCATATAAGAAAAAATGCAACCAACTCTCTAGGATAAAAAAAAAAAAAACTAAATTTAGTACAAAGTTCGCTAACATAGTCTTATGTTACGTTTTATTTTTTAAATTTATATCTGTGATATCCTTAGTAACAGTGAGCAACCAAAAATATACAACAAACAAATAAGTTTAAAAAATAACACAGAGTCTTTAAAGGTAGATTTATACAGCGTCGAAGCCAGTCATAAATTCGATCATAAGTATTTAAAACGGGCAGTCAACATTTGATGAATTGTTGACTTATTTTTAAAATATTTATTAAGAAGCAAGGATCAGAACAAGGTTATGTATCATATTTGAATAAATATATAATTGTCATTAAATAATCGTATATAGGTTTAACAGTTTGATTCAAGGTACAGTAATATATTTTTCTAAGTCTCTTTCAAACCTTTCGTTATAGCCCGATTTCACTGTATACAACAAAACGTTTTACTGAAATTATTTAATTTAAAGGCAGAAAAAAACATCTTTTAAACAATAACTAATTGTATCAATATGTTTATGAATTTCTAAGTAATGATTAAATTAAATCGAAATAATTTTTGTTTTTAAATTATTTAAAATTATTTTTAAAAGAAATTTTAAATAAATAATTTAAATAAAATAAATAATTATTTTAAATAAATAAGAAATAATTTTTAAATTATTCATAAAAGAAACAAATTACTACAATAAAATATAAACAGGAAACATTAAAGCCAATGACCCTTACGGGGGGGTAGAGGCTAAAATGTAAATAAATAAATAATAAATAAAATTATTTTTTTAAATTTAAATGTATGCGTACATAGTTTGGAGTCCATTAAATTCCTGGCGTCCTAGAAAGACTGAGACAGCCAGTTACGTTTCCTGCTCTTGCGTAATAAAAACCAGTCAGTCGTCTTCTGGTCTGACACACAATCCTACAATTCGTCATGTGGCCGCAATATGGAGGAATAAAAATAGAATTTTTGAATCACTCCCTCTTACATAAAAAGTCTGATAAAGTAACATTAGAAGTGAGTAATTTTGGTTGTTGCACCATTCCAAAAAAATTAAATGTATGTTACAGTAATTATAGTCATAAAATGTCCAAATACGACTGATACTTAGAACACAAAATGTATTAATGGAGCGTAGTTGCATATTATGAGCATATTGAACGGTTTTTTCTTGTCCTTAAAAATAAAATTGTAAAGCTGCACGATTGAGTTTCCGCAACATTAAATGAACCACTAACCTAGATGACCACACTCCAACCAAATTCAAGCATAAGAATCTAAATCTGGCAGTCAACATTCGATAAGGAGTTGAATTATTTTTATTTTATCAGAATAAAACGGAACACAATACGTATGATAAAAAGATAATATACTGCATTTTATTTATTTATTCTTATATTAATTATTTTTGGCTGGTTTTGAATATATAATTTAAAAATATATATAAATAAAAGAATTACTTGTATGAGGTGTGCATAAAAATACTATACAATTTTGATGAGCTTCCCAGTAAAACTGCTTCTCTGGAATAATTATTCAGGAAAAACTTATTATTTTTTTTCCCCGAACGATATGTTAAAATAAAAATATGAGAAAAAAATATCGATATTATATGATAGATAAGAATTTGGGTCACCAAACAAAGAAGTTTTAAAAATGTAAAAAAAAAAAAAAGGATGATTAATATTGAAGTCGAGGGTTTTTTAATATCTTTAAAAACCAATCACAAAATAAAAGAAACTTAATTAATGAACATTTGCCCGTAAATAAACATATTATAAAGGCCAAAATAAAATATGCATAGTTAAAATATTTATTAAATCGAAAAAAATAAAACATTAGAAAACCTATGCAAGTTTTAGCGTGTATTGTTAAAAAAGGCGTATGTTTAAGAACTACATTAAATTGTCATAAAAAAAAAAAAGACATTCAATATTAAATGAATAATAGCCCAAATATGTTATCACTTCCTCATATACATGAACTAAAGATATTTAATTTCGAAATTAAAAATAAAAGTTTTTTCGAGCATTGTTTAATGCTACTCCAGTAGAACGACCATTATCCGTACGTCAATTAAACGTAACGTCAATTATACGAAATATTTTGGGTATTCCTTGGGTATAATATTTTTCTGAGCTGCAGTATAAATATGGGTTGGCAAAATAATGATTTATTGTATAATTTTACACAATAAATAAAAAAAAGTTTTTTCTCACGAATAGATTTTTCATTTTCCGTAATGTTAAAAAACAACATAGAATCCATAAAAAGCAGGGAATGTTTCTTACCTGAACGACGTTTCACCAATTCACACAACGTCGTTCAGGTTAGAGTCGTTTACATTTGCATTGAAAGATGCCAGCCCATGGACCGAACTACGCCCATGGAACTTGATTTTGATTCGAAGAGAAATTCTTTTTTACATCTAGATAAAAAAAATGAAAAAGAAATTTCCACTAGCTCCATTTTCAGGAAGACGATGTACTAATAATCATATAATTCTATCAAAAATATATTTTGGAATAAATGATAAAACTTAGAAATGAAAGAAAAAAAATTAAAATCCTTCTATATTAATTCCTGATTTAGTTTTTTCCCTAATATGACGATGCAAAAAAAAAAAAAAAAAAAAAAAAAAAAAAAAAAAAAAAAAAAAAAAAAATATACAAGATATATTCTGTTGGTCTTCTTCATGAGATTGGTGTGAATAGCCTAGTGATTATATCTACGAATGTCCCCTTCAAGAAATGCAATTGCTCCCTCAGCTTAAAGTAGGAGCCATTGGAAAAAAAAAACTTTTTTTTTTCTTTTTTCTCCCGACACGATCAAATATTTTCGAAAATGAGTTTCATCGATGACATATCTTTGAAGTTTCTCTCCATAATTATGAATTGGCCAACTATGGATTAGTACACGACATGATAATAAGAAGTCAGTGTTTGAATTATTTTATTTATCTGACCTCAAAATCAACACTCTTTACAAAGCAGTATAATGAGTATATAAAATTGTCTGATAAAATGTTCACAGGAGTCAATCTTATTTAATCCATTTTATTCCACAACTATTTGTGAAGATTTTTGTAGTGTTAAAATATATATGTATTCGATACCTAAATATAGCTTCTGATTGTTTCCCAAATTTTTATTTCAAGCCACCAGTTCAATTTTTTTTAGACGCATTCCCTCGTATCAGAAAAAAAGCTCCTATATCAAAGGTGACTGCGGTGGACAGCGAGGTTCCAAAAAAAGGAAACGGAGATGTTAAAAACCCGCTGACTTGTGAGAGCTGGCCATTTGCTCGTGGAAAATTGCCAAATGCCACCGGAAGTTCTCAGCACGCACCCACACCTCACGAATTTATCTAATTCGAGTAGAGGTATTTTCAAAGTTATCTCGTCTTTTAACGCTACGGAAAATATATTGCTTCAGTTTTGATTATATCTCGAGAACATCTACCCCCATTATTTCAACTCTCTCACATATTATACATATATATATAATAAGCCACTTCAGTAATTTCAAATTGTAAGGTTATTAGCGCTTAATTAGTGATGATTTTGTATTTTAGTTGAGCTCTCATAAAACTACTTCTCAGCTTGAAAAGAAAACTTTAAAATTTAAGAAACGATAAAGTTAGGAAACAAAAATTAAGCATAGAGAAAAGTTCCCTTACGTACGAATAGCTGATACTGTTCAAATTATAATGTTTCTATAACTCTCAGGGATCTGAGCAACGTTGTAATTATTTATTATTATTTGTTTCAATATATATGTTTATCAAAATTATATTATAAAATTAGAATCTAGCTTTCCTTGTTGACGTTGTAAAAATAATATCTGCGTTATCGAAATAAAAATTAATAATAATTTCTTAAGTATAAACTAGTTAGTTAATAATAATAAAAAGAAATCAAGTAAAATTGGAAGTATGTATGAACTCTAGTTAGGAATCTGAGATACAATAACAGTAAACAAGAAACAAAAGATTCTGAAATAGTATTATGAAATATTGTGTAAAATTATACAATAAAATCATGAAAATGATTTAATATTCAGCTCGGGAAAATGTCAACTCAAAATAGTCCAGATAATCGACTAAATATATATCTGAGGAGCTCTTTTATTAGTCGGTCAATTAACTACTGGAACTCGTTACATAATTGCATTAAACTTTTCTGTAAACATGAGCTATAAAATGAATGACTTCTTAAACAAGGTAATTATAAGATAAAACATTCCTCATGAACGTTAATTATTTTATTTAATTTTTTTTTTGTGCACAAAAAACGGTATTAAATAAATCTGCTTGCTATGCCAATTGGTTCGGTTTCCTGCTTTATATAAAAGACTTCCTAATTTTTATGCATTACATAAATGCAATTGCTCAATCAGAAATGGCACACCCTAACCTATTTCGGTTCGTTCATAGTTTACTGGATTTTAATTGGGTTTGTGTAATACTGTTCGATAATTCTGTAATTTACTGGGTTGTTTATTTTATTCATTCTCCTTTTTATGTTTTCGATTATTTTTGACAGTTATTTTTATATTTTTTGACACACAATGTACAAATAGTTTGCCACTGACTTTTGATCTATTTGACTAAAGGTCACGTTACGTTTATAAGGATATCGAAAAGTTATCATTATTATTATTATTATTAGAAGTTTTAGAGGAAACTATAGTTCGAAAATATAGAGAATACAACAATAATATATAATTTAGGTCGGGTTACGTTAAAACACTCGAGAAAATTAATTTAATCTAATTGTAAGGTGCTATAGACAATTTATATTTTTCGTTTTTTTGTTTTTTTTTTTCTATTATAATTCTACGAAAGGAATCTAAATTTAAATACGTAATAACTCAAAAAAATTAAAATATTCAACTGTATTATTTTTAAAAATTAACAAAAATCATTAAATAAATAATTTCATCTAGCAGTCAAAATGTTACGATTTATTTTTCTAAGCACACGTTCCTTCACTTTCCTTAGCGTTTGGACAGATTCACGGATATTTTGGGTGCACTCTATTGTGGATTTTGTTTTATTTCACTGACGAGCTAAGTTTCATCCCTCCGGCTTCATTTTTTTCTTTTTATTTTAGATTTTTTTTCTGGCTAAACGGTTTTTTTTTTTTAATGATTTCGGCTCTTTGATTTAGAGATTTTCCATCATTCAAGTGTCGAATGATCAACCCACAAGTTGTATTTAATCCCATTATTTAAAAAGTTCGAATGTATGGCAAATATTGTTTATCTGGCTTTGAAAATAATATAAGGCCGGGCGTAACTTGGAACGCAGCTCCGTGACGTAAGTTTTTGTGTACAGCGAACGTTGAACCGTGAGGTGAGGTGGCGAAGTTTTAGAGTCACCGTGAGCTGCGGAGATTTGTGCGACACGCAGGTGAAGTGACAAATGGAAGAAACATTAATTGAGACAGTTAGGGACCAAGAAATTTTATACGATACATCACATCCTGACTATTTAAAAGTCAAATACAAATAAAAATTAGAAAACTCGTCTTTGAGGATGAATTCTCCGTGAGTCATAACTTTCTTTAAATAGCCACTTTAAAGAAGTATTTTCTGCAATAATGTTGTTATTAACTGATCTTCGAGATCATCGGAACTCTAATATAAATATTGCATATTTATGAACTCTGCCTTACGGGTCCGCAGTTTTCAATAGAATCACTTCCCAACTTTTGCACCACCTGCGCGCAGTCGGCTTAATCCCTGCTTTCCTGTGTGGGTCACCTCACCTCAAGTCACGTCACGGCCCCAACTTACGCCCTGCCTAAAACATTCGTTATTAGAGTTTAACTAAAAGAAAATAGTTAAATGTAAACAGATATTAGTAAAAATCAAGGTGTATTATTTTCAGAGTGATACAGTAAACTCTCGATCATCCGCTGGCGGATTATCCGCGGTCATTCTAGAATTTTTTTTTTATTCTAGCGGTAGGTGAGTTAAATGTTACGACGAAAAACACGAACGAAAAAAAGTTTACTAAACAAAACAAGCAATTTCTGTTAATTTACATTTCTACAATCGCGTATACAATTTCCCGTGAGGTGAAGCCTCTAACTGAGACAAATAAAAATTCAGTTTCCCCCTCAAAAACAGATATTGCTTGTTTAATAATTAAATATTTAACTAAGAGGGGTTACCTCACTATTCAAATCATCTTATAATTAGAAAAAATTTCGTTTACTCATGTGTACCCGCTGTATACCCGCCGAAAAGTGCGTGAGTCACCACTTTCAGAACAGACCGTTTCTTTACTAAAGTGTCCAAGCCAATAAGTGAAATACCCGAAGACTGAAAGAGTCACAAATCTCAGAACTCCCTTCCCATCCCACTTTTTCCTTTCATCATTTCATTTTCTCGTTCACGTCAGTTTTGTCAACCTGGCCTCAGCAGTTACATTGCTTGTTTGTGATTGTTGTTCGTGATTTTATTTTACAATGAGTGATACAACTTTATAAATTACATAATTATTTATATGTATGTAATAACTATAAATAAACATTTTGCTTTGATTTGAATTGTTTTGTTGACCTTTTGAAAATTTTGCGGATTATACGTGGAATTGGTTTATCCGCGGTTGACGTGCCACCCAATACCACGGATAATTGGGAGTCTGCTGTATTAATAAATGGTGAACACACATGTTAAATATTATTTTTGAATCGTTGGCGGTGGGAAGCCTACTCGATTTACATTTATATTTTACGTACAAAACAGGCAACTTCCTCATTGTAATACTGTTGGTAACTCAAAACTTGCCATTTTTGTGTTGCACCATTATTCAACGACGGGTGCTATATGATAATGGTGGGATCGGATAACAAGGAAAAGTAAGGATGCCAGGAAGTACGGCAACAGGAAGGATATAACCCCTTTAACCTTTCGTAATAAGGCGAGATGGTGACGCCTCATTGGATCCCAATTATAAATCGTACGAAAATAATTATTAAACGTTTTATTTATATGCATAACGATTGAAATAAGTACAAATTTGAATTAATAATTATGATAAAAAATAGGAATATAATAAAAAATGAAGTATATTTTCTTTATATTATATTTTAATCAGAAAAATGTTTAATTTAGGTCGAAATTTTTTAAATATATTTATCCTATATATTTTGTATTTGTATATAATTTTATACTATGAAAACGCATATATACATGTATATATGTATTTAATTGTAGGATGTAGAGTGGGATGTTGAACTGGCGCCAGCAATAATCGACCGGGTGGTCTCTTACGTATTCTATCCCGGAAGGTTTTGCCTTCCTCGTCGGGACAACCTTAAAGGCCTATTTACACACATCAGTGACGGCACAGTGGCGGAACCTGTCAGTGTTTCAACTTCCTGTAATCTCTCAGTTCGTTCGATTCACACACAACCGTAACGTCACCGGCACCAGTCAGTACTTTTTTTCAGCTAAAAATCACGTACATTATTTTGGCCGCGTGTTTATTGCACAACTTTGTGAAAAAATACGACCAAAATAGTTATAGCTACCCTCCTCATGTAGAATCGAATAGTGGGAACCGCGCACTTCAAAATTAAGAATCTCAAGGTGGGAATGCAACATTATACGCATTTCGAGTGAGAGAAATATTCACAGAATATTTCAATTCTGAAGCTGGAGCTCTTCCTTGGTTATAAATATAAAAAATAAAATGCTAAACCGGAATGCAACATTAAGCGCATTCCATTGAGAGAATAATTTACAGAATGTTTCAATTTTTTCAAAAATTATTATTCAGTGATTATGTTTTTCTCATCAGTGTGACTAAAAGTGCCAATTTTTTATTTTTTTCTGAACATTAGTATTTAAGTAAAAAATCCTAGAAGGGCAATTTGCATGGAACATTTGGAATATCAAACGCTACATATCTTACTATACACTATTAATACAATTAGTCCTAGAATGAGGAATCTTGTACCATATTTTTATAATTGCAAGGGCTTTAATTTAGCATATAACTAGTTTGCAGTACTTAAAAGTTCAACTTTTTTTAGAAACAAATAATTATTTTATAAACAATCCAAAATCGGATTTTAAAATATATACCTACATTATTCAGATTGGTACAATGAAAATTTTTAATCTTTCTAGGACAAATAGTATTTGAGCTATGTGCGTTTACATGTTTTAAAAATTGCAATTCTTCGATTTTAATCAAAACTAAACAATGGTAATATATTTTATAAGAAATATTAAATATAAATAATAATTTATGTTTGTTATTTTACAAGCTAGTATTGACTCACTTTAAAAATTCATAAAGATCTGCATGAATCAAAGACCCATTGGGCTTGTTTGTAAATCTAATCATTAAAATGATATAGGATTTTGGTTATAGAATGTGATTACGTTAAATTGAATTTTTTTTTTTTTGGAAATAAATTAATTCAGTATCATATATAACTATAAACAACTTTAAAGAAATTAGACAAATTCAAATTTGTGTTTACTTACCAGTTGTTTTCATTTCCTCTCCAATTTTATCCCAAATAGTGTTTTTGAATTCAGTGTCCATGTACCTTGGGTGTGCCAGATCGTACAGCACAGGATACAAACGCACCAATTCAATGAGTTTTTCGTCATTCATCTTATTTTAATGAAAATCACTGTTTGAATCCGTCAGTGAAAAAATAAAAATATCGGTGAGGACTAACCTGAAATATCACCGATGGATCACTGACGGGGCACTGCCTCACTGATACGGTACTGTGCCTGTTGTGTGGAAACAGACTCATCTGAAATACATGGAAGAATATCTTAAAATAAGCCGGACGGATTACTTGCCGGTGCCGTCACTGATGTGTGTGAATAGGCCTTAATGGTACTGTATCCCTTTGCATTCGCTCAATCGCACACCTCAACTCATTAATGTCTCATGAATACCTCACCCATATAACCCACTGGTTATTATTGTCAACTTTAAGATATGCGCGACCAGAACTTGGCGAATCCTTTGTATGGTTTGGGTTGGGGGAGGGATGGGAAAAACGGATGAAAAACTATTTTGGTCGAAATTTCATCGTCTCCTTGATAGAAAATTAAAATGCTACAATAAAAAAAAAAAATCTATCCGAAGTAACAACATGGAAGAAGCATTTTTTGATAAATGGCTGAATACGAGCATAACTGCTTTGATATCCGATCTCAAGGTTGTTTATCGTGTCGTTACGCGGAACATTCTTTTCAATCAATAACATCGTTCCTATTTTTATTTTCAACCTTACTGGCAACATCGGCGTGTCGTTATATTCCCAAAAAAGTGAATTAATATTTTAAACAAATATTTATTGTTAATGTACTCCTACATCGTTCATTCTTATTTCTTAATCCTATCCTCCAAAAAATAATTATATTATTTTTTTTTTATAACAAAAGAAACAACAAAGGCGAACTTTAGAATATTATGTATATGACATTTGAATATCACTTAATAAATATTTATCAAATTTCAAAAACTTAAATCTTTTCGATCTGCTCTGAAACGGTGTGCGAAGTAAAATCTACATTTTCTTTCTAAAGAAAACCAATTTTTTTTTGTACTAAAAATTTAAATATTATACTTGAAATTTAATATAAATTTGAATAAAAAGCAATACTACTTTATAAAGTATCATGACGCAAGCCCTGGATAATATGACCCTGAGACTAAGTTACTTTTTTGATTTTATAAATTGTATAATTCTTTGTTTGTAGCTTTGTAGTTAGGTTATTATTAATAAATATGTGACAATAATACATTTTTAAAAAGGAGTAGTAATATTTTTAGAATAAATACCAAAAAAAAAAAAAAACTATTGGTGAATATATACATTGTTGAGAAAGTTAACATTAGAATGATCTTTAAAAAAAATGTACACAGGACACTCCAAGAAATTGATGTTTCGTACTTGTAATCATACTATTATTTGGGTTTAGAAATATCTGATGTTTCCTTTTTTTCAACCTTTAATTTTTTACATATTGATTACTTTAAAAAAACTTTTTCCCGATTATGTCGTCGAAGAGAGCCTACTGTGTTTTTTTCCTTTGAGATAAATTGTGAGGCACATTGATTAATTTTTTTTTTTTTTTTTTTTTTTACCTGAAAAGAAAAACAACACCTTAATGGTGGGAAATAGATAACAGTAAGTAATAATGAAGTGAAACGGTTCAGTCATAAAGAATCACACATGCATGTGAAATTACATTTATACTTGTGTCAGACGTTTCAGGTCTTCATATGAATTAACCGTTTACGATATTCATAACGACTGTTACATTCAGTCGGTGTGAAAAGCGGAGACTGATCCATCAGCGTCCAACCGCTTAACCCAATTAACGCTTCACAAATTAATTTCGTCTCCGCCATACCATAAGTGCATGGATGGCATCGTAACCTTAACAGTTCTGATACATATTAGTGATTTTTTTAAAATCTCTAATGATTAATTATTATAGCTTTTATAATGATTAACCAGTATAATGTATTGAGTTTGTTTGCTCATTTGAAACAATCCTTTACGAAATCGTTAAATTCCACTTCTGCAGTTCAGGTTTAATTATTGGCCTGCCCTGGATCTTTAAGGCTGCCAGTGAAGAAATCTAGTTTATTACTCGCGGCGACACAATGGAGTAGCAAATTTTGTCTTTGCAAAATATACGAGCCTATTGTTTTAAAGGAGTCGTGAAGACTTCACCAAGAAGTAGGTTTAGGCTGTTTGTGCTAGACTTGTGTTTACGGTGGCGTGAGTCACGCCAGTTCCCCTCAAGCTGGAAGGTGTAAGCATGGAGAAAGAAACTTGCTTCTCGACCGCGGAATACCATCGAGGTCTTCAGAAGGCCTGGGGATGGCGACCCGCTAGTAATGCTAAGAAAGAGGGAGCAGCAATCAAAGGCGGAAACGGCTTCCGGCTTAGAGTGGCTCAAATACCGACTTCCGCTCTCCCCCCACCCCCGCTTCCTCCTGCCTCTTTCCACTGCCTCTTCAATGTCAATAAGGAAATCATCATTAACTCAGCTTTTTACGAAGGAAATATGAAATATCCGAATTCATTGTGAAATTCTTAGGTATCAATTGGCCCAAACCTCTTCTAGAAACTCTGATTTGTGATAAAGTTCTAATATTTTCTTTGTTCTATGTTTATATGATGAATCATTTATGAAGTATGAAATGGTGAATTTAATTTGGTAGATTTCAAAGGAAATTCTTGGAGACCTAATATAAATAAGAGTACTTAATAAAGTATGATAAAAGTTTACCTAACTTAATTACGTTGGATATATCTGAGAACGTTTGAGTATTTTATCGAAAAGATGATGCCTGTTATATTTTATGACATTACGGATTTATGTAAAAGAAAAAATGGTGTATTTTAATATACAACCTCAAAACTTAAATTATAAATATATCTAAATGCGTTCCAATATTGCACGTCCATCATTATTTCTCGTTACTTCGTTTAAGAGAAGCCAACAGGGATTCGAACTACTTGAAAGTTTTTTTTTTGTTGTTGAGCCGTACCTTCATTTTATGTCCTTTCGCACATACCTTCGTACTTACAATAGTCTTTCTTTTGGGTCTGAAGAAACTTGTACTGAGGCAACGTCATTTCTAGCGTTCAATTAATTGGAATATATTTATCATATTCCGGGTCAAGTCAGAATTAAAACAATAACTCTTGTTAACATCTGATTTAATTAGCTACTTAAATAACAGCTATATTGTTATAATTACTTATATAACATGGTACAGTTATAAAATATAACAGGCATCTTTTTTTCGACAAAAGACCCAATTATTTTATGGAAGCCTATAATTTTTTTTTTTTCAATTTTTCACCCAAATATAATTCTGAAATATATTTTAATAATTAATATTTTTATTTTACTCATAGTGTTCCAGATGTTAATTTGATATTGCTTAAAAAAATTGATTAATTTCATTAGATTATTTTTAAAAATTTCTTTGTACCTCCAGCGGATTGAGGATAGGTGAGCGGGTGTGCGTATTATTAATACAGATCAGCTTATCAAATTTCATTCAAACATTTTTTACCTGTATTCAAGTAGGAAAGAGAATAAATCTTATCCATTGGGAATAAAATTGTAAACTATAGTTTGGATAAATTTAGGGGATTCCATCAAAAGATTTTTGTAGACATCTTGTTATTATGCGTGACCGATTATTAATTCTTTTTAAAAACCCGCCTTAAACGCCTTACGAATGGTATTGTGAAGATTAGTGTAAATGTTTGAAGATTGGATCACAGGATTACGGTGATTTAAAGGATGGAGATTTAAGATAATAACGTCATGATTTTAAAAATAGTTGGATAATACTGATTCAGAATAGGATTCTATTTACTTCATACAAATATTTTCTGGGGTCACCTGTGGTGTAGTGGTTAAAATGGCAACCTACAATACTAAAGGTCGCGGGTTCGCGCCCCGTGGTGGCCCTAGGATTTTTTAAAGGCAGTAAAAAATCCTTAGCTATGCCGTCCCTCGGATAGGACGTAAAGAGGAGGTCCCGAGCCTTTACGATGTCAGGTACTCATTAAAGATCCCTATTCTAATTATACCTGGATAGGCAAAATTTAGGACTCCCACTGTAGCATCGTCCGATTAGCCTCAGTAGCATAAAATGGACGTTAAACAAACAAACAAATATTTTCTGATGATTGGGGCAGAGAAAATAGATTTTATTTAACCAAAAAAAAAAATTATTTTAGAATGATTATTAATAAAATCTGCACTGATCTTATGTAAATAATTCAGTCGTTTTTTTTTTTTTTTTTTTTTTTTTTTTTTTTTTTTCAAACTAGGGTAAACCGTACTGTTATTGGCGCCCTTAAAACTACATTTCTGTGGTTCAATATAAAAAAATACTTTTTATAAAGGGATCAAATAGAAACTTTCTATAGGTCCTCATTATCTATCCTCATAAAGACTCAAGAGGATTTTTTGGGTCAAAAGTTCCATAGTTTTACAATATGACAATATTTGCCGTTAAAAGTGCCAAATCTAGTTATTGGCACCCTGTGGATTTAATTTTGAAATCTTCCCTATGGTTAGTTTGTTAAAGTCTTACTTCATAGATGACTTAGAGGACCCTTCAAATATTAGGCTCATGTATATCTTGTAATGAAATTAGGACTTGTTTACCTATTTCTTTAATTAAAAGTTAGAGAGCCAATAACTGTACTGAGTTCCAAATAACTGTATGATTTATCCTACATAATTTTATTTGTATGCAACATTATTTTATTTATATATTAGTATTAGTATTTTAAATAAATTTAGCCCTTAGTATGAATATTATTGTCACACTTATGTAACTCAAAATTTTCTCATGTTAATTTCGATTTTTTGCTAAATAGTTTCGTATTTTTTATGTTTCAGGTATAAACATGGAAGGGATGGTTTATTGGGTGATTTGAGGAAGATAGATAGCATTACGTAAGTTGACTGTAACTTTTATAACATTTTTGTAGTCATTTTTTTTTTTTTACATAAGAGAGTATTACAATGTTCTTTCTTTTTTTTTTTCTTTTTCTTTTCTGAAATCAGTAAAGAGCGCGCTGTGGTTAAAATTTCTCGTTTGAAACGCTCTAACCGTTGCCTGAGTTTTTTTCCGTCCAGTGAGTATGAAACGTCGTTAATTTTTTTTTTTTCATAACTGCTGGAAAGATAAGGATAGTCCGATTGTTATGTCGAACGTTTTTGGCCACTTTTAAAAGTTTTATCCAATCTTAGGGTTAATTATGTTATATAGGCCTAAACTATTGCGATGTGTTACGCCTTCTACGTATTATTTTAATCTATGGAAATATTTATTTCTAAATATGTAATAAACGGAGCTTCCTTGTCATGGCCCTATTAAAACTTCGGTACAACTTCTGCTATACTTACTTCTGGACGTGTCAGTATGACCTACTAAAAAGGACCCGTTTGGGTAAAGCTAATCTAGCCATTTTTAACTGAAAATGACGCGATGGGAGTTTTTTTATATTACAATCACATAACACACCTGTCGTAATAGGTCACGCCTAGAATTAGCATATGAGAAGCGTTACCATTTTTTTTTAATTTATGTGTCGATACTCATGTCAAAATATATAAGTCAATCAGTTACATTATAATATTCATGCAAGTATTTAAAATAAATAATTGTTTTAAATAAAATAATGACTGAAAAAATACACGTTTAAACCATGTATGAATTACCTAATAGCAGTTAAGTGTTTTTATTACAAAATCAGAGGCCAATTATGTTCTTATTATTATTTTTTTTTAATTCTATATTCTGGTTTTGTTTCTCCGATAAAAATGGACATTTTCTCATTACTAAAACACAATATGTAAAAGTTATCTGGATTCGCCCTGAAATCCTAAAAATATTTGAAAAATCACCCGGTTTTTGTATGATCACGTGTTAGTCAAGAAAATTTTGAAAATTTATAAACCATAAAAACTATCAAGTAATAAACAATTTATAAATAGATGTTCCTAATGAAAAATGTTGGCAACAGTGCCAAAAAATATATTTTGCTAATTTTAATATATTGGCTCAAATTTAGGGCGTAGACGAAAATTTATTAAAATGTTTTTTTTTATAATCATAAAAACAATATTAAGTTGACATTGTATTGACACCGTTAAGTTAATTGTTAGAATAAATTCCTGGTTATTTATTTGGTAAAAATAATCACGGACGGATAGCACCCTTTGCGTATAGCAATTTGTTGCAAAAGCGGCTTTTGAAGCCCAAAAATTACCAAGAAATAAGAAGATAAATATTTTTCAATTGTTGGTCTTCATTCGTACTTCGTTATTTTCTTCGATACAATAAAACATGTAATATAATAATATATATTAAAACATATAGACGTCAATAGGTTTCAGATCAGTAATAATAAATATTCCTTCGAAACAGAGGTTTTTCTTTTATTACTTTCTTCCCCTGATTCAGTATTCAATCCGGAAATGGAACAAAGATTAAATATTGAAAAACCAAAATTAGTATTATATATCAGATTAATTAATTAATTATTAGAAGTATGTACTTTTACATGTACAATACTATATTTGATATATTGTAGCCGATGTTTCTAATCATGTTTACGATAAGTATAATATAATGTAAAATATATTATGAAAATTAAGACAGTTATAATTTTATTTCTGCAATGTGAATTTTTTTTTTTGTTGACCAAATTCGATCACTTCTATTTATTCAATCGTGAGTTGAGCTTTTTTTTTTTTTTTTTTTTTTTTTTTTTTTTTTTTTTTTTTTTCAATTTAGTAATGCTGAATTATAAGATTTGTTCCATTATGCATATCTCATATCCGATAATGCTAAGATTTTATGAATTGTTATTTAATTCTGCCAATGATATATGGAAAAGAAATTCGTTAAATTTTAAATCGCGTATTTGTCGGTTTGTCTGTAATCCACTTCTTTTGTACCTGCTCATCATTCTTTATTTTTTTTCATTATTTTTCTTCATTTATAACGTATTGTCAGAGGGATACAAAAACTAGTCAAGACGAACAGCCCAATTACAGGCTAGTGTTTGCCGTGTTTTGGGTAAGTGTAAACGCGGCTTTTGATTGGCAAGTTTCAGTGTTATGAACAACAATCGCCTATCTCTAGCCTTCCAAGAAGTCTTGGCAAAAAGCTCTATTTTGTTTTCTGGGTTAGGAATTTCTTTTAGTAATGCAGGGTATGGAATTATCGGTTGGCCGCCTTCGCACCTCATTTATCCTGTGTTGCTTCACAAGGATTGGATGCTAATCGTGGACTCGGCCGATGCACACCATGGGATGTGTTTCCTTTCCCACAGCACGCTCTTATCCAATCGGTTATGGATGTGTGTCTGTATGGGTGTTACTTAATTTATGTTGTATCACAACGTATTGCGGAATATTTAAAAGCAACCTATTTTTTATTTTTTAGTTCAAGTTTATATTTTGTATTTAAATTAAATTTTTCTGCGCTTTTAGAAAGTTGACTTATTTTTCTTTTTATTTTGATTCAATTTAATATGTTCAGTTAAAAAAAAAAAAAAAAAAAAAAAATCGTTTATATCCATTTTTAGATTCTAATTAGAATAAACAATGAGGTAATAACGAAAATGCAAAAATATCTGACTACTATACTTTTATTTCTGATACTAAGCAGGATTGATAGGAATTCAAGGAGAACGAGTTTAGAAACAAATTGGTTCTGATGAGCATGGATTTTATTAACACGTTAGGTGCGGCATCGGTCCCCGTCTTGTCTTTCTTATATTCGCTTCTTTACAGCTGATTTTCACATGAAAATGTCCGAAAGGCCGAACTCTTCAAACACTCAATTTACTCGATTTTTAATGAGATTATTGCATTTTAGTGCAGAAAATGTTGCTAACAGCTGAAATTCTGTTGTTTTTTTGAATCGGACGCCGAGGTCCGATTTTCGATAAAGAACGGCGTAAATCCTGTATCGGCCTGTCCTGCGCCTATTATGTCTTGTTCCAATCCTTACCAAGAGATAATGCCTTTGAGACGCTCATTTAATTCACTTTTAATCAAGAGAGGACGCTTCCGTCAGAGCATTCCCATCGGACCCTGACGCCCGATATCTTCTGTGGCTCATCCTAGCAGTCGGACCCCGGGGACCGATACCGTTAAATTCAGGATACCCGTAAAATACGCCGCCGCACCTAACGTGTTAAGAAAGGATAGTTACCTGTACCAAAGATATGGGATAGTGTTGGGATGATTTTACCAATGTTTCTGAGTTGTAATTGAGTGAGTGGCGTATATCTGGGATTCGATGGTCTAGAGTAGCCCCAAATAGTCTTTGTAACCCAAGTTCTAATAAATAATTCAGTAAAACATATGTATTAATTTTGAAATGTGACATACAATTCAAGCATATACAATAAGACTAACTCGATTAAATTGTTGTTTTCTGGAAATAAGCTTTTGATGGAGTGTTATGCATTCCTTATCCCCCCTCTCTAGCCAAATGAACCAGAACAAAAAGATTCGGTCCTCAATCTGAACGCTGACATTTTCTGAAATGTTAGAAGAACAAGAGCCTTTATGTAAAATGGAATTTTATTTTGTGGAGTAGCGAGCTCTTTTCCAAGTGGGCCCAGATATCGGATCCCAACCAGCGCCTCTTTACGTAAGGGTTTTGTAACGAGTTATATAGCCACCGACCAAACCACCGGTTACACTGGCGCCCCCCGTCGATCAGACAGCTAACAAATCATTGTTATAGTGTTTGCTCCATGTTAAATAAGTTTGGGGGTGTGATAAGACACTTGGGCGATTAACTTTAGATGAGCCATGTCATTTGTGCTTAAACTCAATCTATCATGAATCTTACCTTTTTTTGGTTCACTTTGCCCTTTCTCATATACCATATATTAAAAAGGAATTTAACAGAATAATTTACTGAAATATGTAACAGAGAAGCCTGGTCACACGTTATATATCTCATATTACTGTATCCCTTTTACTTTAATGCTCAAGAAATTTATTAATCTGTTTACGAATATGCGAGCTGAACATTACCTTACGGTAATGCAATACTTTCGTATGCATTGATTTAGGTTGGTCGACCGCATGATATTGGTATATTTATAGGCTGTGGAACGATTTCTCCTGAAGCTGAATATGGACCCCCACGTTTTATAGCAGTTGGTAAAGAGCAATAAGACGATGCTGTCGAGACCTAGAGCAGTTTGTGGTCTGTGCCCGCATCCTGTTAGAGCGACCATTGCTGGTCCTTTGTCCCTCGAATGATGCCATTAAAGACATCGACGAGGACTCTTTAGAAGGTGCATTAAATGTACCCATCGATTTTGTCGCCGCTGACACAATGGAGAATTTTTGTGCCCAGCTGTTTAGGACTTAATATTTGCATGAAAGCGTTAGTAGATGTGCAAGTCACCGTACTCTTATCTCCTTGGGCATATTAAATCACTTTAAATTGTGTTTCATTAATTTGGGAAGAAATGTGGCTTTTGATCATGTTCCTAGCCAAATCATCTCCTAGAACCTTTGGTCTAGAAACAGTTCTTCTTAACACGTCTTCAATCCAAGAAACTTTTTAGGAGAATTTTAGCTGAGTAAACCCAGCAGACGTGTTTTCTTAATCGTAACGATAGTAGCTAATGCTTTGCATCTATGGATTTGATTTTGAATGACTATTCTTATCATTAGAGTCTAATTTATTCATGATTGGTGTATTAAAAATATCGAAACTGTCCTATAAATATCTATATAAATAAAGATGAAATTCTGTTTGTTTGTTCTTTATAGAAATCCATACCGTTTGTCCTAAACTCTCCAAATTTCGCTCAGTTCTTTCATACATAGGTGCGAACACCTGCCCATATTAAAATTGCATGTCTTCAGCCGATCTGCAGCTGATATTCTTTATTGTTATAAAAATCGTAATAATCTCGCTTTACAATGTTTTTTTACGAAATTGACCGTTTCATTAGAAAAATGAAATTCCCCGGGTTAAACGGGGATATACAGTAGTAATCTATGTAAAAAAAGATGAAATTCTGTTTGTTCTTAACAGAAATCCATACCGTTTGTCCTAAATTTCCAAATTTCGCTCAGTGGTTCTTTCATACCAGTGCGAACTCCTGTCCACATTAAAATTGCATAACTTGTTCCAATCTCTATATTCTTTGTTGTTATAAAAATCGTTTTGATCTCGCTTTACATTGGTTATTTACGAAATAGACCATTTATAGATTTGAAAAATGAAATTCTCCGGGTGAAACCGGTATATACAGCTAGTTTGAAATAATATAGGTCAAAAATATTTTTTTATATAACTGAGCTGGTTTCAATTTCATTCTTTTTAACTAAAACCTTGTAGGACTTCTATAGATTTATAAAAAAGTTCAAAGGTCCTTCGTAATTCGCTCTTTATTTTGAAGCAAATAATGACAAATCTTGGAATACGTTTTCCTATCATGAATTCTGCATTTTGAACCTGTATAGGATTTAAAAAAATTTTTTTTTCTAAACTCGTCCTAGATTACCTAATCTTTGGACTAATTAATTACTCCTCTTTCAAAATTAATTGATGTTTTAAGTAAACGGTGCGATGGTTCAATTTCATTTTAGCTTTTGTTATAATTCATCTTCCTACTAGATTTCAGATATATAGTGTGTGTGGAAAGTAGGTATTTCTTTTTTTGTGGCATTATTAGAATCCCTTTTGTATACCTAGCAACAACCCTGGAAGGGACTCCCCTATTCTCCTCCAATAATGCCAGGCCAGGTTCTAATGCCCTTAGGTAAGAAGTCTTTGTGAAGTGCTTTCGACGAAGCACATTTTTGGATAAAAGGGAAACTTCTCCGTTCTCGTCAAAAGTTTTGGAACCAACGAAAAAATCCCATTAGAGTTCAAGGTGTCATATAAAGGGGGGGGGGGGTTAACAGTAAAACATTGTTATAATTTTTTTTTTTTTTTTTGTTCAATTAACCCTGTTTTGGTTAGTAACGTGAATGCCATTGTTTCGATAACCGTTCCAACCATTTTGATTCATACGACGTATTTTTTACTACTTTTACTTTAAAAAGAATTTATGTATGGAAAAAGATCTAAATTAAGGATCGTATATTTCACGCCATGCTAAGTTTTACCATTGATTTCATGTATGGAAAACACTACAAATAATAAGTTTTATTATCTAATGAAAGGGTCGGTATGCACTTTCGAGAGCAAATGTGTAAATCAAACATTGCCAGTTGAAAAATCTGTGAATGACCAATGCAAATGTTTTACAACGGGATTGAATAATTTGTTATAAATTTAACGATCATTCTGAATCACAATATAGTATTGAGAACGATACATTTTATTGGCTTGTCAAGCTTGTCACAATGCTAAATCCCCTAAAATTAAGACCAATAATTTCGCAAAATATATTTGGTCACAATCACCAGCATTCCTGTGCAGAAGATATTCGCAAAAACATTGAAAAGAAGAATACTACTTGTGCGATACGGGCATCAAAGAATTGAAGAATGACGACGGACTTGAATTCCCAATGCGAAGCCTCCATTTTGTTTAGAACACAGAGTACTAATATGTTATCCATACATAGTGCAACGTATTCTATATTATTTTTTTTTTCTATTGACACAATTTGTACATGAGTTTTTATGCGAATTTTGTGTTGTAAATACACGTATTGTACTTACTTTAATAGTTACCCGTAAAATGTACGGATTAATAAGGTATCTACTTACTGACGACTGGGGGATGTTTTTAGGGTTCTGGTACTGATATTATGTTCCTTAATTTGTATTTATTTTTGATGAACTACTAATTTCGATTGGGGGGGGGGGTTATATACGCCCCTGGTAAGCTCCGTTCCTTATGACTTATTATTAGTTTCCCTTAAATATCCACAGTTAAGCTTGTGTTTTAGAATGAATGTTTATATAAGGTATTTATTTCTTTTATATTTTTATTTCCATACTGCTTGAATTTGTTGCAGTTCGATTCGATTTTTCGCATTGAGACAACAGGAAGTCTCGATGTTGGTAATAAAACAATCGTATCAACAACCTTGTGTGCAGAGGAAGATTTTTTTTTCCGGATCCACTCAGCAATCCGTCAAACAAAAAAAAAAAATAAAAAAAAAGAAACCCAAAATGACAACTATCTTATCTGGTTTACATAACAATGGCTGATAGGAAACTAGGAAGTGCCTTTTGGTGGGGGTAAGAGTTCCTTCGTTCCTCACCGATTTTCCGATAGTGATAGTCGTATTGTTACAAAAATTACGAATTTCTTAGTATTGGTTAAAAATAATAGGTTAATATTCGCTAATAGTTTAAGAATTCACCACATATCTTATGTGTGGGTGTGGATCTTTTAACATAGTAGCATTCCATTTTAAATAATAGACATAAATACCAAAACTAGCATTTTATAAGCATGACTAATTTTAGGATTTACGTTTATTACCTTATATATATAGGGGAGAGCGGGGTTGGTTGGCATAGGGGGTAGATTGGCCATTGGCTTATAGTTTCCGTCACACCTATTGTGAAGGCCCCTCCATTGTACCATGTAATCCGCTCGACCTCGGGAGTCTTGTCCTGAGTTTTCAATCCGATGCTAACAGTGTAGAGAAGAGTGTGCTTCATTGATTGATTTTACAACATGTAAGTAAATTTTTGTATTTTCAGTAAATTTGGTTTAAAGGCATGACAAAACATTGGACTCCGATTCTGTTCACATAGCCCCAAACCCCTTTTGAAAAACCTAACCTTTCGATTAACCAGTTTCTTGTTTGATTGTTCTCCCCTGTCCTGGCAGCCATCTTTCATATGATCTCTCCTGTGGGGTTAGTTGGCTTTCTTTAACTGGGGTTTGTTCGCGCAGTAGCAATTCACAAAAGCAAGGTAAACATAAACAAAGGTGAAACTATCAATTGTCTTTAGTTCCAACAAGGAGGATGAGAACAATTTTTCTTATGCAGAAAGTGACGACAGTCTAAACTTCTATCTTCTTTTATTGTCATTCTATTTTCCCTTAAAAGCTGTTAAAAACAAATTCATAATTAATATACCATTATAGTGTAGCTTTTAATAACAATAATATCTGTCAGGCAGTACTTGAATGAGATGGCTAAACAACCCCACCTTCTAGGCCAACCTGCCCCACATAGGGGGTTTATTGGCATACTCTGGATTGACGAATTCTTCAATTTTATATGATCTTAGTATTAAATATTATGTGGTGAAAAAAATACGTGAAGTACTCTAATACTTGAAGTTTACAGAGGTATCACCCCTATTGGGATTGTATTAGCAGAAACGACTCAACAATCAAAAAAGTGAAAACTGTTGCCAACCAACCCCGCTCTCCCCTATAATTAAATATTAATATTTATAAAATTAAATATATATTTAAATGAAACCATTTAAAACTGAATGGAATCCCCAATAAACCATTAAACTTTAATCAAAATTAAATTATCATTATTAATCAATAACCTGTCAGCTATTAATCGCAATATCATCAAACATTCTTGGAATTATCTGCAATCAGTTGTTTTGTTTTTAATGTAGCGATAACGATTTTTAATTATATTAACAGGTTTTTTAAGCTGGATATCATTATCTCTTTTTTATTTGGGGGGGGGGGGTGATCAAAGGAGAGACGGATATGAGAATTCAAATATTGTTGTTGGAAATTTTATAAATTTTAGTAATGTGGAGTATTAATTGGAAAATCTCTATTTCGATCCCTTATCTTCACTCATTAAAATGTTAGATCTGATTGGAACGAATTGTGCTTCATTTTCTCTCAGAACTTTGTGATGCGAATCAATTAAAAAATTTTAATAATAAAAACAGGAGATAATTACATGTGTTCACTTTATCAGCAAAATTAAATTTTTAAACGATATATTTTTACTTCGTATTCATATTTTTACAAGAAATTTCAAAAGAATTAAGATTCAAATAGTTCTCAGAGTAGTTCTGGTTAAAATTATGATTTTATTTCAGCTAAAAATACCATTGACTCCAATACCAGTGACACTTGAAAAAAAAAAATTAAAGTCGCTTGTTAATAAGAAATAAATTAAATTGCTATCTAATAAGAAAAAAAAATTCTCTCTTTTTTCTCCCTATTGTACTTACAGATTATTTTGTCTTGTAGGAATGTTCTATCTCTGTTTCTTTTTTTTATAAACTCTAGTTGTAAATACTTAATCCTAGCTGGATATCCCGGTTTCACCCGGTGAATTTCATTTTTCCAATAAACGTGAAAAGTTCAATAAACAAAAAATACAACAAAAATAGCACTAATAGATTATTATTCTAAAGCTTTCAGATATACTATATTTTTAGTTTTACCCTCTGGAGAATATATAATTAGGTCTTTAGGTGAACCTACTCTAGAGCATGCAACGTAAAGCTGACCATGAGAAAAACATGGGGAATCCAAATTGATACCAGCTACCCTCAGTGATTGCTCTTGAGCTTTATATATAGTCATCGCAAATGCGACCCGAACTGGGAATTGTACACTTTTGGAATGAAAGGGCATATCCCTGGGGACAATGGGGATTGGAGGTATGTTTGATGTTCGTCAGGAGTTTCAGCTGCTCGTATTTGACGTTGTTTTTTAGATTTTGAGCTCAATACTCCTATTGTAACTCGCTTCTTGGGGGGCATTTTTAAGAAGTGAACGTATTAATAACTAAGTAATTTGTTCAAACGGTCGATTGCGTAAAAAAAAACTCAATGTAAAGCGAGATCATAACGATTTTTATAACAATAAAGAATATACCCATAGACTGGCTGAAGTTATGCAATTTTAATATGGACAGGTGTTCGAACCTGGTATGAAAGAACCACTGAGCGAAATTTGGAGAATTTAGGACAAACGGTATGGATTTCTATAAAGAACAAACAAACAGAATTTCATCTTTATTTATATAGATTATTCATATACGTCCACACTGGTTAGATCTCTTTAACATGTATCTATAATTTATCCTGAAGGGACATTAGTCCCAGGATAATAAAATTATTTTTCATTATTATTATTATTGCATTATTAAAAATTGAAATCGCCTGCAAATAAGAAGAATGAAAATCTCTTGTCGGTACAATTAAATATGTAATACTTATAAAATATTTTATAAGTAATAATTTCCACTTCATATCCACGTTAAGCTATTTTTCAACGTAATAAGAATCTATGTTAAAATGGGAAATTTGAAATTACAATGCTAATAAAGACAAATTAAAATCCCCTGCTCTCATACACTCTAGATGGAATATTTATTCCCCAGTGAAGACTAGGACGACAAATCGGAAAGCTGAGGAGATGGAGGCTAGGAAGTGTGGAACCGGAAGAGGGAGCCGTTACGGAGCCGGAAGCGAGATGGCACAAGTGTTCCGTTAACCCCTTTCTTCCGATCTTGCTCACTTCCAACCTTGCCACTTCCATCTTAATCATCCATCCATATTATAATTTGTCGTTACAAATGCCATTCACGGCTACCTACATGAGGTTTAATAGATTTGACACCTCTTATAATTACAATACCATATTATTATTATTTTTTTTTTTTTCCACTTTTCGACTGGCTTATAAATAATGCTTATTTCCTACAAAAAAAGGACTGTTTATTTCGACAGTTTCCTCCCGTTTTTCAATATTTGAGTTAATATTGCATTAGGTAATATTAGTTATAATATTTTTGCAAAAGATGAAAATTAGGTACATAATTAAAAATTAAGCATTAATCTTCAAAAAGGAGAAGACTAAAGAAGACCATTAAAAGAATGAAGGAGGTTCAAAATTTAAGCAGATAGGGTTTCATTAATTTCCTTCATTGGCTTTTAAATAAAAAAAAAAAAAAATTCTTTTTTTTAGCACCATGTTACTTCCTCATTCATTTTCTTATATCAGTTATAAATTATTTTACCACATAAAACAAAGCTTTTTATATTTATGATTTTTTGATGGATTTGTTGATAAATTTTTTTGAAAATCCTCTCAGTCGAGCGAAACGTCAACATAGAAACAATATGATTTTGACTTGCATAAAAGTCAATAAAGGAAATTTTTGAGACCCTATCTGCTTAAATTTGGAATCTCCATAATTAATAATGATAATAAAAATAAAAATAAACACAAAGGAATATGTTCGGAGTACACAGTTTTCACTTATCTAGAACAAACAGTTTACAATATTTGTGTAATTTCTGGCTATTTACTGTAAAACTTATATCAAATTACCCATACAAAAAGTGATGTTTTAACTGACGGAGTATTTAAAACAATAAGTTCAAACAAAAATATATACCGGTTGTCATAGGGAGGTCAAAAGAATCTCACAGATGAAGATAAATAGCTGTACCTGAGAGGTAAATTCTTGTAACTACAAAATTCTAGAGTTTCTGATTATTGATGTAACTGAATTGTAAAGGTGTATATTTCTAGCGAAGAGTAGTCGTATTTATACACCTGATGAATGGTATAATATATAACCTAATATTATTATTTTTTTTTTTTTTTTACTACAAGAAATATGAACATTTAAAATTCAAAGTGCTCTCCTTTAAAAATTTAATAATGTCAGTTACGACAGTTTACCTCTAAGGTACAGATATTGCGTTGCTCTTAAATCCCTATCCATCTAACGTTTTGTGCCACCCCCCCCCCCCCTTTAGTCATATGACTAAAAAAAAAAAAGAAAGTATTAACATTGAAAACGTTTTTTTTAATGTTTTAAACATGGAAATGATCTAAAACGTAAATTTAGTTTTAATAAAATTTTAAATTAGTGAGGAATATTTTTATTTTTAACTGGTATCGCGCCCTCCTGGTAGAATTATTGTTATTATTATATACACCAAAAATTTATTGTGCATGAGAAACCATTTTGGAACCGTTCTGAACTGCTTGTTATAACAAACCTTAGAATACGATACCTGATGAGGATGTGAAGCAGGGAGGGACACCTGTTGCTTGTGTTGAAACCCTAGCCTGGGGTAGGCACTCATAAGCCACCATCAAGCAGTGTTTTTTTTTTTTGTTTTTTTTTACCCCCTTCCTTTTTAACTACACACACACACACACACACACACTCGTCGTCTCGTCATCTTTGTTTATATACTAAGGCCTTCTGATTTAATAGCCACGGCACCCTTACTAAAACAACCATGCGTTCGTATCCCATAACTAACTACGCGTTTGTAAATGCGTGAACGGCATACGTATGAAGTGTTAAACCATAGAAAAAGCAAAACATGACGGGTCGCTATATGCACAGCTACTAAATCATGCACCTTATTTTTCCCTCTCAAAATTATTATTTTATGTTTCTAGATGTGATAATTACTGTGTGATTTTTTTGGAGGTGGGTCCGACTTATATTTTATCATATTTATAGGCTGTCGGGGAATGTATCGGTTTTACTAATTCAGAGTACTCAATTTTTTCTTTGTATAACTAATTTCGTGGGGGGGGGCTCCTTACATACCGCCAAGTGTCTACCTTTTTTACTTTCACTTACCCATATATGAAATATACAGTAATTGGAAGTATTTCTCTGTCTGACAAGTTTTTCATAACCATGTGACACATTTTAATTACCTCAATTCCGAAAGATATTAAACTTATTTCTATCTGTTAAGGGCTATCATATTTATATTAGTGTAACGTTATAAACTTATATACATATAAAAAAAATAGTTTTCTTTTTATTCTTCGGGCTCTCTTAAAAAAAATCCTTATGTTTTAATTTATTTCTTGTTAAGTTTTTTTTTTTTGGGGGGGGGGGGTAACGAGCCCTCTCTTATTTATAATTAGATAAATTAGAATCACCTTCTGCCAAATATACTCGATTTTTTTTTAAATACGGTCGTTCAATTTTGCCGATGATAATCCTATTAATATTACTTATGTTATTAAATTTTAAAATATTTTCCAGACGTTTTTAACTATTTTTTTAAATTCTTATTCTCAATGAAAGTGTTTGCAGGATGTGTACGATCTTATTAGAAACAAAGGCTGGACTTGAAAGCGGTGGTTCTCATGTTCATTGCAGTCCTTGTTCTTGACCTTAAGCTACCCGGCGCTCTATAGCCAGTTCCGCTAGCGTCTCTTCCTAGTTTTTTTTACTGTCTATGTACATTTTAAATGTGTACATATATGTATATGTTTATATTCTCAATTTCATGACCAAAAGTAATTTTACTACTGATAACTTCCTTGGGTAGACGCTGAATGTAATAAAATAAATAAATTTTAAAAATAACCTATCAATCACTAAGATTTTCTTTTTAATTCTTATTATTTGTTTAATAAAATTATATTTTTGTTCTGTGATAAAATTATGGCTCGGAACATTTTTATTTAACCTATGTTATAATTAGCAAATTAATATTTAAAAATTCGGTAGACTAATTATAATTTTACTCAATTTTAGGCTTATTATGCTAGGAAGTCGCGGAACCTACCTGCTTCTCTTTGGTAATAATGCATTACCATTTATTTAATTATTAAAATGAATTTCTAACATTTTCAGGCTATGATATTCATAACGATTCTTTTGTGTTCTATGATGAGAGTGTGTCTGTGTGTGTGAGGGGTATAAAGTTGTACTGTCTTTCTCACAGAATGAAGGACGGTTTAGAATACTAGGTATTTTCACTAGAAGCGTGAAAATAGTTTGTTTTAACGATTTTCAAAACACCTGTATCTGAATCTGAATTCCTCTGGAAGTAGCAAATTAAACGAATGAAAACAGAGCAAGTTCCGGAAAGAGTTACGTTATAGATCGAGAAAATTTTAGGTATAATGCTTTCGTTGGGTCAACATTGATCTTCACCCTCTATTAGTCCTTCGCTTGAAACAGGAAAAGACCACGACTTATATTAATAGAAGCTGAAGTAGTGCATGTTTCGAAATTTCTTCCATGACGTCAATTAATTTATTATATCATGCCATGATCCACATTAGCGTAAGAATACTTGTTCCTTTATCCAGTAACTTTGTTAATGTTCTCAATATTCACCCAGTTTCCTTGGAGGCAATATATAATTACGAGGATTGCGTAAATTCCTGCCCTCGTTGCTTGTAGAGCTGCTCTACGAGGAAAAGAGGACGAGAAAACAGCGTGAATATTATGCAACTGATTTTATTAATTATTATATAAAAGACAAAGGCATTGATTAGTTGGTATGGTAACTAATGATCTGAATCCATCCCTTTTGGTATAACTCTTGACCTCTTGGTCTTTTACAAGTGTTTTGATTATTATTGAAACGATATCTCCTTGCCGTTAAACCTTGGGGTTTGCCGTCAAACCCCAAGTTCCTAGAAGTGATATGATTCCAACAAAAAAAGAAACGAGGATTGAAAATCGGTTCGGTTCGGGAAAACATGCATTTATAATTGGAATTGAGTGTTCAAGGTTTAATTTTAGCAAGATTATAAATTATCGACTAAATGTTGTTAACTGTATCTTTCCAAGCTAATTTTGCGAACAATAATCCCTATGTATTGAATTTTCTAAGGCCATTAGTGATACATGCGATAATTTATGTAATGATCTCGTCACCTGTAAAGCTTCAATTTTGCTTTGGTGGTTCAACCACGAACTTAACTCCAAATGATTGATTTCTTGTATAAGATTTAATTTTTGCACCTATCAATCTTGTGATTCTTTAACGCGACTAATAATATTCCATTGTTAGGAAGTGTATTTTTGTTCGTATTCATTACATTATCTTCCACACTTCTTGTACAAATTTCAGGTTTACCTTATGGTCCATTGGATGGGCGGACTGGAGGTCAGCCTGTCGAGTGTTGAGTGGAAAAAAGGGGGAAAAAATTATAGAAAAAAAACCTCATTTCCTGACCGTTGGAGGGTCGGTAAAGATTATGTCATAAGTGCATAACCTCACTCGGCGAAAGGAACATTACATAATAACCCGCATTTTTCTACCTCTTCCACACTCCTCAATCTTCCCTAGAACAGAATCATTGACCCAGTTTTTTACAAACTATGTCTTTTTTATAATTGTTTTTCTCTGGTTTGATAGGATTTTCGATTTCGTGATTACAAAAATGGTTAAATATAAAAATTAGATTATATTAATATTAGAACTCCATACATGTAATTAGTTGGCGGAAAGTAGGTACTTTTAGGTAGTAAAAAATAAAATACTTGTTTCCGCTTTTTGATCATATCAACCTTAATTCAGTCAATAAAATTTGAATATATATATATATATATATATATATATATGATACTTTTGAAATATATTTCTTAAAATACTGTTAGTTTAGGTAAGGGAGGAGGGGTAAAAATTAAGATAAAAATGGCTTTTTCAAACTTATGGCATTAAGCGCCCAAGCAATGATCTGAAGCTTATAATTGACAGGCAGCACTCTTTTGTTTTTTATTCAATTTTTTAGTTCAAATTATACACAATTTTCTCTTTGTATTCCATCAAAATATTTTTGTAGGAAATTTTTTTAAAAAGTAGAATATATTATTTTCAGATTTATACTTTTTTTTTTATATCACGCCTACTAAAAAATAAAATCAGTTTTTATAAATTTTCCTTGATCTTTTGAGGATTTTTTTCTGAGCACCCAGTGTTATGTACTTTAATCAAAATGCACGATAATATTTTAATAGACGTGCAATTCTTCCATGCTTCTCTAAGGGCTTGATAATTCTTTTTACTTGGTCATGTTCCTTTATATTTATTGGAAGAATATTATTAGTCAGAATTTATAGTTTCCATTTTTCCTTGGAATTTAACTCTTTTTTCCATTTTTCCATATTTTTAATACGTATTTATTATAACTGTCAACTTATTCCCATATTGTTCCTGAAAGATTACTATAATTTTTAATTCAAATTTAGTTAATACAGTTATATTTTTATTAAAAAATTATTATGTTGCAAGTTGGTTACAATTCCAATAATGAAGATGTGATTGATTGTTTTGTAAATACTCTGAATGATTAATTCTTAAAAATTCACAATGTATGAATATATTCACCGCCTCAGGGATAAAAAAATAAACCTGTAGCACAAACATAATTGAACCATGGAGGGCCTTTGGTTTATTACCACGTAAGGAAGTCTCGTTTCTTAATCAACGATTGTTCAAGGTAGTCTTAATCTGGCCGAGATCACGCTGAACCTTCAGATTTTGCCGCTGGATTAATTATTTAATCACAAGAATCCACATAATAGATGAAGAGTCCACGGAAGAAAGGGGGGGATGTCATTTGGAGTGCTTTCCGAGAAAATCGAGTTTTTAGGTTTGGATCTTTAATTACTTACGTATCTTTTATCATTTTTCTTCATTTTTTTTATATGTCCTTTTCCTTTTTGTTTTGCGTGTCAAAATAATAAATTTGCCCGAAACAGACATATCACGCTCTAAAAAAAAATGTTTTAGTAAAAAAAAAAAACAATTTAAACATAACAGAAAGGGGGATAGTCATGGACGCTCCCCCTTTCTTCCTGGTTTTATTGATGAAATGGTGATATTAATACACAATCCATATAACTTCTAACATGACTCTCCCCCATTCTAGGTTTTTCCGCGTGGACATTCCCCCTTTCTTCCGAGTACGTGGTTCTTTCCATCCCTTGTAACCAACCTACTGTCATTTTTTCTGACTATTTCTTTTCACCAACATATTCTACTCATCTAGACGAACAATTATATGTATATAACTAAAATTCGGAAAAAATTGACTCTCCCCCTTTCTTTCGTGGGCTCTTCAGATGTATACCCTATAGGTCCCATGAGGGTCTCTCTCCCCCATGTTCGATCTGCGGCTGTTGTAACAGTGCATAAAAATTACTTGCCACACCTGGTGGTGACTCCAGGAAGAACCTTGAGCTCAGCAATACTATATCTCTTGTTTGAATCCGTCCTAAGTATCTTATCCATCGATAAATCCGTTCATCGAGCATCCAATTGATTATTCGAGTACCTACTTATTCCTCCCATGGTGCTGGTCGTGTAGGACATTAATAATAACGCACGAGTGGCGTGTCTTGTGATCGTCCTTCCACGAAATTACGGTACAGCTACGTTGCGAACAGCATACGATGAACACCTAGGACAGAGGTGTTGGAAATAGCTTCGTGTACCATTCCAACAATCGTCAACCACTTCCTTGACGGAAGCCGTCTTCACTAAGGGATGCGTCCTGAGAACACGGCAACGACGAGGAATGTAAAAGTTGCCCTCATGCATAGTGACCAGTTTCCTTCCAAGTCTTCACTATTCACTCCGTTACATATCATTATTATCTTTTGTGTAACAAATAGTTCGGTTAGTTATTAACAGTACCATTGATGAATCCCATTCCTTTACTGGTGTAAAAAGCTGATTGTTTAGCGTTTGGTTTTTCCAAAAAAATTCTCATTTATGAGATGTGCCAATACCTAAATATAATGTCGAATTCAATTATTTAAGCAGTGATAAGCAGCGTAAAATAGGGTCGAATATATTCTTATCACAGTAACTATTGTATGTATGATGACTTCGAAAAAGTGAATTTTGACAAAGTATTTCATTACATGATAAAGTCAAACAAATTAATTTAAAAACGTATCTTTCAATTATTTTGTTAAATTTGACGGTATTTTAACAGGACAGAGCATCCCATGCAGCTGAATGGGATCATTTTTCAAGCGTTGGTTTGTTTTCGAACTAAATATATCATTGAGGGGTGCACCTTCCTTCTTTACCACTGTTACTAGTTTTCCCTTTTCTTATTTATACACACACATATAATGACTATTTCTCTTACACTTCAGTAATAAACAACGTTCAATGTTCTTATATAAACCTCTGTCTACTATAATAAGGCTTTTCATCAAACCAATTCGTTGTCTCTTTGTTATGCGATGTATTTCCTGGTCTTGAGCTAAATATTGACATATACATGGTGATGTACAGTTTTATCTTAGTGTTTTATAGAAGTTTATATTGTTAAGAATTAGTACTAGGAATAGAAATAATTTTTTCTTTTTTTTTTTTTAGGTTCAGTTTGCTATGAAACTGGTTCAGCTTAACGGGAACCGTAGTGGATCTACTATGGATCGAGGAGTGCCTCTTTTTAATCCTTCAGATATCTTATGGAGGTATCCTATGTATCCACAGCATGGACCATACCCTTTCCTAGATTTCAAGACACATCTACCAAGTTCTTTAGGTTTGTTCTTGCTTCTTAATAATAATTATTATACTATTAAGTGGGAAGCTATTGAAATTTTTTTTTGGGGGGGGAGTCTGTCTTATCATACTTATTGATGACTTGGGGATGTTTATGGGGTCCTTATGACACTACTACAAAGATAACTGAATAACATTATTTGCCATTTTAACTTTTGATTTATTAAAATAATTTAGAATTTGGCACTTTATTTGTTTCTTTAAATTAATAATTTCGGAGTGGGGGAGCCTAGACCCTCCTTGTATACACCTCTGATTGAGACTGATTTATATTTCATACCCCAACATGTATAAAATATTTTTTATATATAAATTCTAATGATTTTCTGGTCGGAAAAGAAATTTGCATATCGTAATACTGAGGATGCTTCAGGGTCAAGTGTCCTAACTAATAATATGCATATTGGACCTCAAAACAAGAAAAAAAAAAAGGAATATCCTTTCACTCTTTGTTTATGCGATATTCACATCTTGACATTTTCATTTTTTGAATCATTATTAGGTAAAAGATGATAAAAAAAAAAAAATTAAAATTGTTTCCAACTACTTTATTAATAGAAGTTAATAGCAATTAAAAGTAAAATTAAAGAATAAAGCAAATGAAAAATAGTAAATAGGTCATAAGTGCTGCTCAGAATGAGGACCTGGAACATTATGACAGGCTCGGCTTCTTTCTTCCACAGTATTGTAAATAGAATTGCAATGGATAGCTGTAATTGACTAACAATTAAACTCCAATTACCGCTCTTCTTAAAGAAGAAATTAACTTATCAGCAATTGTCATATCAATTAGTTTTCCCTGAATGGCATTCAAAACAAAAAAGCCAGTGGTGTCAGACCTAGAGAGTATAGAGGCCAAGCCATTGGCTCTGCATGGTCAATCCATCAATTGAGATATTTTTGATATAGAGATTGTCGTGGGTCTCCGCCATAATTCCATAGGATTTGCCATATTTGTTGAACAGCCTTCTAATTGTAACCATGTCCCACATAGTAAGCTGATGGTTAAACTCAAATTTGAGTTATGCATGCCGTTAGGATCACAATTACAAAAACTACAATACCAGAATATAGTCACTATATTATTAATAGTTCCGTTCAAATAAGGCGCAAAATACTCATATTCTTTTATGAAGGGGATGATCGTGTTAATGCAGGTAGAGGGTTAATTTTTGAGTTACAGTTAGTAACGGTGTTCTAATGTTTCTGACATACTATCACAAAATAGAAATGTGTGAATTTCCCAAAGAGAAATGTTAAAAGTGCTGTCCTGAAAAATATTGAAATTGGGGTTAGTTATTTTGTCGGCGGAAATGCTCAAATAATATTTTTTAACATTTCACCCTTATATTCATAAAATTGGTTACAGTAAAACATGTGTGATTTAAGCCCCCCTTCTCACTCAAACTTCAAATATTTTTTAAATCTATGATCAATGTAATCTATGACTACCCCAATGGTTAACTATTTTTGATCAAATATTATTTTCCCCTAGTCGCTGTTTGTGGGTGCATGGTAAAATTGAGAATGTAGTCCAAATGCGATTAATCATAAAACAAACAGTTTTTAAGTTGAAACCATCCTTTTTATCGACCTGTGATGTGCTCTTTCTCAGTTGTAGTAGCATAACATCTTCAATCAAAATTAAAAAGTCATTATTAAGAAACAAAAGAAATTTGTCATCATTGGACATTGGACCATCATCATTAGTAAGAAATGCAGGCCTATTAAAATATTGTCTAATATCCTCAACCAAACATTTCACTGAAATTAATTCTGAATAAGCTGTTCACAGAATTGCATGAGGATTTCTATGCAACTATAGGTCATATTTTTTTTGCAAAAGATACCTCTTCTTGTGAAAGTATCTTCATCCATCTGGAGAATATGTCACAAACATTGTGGTTTAAGATCAATTTTTTAAAAAACAAATTAGGAAAAAATCATTTTTGATAAAACTCTTTAGGTAATAAATTTATACTCATAGATAATGGTATGAATGATGTTGATCTGGAGATAAATAATTCTCCATACTGCAATTATATTATATATAAATCAGCTGCAGCTCTTCGTACACTGCCATCATCCCAAATTCTAATGGTATTATTCCTTAATATATCATTATTTATATGTGCAATAAGCACAAATGGTCATTTTAGCATATTTTAATTTAAAATTATTTCTAACAATTTATCATACTTATTATAATGTTTAGATGTAAATATTTCATAAACGAGGGATTTTTATTTTATTTTGAGCATCTAACGGAACCATATACAATTAATTTCATTCTTATTTCAAAATCTGTAAATTCTTGAAAGAACCTAAATATTTATTCATTATCTTTGCAATTCAACTCGACATAAATTGAGTTAAACCTAATTGAGTACTAATACTTTCCGTTTAATAATTATTCAATGAATATTTATTTTCTTTATAGCAAGTGATCCCAGGTTATGGACCAGAGAAGATGTTATGTCCTTTCTTCGATGGTGTGAATATGAATTTGACTTACCACGGTTCGATATGGACTTCTTTCAAATGAATGGTAAGAGTAAACTTTTTTCTAATATTTTATTGATTTGAATATAATTTTACATAACATCATACCTCACAAAATAGATTTTAATGTTTTAATAATGTATTATATATGTATATACACACAGATACATAAAGGTGTATAAAACAAATAAACTTATTTTTCAAATGCATGAATCCCATGACTAAAAACATGTTCATCCTATTTATTATTTACAATGTATTCTCTCTTTAGAAGACTAATTCAAGCTTAATTATTAATAATGGACGGGCTCAATAAAGCATTTGTTCAAAATTTTTTGTTGTAAAAGCTACATGAGGGTGTCTTACAAAATTCTAGTTATCCATCTCCTGAACGCCTATTGGAAAATTTCCTCCCAGGAAATGTACGGACACCCTTGAGGTCTCTTTCCCTCCACCCAGGTCTCATAGATCTTCTTGGCTGTACGTTCTGGATTCATTCTAAGGAGGTGTCCAAACCACCTTAACTTGTGCTCCTCCTAAAATTATTAATATGAATACATTGAGGGAGTCTCACTCTTGCGCAGAGGGTCAAGTAGAGAGTTCTCTCATTCGCAGTAATCTGTTAAAAGATATTAAAATTAAAAAAATATGGGAATGGAATGTATTTGTAGACAGCAGCACATAGCATACAGCACTTGTAGAATAATTAAATTCTAACATTGATGATAGTTAATATAATTTTTATTATTGTTAATAATAATGATTATTATGATTGTTAATAAAGAAATATACATTAAAATATTAAGTATCTAGTTTTCTGAGGTTGATTTGATCCTGATAACTTATTTTTTATTGTTTATATGGGACCATCAGTATTCCAGAACATTTCATATTGACTAATATTTGTTCTTATATTTGTAGAATTATCAAGATTAAACTCTTCAAATCATTTATATTATTTATTTTTTTCTTTTATTTATAAATTAGGCTGTTAAATATCCTATAAAAAGCATAAAGCATATTATTTTATCTTTCATTTATAATTTTGACAGGTAAAGCGTTATGCCTGCTTACTAAATCAGATTTGAATGAAAGAAGTCCTGGCTGTGGAGATGTTCTTCACAATGTATTGCACATGCTAATGCAGGGGAGGGTTCCATCTTCTCCTATTACTCCACATTTTCCTTTAACTCCCACTTGGACTGTATCACCAGCCATAGATTTTCCTCCTGCACAAAATTCAGTGACTCTTAGTCCAGCACCCTCTTTAGACAGCCAAGGATCGCCTAGACAGCCAGATCAGAATACTACTACAGCTGTCAACAATTCATACAATTCCACATGTAAGTTATGTAACATTTGAATTCATTTTTTTTTTTAAAAGTTGCAGTTATTTAATCATTTTTGTTTGTTGGTCGTTAAAAGTATGACTAGAATATATATATATATATATATATATATATATATATATATATATATAAGTAGTTAATACTTGTTATTTTTTATCTTACTACTTTCTTTTTTCAGTCATTCAATTTTTCTTATGATTCAAATTTGATAATTAATTTGTTTACTTCTTTCTGATAATTTTTAGCTGTTTATAAATGTTGATACTCAAAATAGCTTTTTTTTCCTTACAGATCACCAATCTGGAGGTCAGAGTGGTAGTTCTGGAAGCACACTGTCAGATTCTGAAGAAGAACCTAACAGTCCTACCGTACAAAATCCACTTTCCAGTCCTCAGCCACAATCCCCTCTAAATGTTAAACCACAAGTATTTTTTCCTTCAGACAATATCTCTGAACCAAATACAAGTGAGTAGATTGTGAATAAAATACAATTTAATAACTTTTTTGCTGTTCGAAATTATAATAATTCCCATTTATTTAAAATTTCATATATTAAAATAAAGAGAATAAGGAGAAATATAAAATAAAGTGTAGCAGTCAGTTAAAGCTTGCTCATTTTCGAAAAATTACTAAGATACATCTATAATGATATTTAAAACTGCTGGTGCTTGGAGACAAATTCAACCCTTTAACTGCTAGTGGCTCTTATATGAGCCAGCCGCCGGTCCCCATGTGCTGTTGGCTCGTATATGACTTATTTACGAGCCAGGTAACTAGCGCTTTCTTTTGAAGTTTTTGGAATCTATAATATTTCCCCATACCGCTAGAGGGCAATTGATTGTTCTTTTCCTTCCTATATTGCCTTGATATGTTGTTGCTTTTCAGCTTTCTGTAAATAACATCACTTTTTGCCTGATATCAAACCTTTCTATACCTGCCTATTTAACCTCTCTCTAATTTTAGTTTATTTGCAACTATTGTGGCATAAACCTGTGTTCTGAAATAGTCGTGATGGTGAAAAAAATATATGTTGAGGAAGAGTTTTTGGAGCTTGTAATGGGTGCTACTGATACGGAAGCTTTTTAAATTATAAAAAGTTTTTAACTCCACCATAGCCGGTCCACAGTCCGAATCGAAAAGTGAGGACAAAAGATAGAAGATACGAGCGCTTGAATGCCGTTAAAGTACGGCGACCACCTCATGCCCAGCTACCTCTGCAGTTAAAGGGTTAACTCTTCAAACAAATTGTATATATAAATATTTAGCAAATAAGAAGATGTATATAGGACAGCAATCAGTTAAACTTTGCTCATGTTTGAAAAATTACATAGCTACATGTGTAATGATTTAACACTTTCTGTGCGGAGGAGGTAAATTTACCTCCTCCTGACCAACTTATGGAAGGAGCTCCTTTATGTTACTAGGATGGTCCGTAGGGTCAAATGTCATTTTAGACTCTTGAGTGTTGCTCTTGTCTTCAGTTAAGGTTCAGCTTTCAAACTGTGCAAGTTGATTTGAAATTTAGCCTAATCTTTGATGTGACCAACTTTTAAAAAACTAAAACTTATACGTTTTGTGTAAATGTGGCAAGTTTATGCATCGAAACATTTATATAAAGGCAAATCAAGAGTTATCAAGCAGATTTCTTCATCACCATACTAAAGTAACGAATGTGCAACTAAAATCCTATGCATATCCCGTCATTTGGGTTTGGGAGGTAAAAAAAAAAAGCCGCATTGAAGTGTTAAATAGGCATGAACATCATTTTACAGTTGTTATAACCTAATACCGCTTAACCTGCAAATTAAAGCTAAACCAAATCTAAGTCAATGTTATTAATGTGTATTGAGTAAGCCTCAATTATTTTTTATGAAGTACCATGTTATGTTTAGTAACAAATTTCTTAAAACTGATCGACACTGACACATTTATTTTTAACAATAACCCTAACTAATGTTATTGCATTTCTCTTATCCATATATTTTGTTCTATTTTTAAGAAAGAGTTGTCAGTTACACTTTTTTCCCAATTCTATTGAATTTATTTTATTTATTGTGAATTTTATTAATTCATTTACTTTATTTATAGATGGACGATTGCTTTGGGATTTTCTCCAACAACTTCTTAACGATTCATTACAACGATATACTTCTTATATTGCTTGGAAAAATAGAGAAGCTGGAGTTTTTAAAATTGTTGACCCTCCAGGACTTGCGAAGTTATGGGGAATCCAGAAAAATCACTTATCCATGAACTATGATAAAATGTCTCGTGCTTTAAGATATTACTACAGAGTTAATATTTTGCGTAAAGTTCAAGGAGAGAGGCACTGCTACCAGTAAGTTCTCCTTATTATTTTTTTCATTTTAATAATTATAATATTGTTAACAATGTTGTTAGTATTAAGTAATATGTTGTAATTTTATTAACAAATAAAAATTAACTTTTCAACTTAAAATTAGTCACTTACATAAGTTTGTATAATGAACTTACAACTTACTGCTTACGTGAATGCATATTGGTTATAAAAACCTTTTTTTCTAAAACAAAAATAAAGAACTATGAATAAAACGTTAATAAGATGGTGGTAAGCACATTTCAAAAAATTAATTTCCCTATAAATAAAGAAGTGAATGTAATAGACAATTCAGAGTATTAAACTAAATTCAAAACAAAAAATATTCTATCGGAGCAATATAAAAAAATATAGTATAAACTTTTGATCTGTTGACTAAACTTTTGATTTACCCCTTTTGAACCTCTACACTGTTACATCAGTGAAGAGCAAGACGATCCTCTTGGCCAGTACACTGATTTATCGTTGCGCTCATTTCATTATTAGACTGAGAAAATATATTTGCGAATATATAAAATAATATAATAAAAGTTTGTGAGCAGTGTCGTGTTTTGGTGTTTATTGTATAAAAAAAAATTGTCTAATACATATTATATAATATAAGTTAATGCTTTAACATATCACTTTACTGTAAATAGTTTGTAATTAGTGTAAAAAAAAAATTGTACATAAATAAAGAGGATATTTTTAGTGAGAATATTTTCATGGGAAATTTTGACTATAGAATTACAAAACAGATAGGTACAGCATTCACTGCATTTAACCATAAAAAACAAAACAAATATAATGTAAAAAATAAATCTAATTGTGATATGTAACATAAAGTAACCAAAGTTCTTAAAGCTGATCTATTGTATATAATCATATAAAATTGTTTAATAATGTTCCCTGAGACATGAACCATAAAAATATTTCTTAGATGGACCGCATTTACTCAATTTTGCCAGTGAGGCTATGAGAAAGACGTGCTCAGCCCAACCCAGCTCTAGGAGTAAGGAAAAATATTAATGCAAAATGAATAAAATAATTTTGCTTCATTTAAAAATTTGTTTAAAGTATTGATGACTTTAGAATTGGGAAGGCTGGGCAAACTCCTTTCCCTGCTGCCAAACTCATCCCAAACAGGCTACAATTGTTATTATAGATTTTTATGAATATTTTACTTTATTATTAATTTAAAAATTCATTTAATCAATTCACTGCGCTAAATGAAGCTATAATGATTTAATTGATATCTAACTGATCAGACCAGTGGAAATCTTATTCTTCAAAGTTTGGTTCATTTAGCTTCAGACGAATACATTAGCTATAATGTTAGTCTGATGCAAGAGCCTATTTCTTGTGACTATCTGTTCCACTGAAGCCTACTGTGGAAGGTTTTTATTGGCATTTAACACATCTAAAGGAAAGGTTTTTATTGGCATTTAACACATTCAATGCCCACTAACAATAAGCATACATCCTTTTTTTTTATTCATTCTTGTAAATAACACTTTAATAAATCAATACAATCATTATAACATGGATGCAAGTACCATTTACCATTTTTTTACATACAACCCGCCAGGTGGGTAGTGGGCCACGTGGTAACTCTCGCGGGCCACGTACGTACCTTCGTATATCTATAATGAAATAAGTTTTTAGGGCGTAATTTTTAATTAAGTGTGAGAAATGGCATTTTCTTTCAATAACCTAATTAATTTAAAATGCAAATAATTTTTTTTTTTGGGGGGGGGTTCCTATATTTTTTCTTAGTTCTTTTTTTTTTTTTTTTTATTATTTTCCTGGGTGGTATGAAAAATTATTTCTAAATTACCTTTTTTTTTACTCTTTATAAATCCCAAAGGAAAATATGGACAGATGAAGGGAAGAATTGAAGGAGGTTATTGGAAGGTAGAGGAAAACTATTTAATAAAAAGATATAATAAATTACATTCATTTTTATTAAATAAATAAACCACATCAATATATATAAATTATACACTAATTTTTTGATTGAAAAACAAATTACGATAATTTACAATCAATATTTGTGAAAATCACGTTACCATGCAAAAAAAGTACATAAAGATAAATATAAATCGTTCACAAATTGAGAAACAAGTATAAGGCTTCCAAGACATCAAAATTATTAAATAAAAAAAATCAACTTACTTGTAAAAGGGACTGATACTCCAAGAAGCGTAACACTACACAAAACACACTGCCACGGATCACAAAAAAAAGTTTTCGAGAAACCAACACATTCAATACACAGTGAATACTCTGTGAGAGGCCCCAGAGTAAAATGAAGTAAAAACGAGAGGCCCATGCCGATCTAGGTAGCCGGGAAGGCAATGGGTAGGTGCACTAGCCTGGCGGGTCATGGGCCTCTGAGGTTAGGTCAGGTGCACCCGCCAGGCGGGTTGTGGGCACCGAACGTGTTAATGACTAGTTTGCATAAAAAACATTAATTGTTTTTTTAATAGATGCAGCTAAAATTATTTTGGTTTTTAAATAAACATTTTATCAACATCTAAAATGTTTCTAATAATTGAATACAAATGATGCTATACTGAATAAAGAAAGGAAATTTTATTAAGTATGACCTAGTTATATGTTTTTAATTAATATATTCTGTTATTAAATACTAATTATTATATATATTTTTTACAGGTTTTTGCGAAATCCTAGTGAGTTGAAAAATATAAAACATATATCATTGCTGAAACACCAAATGGTCGGCCATCAGACCCAGCAGCAACATCAGTCCATGCAGTTTCCTCAATCACATCCTCAAGTGCAAACAACACAACAGGTACAACAACCGCAACAATCTCAGCAGCAGCAGCAGCATTTGCAACCACCACAAACTCAAATCTCCTGTTTGAAAAATGAGTGTGAGGAAGAACCGACTGATCTTAGTACTCATGCTCATTGTAATGGGAACATGGCAGAACTGCAACTTCGGGTACAGGGAGATGAATATCAACAAACAGTTCAAGCTGAAGACCTTAGTCTTCCTCACACGCAATCAATAAAAACTGAAGTGTCATAATAGTAAGTGCGCGTGTGTCTGTTTGTGTATATTTATACACAAAAATGTATTGTAAATGTATATATATATATAATGTTTGTTTCATCTCTTGATTACCATTAATATATTCATACCATGTAAATTAGATGTAATGGATAAGGTAAAATATAATATGGTATGTAAAAGTTCTTTTAAACTTCTAAAGAAAGAGTTTTTTCTAAGAAAGAGTCGGAAGAACAGTAAAGTTTCGTTTGAAGAAAAATTTTATGGTTTTGTGTTGCTTGTTCAATAATCTAGTTCAATTCTTACTAAAGAAAAGAATTACCTCTCACTTTACTCTCCATCTATATTCTCCAAAGGATGGCAAAGAAAACTTTATTTTACAGTACTATGTGTTTATTTTTCAATGTTTTCCTTATAATAAATTAGAACTGTTAACTATATATATACATTGTTGGTGATCTCAAAATACCAGTGTTTACCAATTACACTTTTTCATACCTGATGATGAGAGGTTTAAAATGATAAGACATTAAAATTGTTGTATTAATTAATGTTGCAATCAAATATTACAATACACATCTATGTTTCTGGGAGAGGAAAGGGGAGTGAGTGATCATAGTAATATTATATCATTACGGTAATCCTATGAAATATTTGTACTATTGCTAAAGCTGTATAATTATTGAAAAATATGAGTTAATGAGTATAAAAATCAATCAATTTAGATTGAAATCCTGTTTGAAGTCTTAATTCAAAGTTACCAGTTTCTTTAGTACCTTTATTAGAATTCTTTATGCTCTCCATCTCTCTTAGCAACAAAGGAACCTAAAATACTTAATATAATCATCTTATTAGTTGAATTTAACTTTTAAGGTGTAATAAAATCAATTAGCTCTTGATAATTGAAGCATGGAAATGCAAAAAGGGTATAAGTGCCTTAGACATTTTTTCCAGAAATCATATGAATTAAACCCACTAGGGTGAACTATGTTCTCATACACCCATGCCATCTTTATACATGCAATGAACTACTTTCTAACAACAAAATATTACTTTTACCCATTTCTGAAGAATGGCTTTTGCACATTTAACAATTTGACAAAAAAATCTTTTTTTTATTTTGTTGGGACTTATACCCTTTTCCACGCTTCAATTTTTAAGTATATATATTATATAGATGTTTTTCAAAATCGTGTTGAATTTTGTCATATAAATATCAATTTTTATACATTTTCTGTGATTTCAAAGTATTTTTTATGGTATATCAAATAAAAGAAATATTAATTACAAAATAGTTTGTTTATTCTTCAGTTAATTCAGTTAAACAGCGAAATCCATTCTAATTTCGAGTTTAGTTTATTTATTATCCAGTGTTTTCATGAAGTTAGGATAACTCTAGAAGTTCCTGTCATTAATAAATAATATAAGGTTTAGTTTAATGCTCTCACCATTTAAGATTGTTGTATTTTTATAGTAAAATGTATAGTTATTAGCTGTATTTAGCTTTAAGCAAAAGTAGACCTGAAATATATCTTAATTATTCACATATGTCTGAGAATGAATGTGTGTATGATAATAATTTATGTGTATATACGAAGTACACACAAGTTATATCTGTGTTCAGGTTTTTACAAAAACTGAATCGAAAATCCAATTCAAAGTGCTTTGGTTTAAGTAAATAATATGTAAATAGAATTATATTATTCAGTAATTAGATGAATTAGGTAAGTGTAAAATTAATTGTTTTGGAAAATATATATGTTTATGAAATAATAATTTGAGTATTTAAGTAAAATATATGTTTTTGTTTGGAGAATGTTTTAGAGCGACATGTTGAAGGTTTGATTTTATGCTTAATAAATGTAAAATTGGTGCTTATGTTAATTAAATATTGAAATTCAACTAAATTAAAAAATTGAATGGCGGAAACTTTCAATTTACTATTTTTCCATGATTGGATAAATTACATTAAAGTGTTATATTAACAATACACACACTCTGATATATATATATGTGTGTGTGTTTATAAATTATTTTTCTTTATAATTAAAACAACAATGTATTGGTATCCATACTACCATTTTAATCAGAGTAACTTCTTTAAGGTGGTTGTCATTTATCAGGGTGAGACATTAAAAATTAAAATAAATAATAATAATCTTTTGCAAGACAAGAACTATGTCTCATAACATTTAAAGAAAAAATTAAACATATGGGTTTTCAAAATCACAATCTGTTAAAAAAAATTTTTTTAAGATTTGGAAAAAAAATATTTATGGGTACACAAACTAATGCATATTAATAATGCTTCAACATGTTGCTATGTTAGGTTATCATTTTTTAGAAAGTACTAAAAACATTGTTTTCAATGTTGTTGAAATTGTTTGTTTTAGAATTGTCTGAGACTATGTTGTATAAATTAAATATATTTTGTTGTACAATGCATTTGAAATTAAGTAAAAGAACTTGTTTAGGTGCTAGATATGTAAGAAATTCCCTGTCTTTCAATCTAAAATTTTGTATATGTTATATATAAATGACATACATATTTGCTTATAAGTTAAAGTATTATTGCAATTGTCTTATTGTTTGGAACATATTTTCAGATAGAAAATGCTATTTCTTGTTTATACTTTGTATTACAAATCAGATACTGCAATATGAAATGAATAATAGTACAATAACCCTTGCTTTAATATTCTGTCATTTTGTATTTTTTTTTTTTTTTTTTTTTTTTTTTTTTTTTTACATATATCATTGAATAGTTACATAATTAAGTATTCTGTTTTTGTTTTGTTTTTTCTGTGCCAATATGTTATATTTTATTATGATTTTTCAAATGTTATTTATTTTTTCTTTAGAGCTATATAAATATCAATTTTTAATATTTTCTTTATCAACACTTTCAGGTACAAAACTTAGAGTTACAAAGCATAATTTAAATGTTTTAATACTTCATCACCCTATGTATATATAGTTCTTTTTTTTTCATCGAATCAGCAGATAATTACTTTGTGATAGTTATACATTAGTTCAATTTGTATGTATATTTATAAAGGTTTTCTCTACAGTTTTATAAAAGACTTAATCATTATTTATATTCTTTTATATTCTAAAACATTCCAAGTTTTATTTTAATTTGAATAAAATTTATAATGTACTTTGTTCAGCATAATTTTATACAAAAAGTTCTGTGTTTGATGAGTAATAGAGTATTCTGTTTGATCTGATGTTTATCTACCTTTTTCTTTCTTTCTTTTTTAAATCGATTATCTTCTGTTATTTCTTTGTCCTATTGTCTAGAGTAAATTTTTGTTAAGAAAAAGATTATAATTTTTAATCTTTTTTTAAAAAACAATTATCTAGATTTAATTGTAAATATTAAATTTGTAAGAAAATAGTTACCAGTTAGTTTTGTAAATGTTATTAAAGGATATATTATCTTTTCAAAATATTATATAACCCCTCAAAATGTAACAATGACTTTATTAGTAATTGAGGTTTCTAGAAAAAAATAAATAAAAGTATACTAGATATTATAAAATTGAATATGAATAGACAATTTAATAAGCAATTTTTAACTATTTACCTTCGAACAGTCTAATATTCTTGTATAAGTGTGTCTTTTTTCATTACTTATTTATAAATCTAGTGATGAAGAGATATGAGTGAGATGATGAAAAGAAATTATTTAATGATTTTGATGAAGACACCAAGAGGTTATTTTTGTGGGGGTGTTTTCATATGAATTATACATTGAAATTGGACTAAAATTGCCGAGTATTGATATAAACAATCCTATTCTAAACAGTACTGGTATATACCTACATTTATGTTCTTTATTAAGTTTTAAACTCGGTATAATCTCAAGAAAATTCACTTATATTAATGAATTATTGTTCAATTTAAACCAAATGATACAAACAATGACTATGTCTTGTAAAATTCAGTTGCAGTCATTGAAATTAAAAGTAGCAACTAAAATCATCTTATTGGAAGATTCCAAAAAAACTTTAAGAATCTAAAATGGAGCCCCATTTAAATATATACTGGTCAGTTATTCCTCGGCATTTTAGCTACTCGAGGTTTCATGTTATGTCATCTTCCCATGATTCCGTAATTTTTATTTTAGTGAAAGACTGGTTGAAAAGTTAAGGAAACCAATATAAAACTAGGACCATAAAAAGTTTTAAAAATTAAAACAAAAAATACAGTAAAATCAAGAAGTGTTGACCATAAGAATTGTGGGGATGTGCTACTCACCATACTCCCATCTATGCTCTCCTTGTCCCTTGCAGCCAAGGTGTTTCTCTTCCTCTTCACCTACTGCAAGTTACACTGATCCCCCCCCCCAAAAAAAAAAAAAAACATTATAGCTACTAAATTGGCCTTGTAATTTATGTACAAGCCCTAAACAACAGACTTAAACAGAAATAGTCCTAGATAACAGACTGACATTGCCCAAGCATACCAAGATAGTTGAGGAGAAAGTGACTTCTGAGTAGTTACTCCTACCAAGTGGGGAGCAAACCAGGATGTGATTGCATCAGCTTATAAGAGCTATGTTCGAGCTAAGGCCAGGAGCTTCTAATTACAGCTCCTGACCCAGTTACTAACAGGCTAGAGTTGGTTTAGAATATGAGCCTATGAGTCATCAAGGGCCTCCTAAGTCCTGGCTGACTATGAGCTAAAGGCACTCTCCCATGGAACTCTTTTTGTATTCTACATCACTGTGGTTGTATGTGTTTAATAACGGCTCTGCAGAAAGCGCTGACATAATGGTGGATCAGGAGTGAACTGTGGATTATTTAAATAGAGCCAGTGGACACACTGTTTTTTAATTTTGAGATTGAAATTACAGAAGTTATCAAACTAAGAGCCCTGAATAATACCACTGAGAAAGCTAAGCGAAGCTTGTGGACTGACTTAATCACAGTTTTAGATTTACACGTAATGTGCCAGAGTTATGAGGGAAGCATTTTGTTGTACAAAATGAAAGTCTTCTTTTTATGGACTTGGAATATGTTTTAATAACAGCTCTCCAGACTTGAGAAAATGGTCAACAGCTACAGCCACCTGTGGGTTCAAGTGGTAAGAGGCAGGGCTGCCTAAATGAGTTATGGGAACAAATGCCAATGGAAATCTCTGGAAAGTTATAAGATTAACACTTATTTAATAGGAAACAAATATTATTGCACTGAATGTTTCGCTGATATTCAAATAAACAAAGCAAGTAAGCTATAAGGACAAAGGCTGGTTTTATTTAGGACAAAGCTGGGAGGTGTGGAGGCTGAGCATCCCCTACTATGCCTAAGGCTCCTATTGTTATTCTATACTAGTTACCCTACTTACAATATTATGGTATTACAATATTAACACAAAAATAAGAAGTTACGTAAATAAAATATGCTAGAGGATTTATCAGCACCTACATGTGTACTTAAATGATACAATGAATGTTTTACCCGGAATCAAAGTAATTATTTCAAAAATTAAAAACGAAATAAAAGAAATTGTCTGAAAATAATTTTATTTAATTTACAAGCTATTAAAAATACAAATGACCAACCTATAATAGCTTTAAGTATATATAATGATTGAGCAAACTGTTTTTATATTTATATACCATTATAATTTATTACTAATTAACAACAATATTATTGCAATATTCCAATTACAGGTACTGATTTTGGTCAATGCACATGAACTATAAACATAGGCATTATATAACCTTTGATTTATAAATTATAAAAATATCAACATTTATATTACAGATGGGCAAAATATATGACTACTATTCAAAACGTTCTATTAGACATTTCAAAAATGATTTTATAGTTTCATCAGAGTTGAATGTAAGATAAAACTAAAAAGGTTTAACAAACATTTATTTCCTTTCCCAAATATAAGAGTACAAACAATATTTTCACCAGCACATACTTTAAAAAAGTAACCATCGTCTATTTGTACAAAAATTTTAAAACCAATAGAATATATACAGTACAGTATCAAAACAATGAAATCTACTTCAATTTTAGTTTTTAAGTACATCATTCAAGCACCAAAACTATGTTGAAAACCACAATATATGTTCAAACTACCACATGAAAAGAGCAATGCGACAAGAAAATTACTTCAAAAGAAGCACTCCAACAATTATTTACAAGTGTTGACAGTCTATAGCTATTCTAATATCTAAAGTTATGAAACATCTATAAATATATATTTTTTAATGAAATATTCCTTACTTGTGAAAAACAAGACAAAACAACTGTACTTATTCTAGAACATGTATGAAGTACTACAACTTAAAATAAGTTTAAGATTCAAATCAAATGTCAACATATTCTAAATAATACATTAAGCTGTGGATGTAATTTTCAGTACATGTAAATTTTAAGCATTACACTTAACCTCCACATTATATTATAAAACTAATTACTGATTTGAATTAAAACTTAACATGTAGCTTCCTTCCTTAATCTTTATTCTATCAAAGTTACATCTTACAAAAAATATATTAATAAAATAATTACTACTTCATTAATGCTAGAATCCTTTCAGGGGCTGATAGGGAACCAAAAGGATATTTTTAGTAGTAACCATACATTCAATGTAATTATTTAAAACTACTTTAGGTACTAACATACATATGGAAGAAAATTAATCTTCAAAAGATATTATTGATTAAAAATATATGTACAAGAAAATTCAGATATGCAAACTTAACACTACTTTCAGGCAGTAAGTCAGTTAATAATAAATGTAAAACTAATTATAAAGTGCAAATTTCAAAAAATTTATTTGTATAAAATCGAAGTCAATCAATGATTCATGATATACGTCCTTTAACATTACAGATGATAAAATTACAAAAATATCTTCAGAGATTTTTTTTTAGAATGACTTTGTCCAATCATTTTAGAATTGATTAAATGTAATTTCACTCTAAATTATTTACAAAGGAACTATAATGAGTGAGAATTGATTCATTACTATTTCTTTTTATTTTGAGTTACCTCATCCATACTTCTCAAAATAGCATTTAAATCAAATTTAAAATTAACCCACCTAGATATGCCAATGAGTGGTTGTTCAACAAAACATGAATCATTTTCAGTGGAAGATTCTAATGAATGATTCTTGTTAAACACTACATTATCACTTTTAATAGAATTTTCATTCGGCAAACAACTTTTTGCTGAATTTTCTCCGTTACTTTCACTATGGCTAAGGTTAACATCATCTGATTTCAATGTTTTTAAAATTTTTTTACAACGATTTCTTTTCTTGCTTTTCCCTGATTTTTCTACTTTTCGAAATGCTGATTCATTTGAAAGGATATTAATGTTTTGCTTAAGAGGACCTTTAATGGAAGTTGTACTACAACTTTCTTGAATTGGAGTTTCCTCTGATAAAATCGAAATAGAAGATTCCATCTTTGCAATTTTATCAATAAAATGATTATATATTGACTCTTTACTCTGAACAACCACAATTGTTTTACTTAATTTGTCTATTTGGTTAACATTGCAGTAATCAATATTTTGATGAAACTGTTCTAGAGACAACTGCTTTGTGTGACAGCTTTTATAATAGGAATCACTGATAGAAGAATTTAAAAAATCAGACAATTCATAGCATATAGGCTGTTCCAAAATATTAGGTCGGAATATTTCAATTCTCTTATCATCACCTGAACACAAAATAAAAAAAAAATTAAATACATATCATTATTGCTATTGGAAACAAGAATATAACAATATTTAATAAAAAATAAAACAATATTAGCACAATATTTATTATTTATGTGATCTTTATAATAAATTAAAAATAACTTAAAATAACAGCAATGTTTATAAATTGTAAACAAGAATAATTGATTTATACCTTTAAAAACATAATAATGTTTTCTCAACTATTCAGAAGGCCTTCCATAGTGAGTATATATATATATATATATATATATATATATATCACAGCCTAGGATTGATAAACTTTTGAAAAACTTTATTTTAACAAGTTAGGTGCGGCATCAGTCCCCGGGGTCCGGTGCCTGAACTGAACAGGATACCCCTAAAATACGCCGCCGCACCTAACGTGTTAACACGTTAGCTGCAAAGCAAATAAACTGGGATTTTCGTTAACTGCGATGAGGGGTCAAATGACCCCATGCTACCACACCGCTTAACTGCGTCAAGGGGCTGATTGACCCCTTGTCCCTTAGACATTAAAATTAACTCTCTGTAAACATTGATGAATGTTTTAAAGTGAAATCCATTTTTTTTACAAATACCTGACGTACTAGAATTCGTAACAGAAGCAGGGTTGAATTCTGTTGCTTCTGAATATATTTTTTTATTACTTATTTTTTCCACAACATCTGTGTTATACTAACAGTAATTTTTTTCTTTTCTTTTACGTTCAATCATAAAATGTTTACTATATGGTTTTAATTTACTTAATTGTCAGCATATATAATTCATGAAAGGAAGAATTCAGATATCAAAAATAAAACCAAACCTATGTTTTTATTATAAATAAATGAACATAGGTGTAGCTTTTGTGTATTTAAAAAAATAAACCTAATTATTACAAATTAAATTATTAAAAAAAATAACACGTGAAAACTACATTTTATAATGTTTATCATTGAAGCACTGCAAGCAAAGAGACGGTTGTCGGCACAGTCGTCATAGTATGTCCGGACCTTCTTCACCTTTTTTTGGGCTTCTGCACTGCTCATAGGTGTTCTTAGCTTTTCATAACAGCCCGAACATTTCTTCCTTATATGAATCATAACTATCTTCAAAACTTGAACTAATTCCTTCATCTTTGCTTGAAGTTGAATTCCGCTATGAAAGGGCTAAATCGGCAAGTTTCTTACCACGTGAATACGTATAGAAATTATTTACTGAATCGAGACAAATAAATGAGAGCTCAGGTGTCAAAAATACTAAGTAGAATCAGTCGAAGAACAAGAAAGGAAGGTGAATTTTTGATTCACAATTTAGATAAATGTGATTCACGGAAAATTACTGTCGCTTTCACCGCTTTCAAACATTTACGGAAATAGAAAAAATATTTTTTATTTACATATTCATTAATATTTGATATAATATGCTAAAACAATAGTAAGATGAAGTGTAATGAGCATTAAAAGACCAAGGGGTCATTTGACCCCTTGCCGCATTAAGGAAAACATTTAAACTATAATGCGACAAGGGGTCAAGTGACCCCTTACATTTTTTTTTCGATATATAAGTAGTATTAAGTAGTGCATTATAAAAAAAAAATAAAAAATCTGAAAAATATTAAAACAGGATGCGTGACAAGCATCGCAGTTAACGACAAATACAAGTTTAATGGCTCGCAGTAAAGGAAGCCACCGCAAGGGGTCAAATGACCCCTCGTCGCAGTTAGCGTGTTAATAAAAGTAATCTACTATACCTTTGAAGAAGACACAGAAACCACTACCAAAAAGAAAAAAAAATTACAAACATTACAACATTATAAATATTACAATGCTCTAAATAAAAAAATAATTGAAACCATTAAATATAAAGATAAACCCATTAACAATAATTTTAAAACATTAAACTTAAAATAAAAAAACATTCACTCTGAAAGAACCCATTAAATTTAGAAAAAAAAAAACAGATCTCGGAAATCATAATTGTTATCATAGAATTTAATAAAACAGATGGTGGCCAGGGATCAAACTAACAAATGAATTCATGATGCAGTCTTCAGTAAAGAGTAAGGAAAAGGAGTTCTAAGAAAGGATTACCACAAAAATAAAGATGATGAAAAAGAAGTTCGGAAGGGATCTGAGCTAGACTGGGATGACATTTCTTCTTATCAGGGTAGAAACTAGGGAGTGGTGGCTGGAATAGGATTTGGAACGAAACTAATCTCATTATTTATGTAATCATTAAGTGTCTGGGGCAATTATGGTTGTATCTGTATGCAACAAATTTTGGAACAATTAGAGTGTTCTAATCCTGATACAGCCAGATTGGTAAGAACAGTTTGAGCCCTGACAAGAAAGTACAGTTCTTGATAGGCCAGATCAATAAGTCTACCTTTAGGTAAAGATACATCCAGTTTTAAAAAACATGATTTCTACTACTAGAGCATAAATTCCAAAACCTAAAAAACAAGCATCCTACAAGAAAATCATGTGACAATTTACAGGAAATGTAATGAAAATTATTTTTTCTTTATAATATGATTATATTATGAATTATAATATAACATCAAAACTATAAACTTAATTATTCAACAAAACCAGATTTCATTTTTCAACAGTTTTGACCTGGATATAATAAAAATCTTAGCAATAATCAAGAAAGATGAACGAAAAGAGATTGGTTGCAGGGCTTACAGCAAGAGAAGGTAACATGCATCTTTGAGCACAGATTAAATTTATAGGTTTTTATTTAATTTTTTAATTCCAAAGAAATAGTTTTATCAATATTATGTTGCTTTAAATTATATTTTCTAATAAAAAAGCACTATAAATAAAATTACATTAAATTTTGTTGTCTTCCAATTAAAAAAAATAAACATATATATCATAAATGTTTACATTAATATAATTTTCCTCATTAATTATTTGCAAAAACTTGTGAATCATAATATTAAACATAATGACAAAAGCCAAATGGCAAACAATATGATGTGACTGAAGACATCAAAATAAATAAAATTCTATATTTGTGAAAACTTTGTATTTACCTTTAATAGAATTTTCCACTTTGTATGCAGTATCAGTACTAGTGTTAATAAATTCCCCTTTTTTATCCTAAAATCAATAGAAAAAAATTCTATATATTCCATTGGCATTGAAGCAATTGCAACACACTATTTTAAAAAAGAAAAAAAAATTGGTACAGCTAGAATCTTATTAGTTTATAATAATAACATAACAATAATAATGATTGTATGGATCATGGACAATACAATGTGCAGTGTACGATTATCAATATTAGATTAATGTTGATTTTGTCAGTTTTTGATTTGAAGTTATCCAGAAATTTTAGACTTACTTGGCCATTGATTCAATCAAGATCTTGCTCTGTAGCATGCCTATAGGCAGCAAGAGCCTATAGGATTTTATTTTTACCTTCACTTATCAGTATAGTAAACATACATGAAGGGTTTTCCCTGAGTGATAAAAAAAAGAAAAAGTTTTTCTGTTGAAAACCCAGAGTCAAAATACACATTTTAGGATTCTTAGAGGCTAAATAATCAACTTTTGTGAAACATATAACTAAACAATGTTAATTAAAGACATTATATTGATGAAAAATTAGGTGGTATTTTATATCAGATCGATTTTATTATCATTGTAATAGTTTCAAAAGGCTTAAATACAAAACTTTTAAAATTGTAATGTAGATCCGATGACAACTAATAATTTTTCCTTTAATATCAAATAGAAACTTTCCTTTCAAAAATCATAAACCAAAACTGTAGACTGCACCAAAATATGTAATATAATATAAATTTATCAGAGGAATATGTATTGAAGTTTGTACTGCAAAAAATATTTTAGTGTTCAGCAGTCAGAATAACCTAGAGTAAGTGGCAATGTTTAATAAATACACAGGAAATCAAAGATGAAGATATAGGTATTCGAGTGAATGATGTGACTGTTTAAGAGAGATGAAGATATTAGAAGATAGATGAAGATACTGAAGATTATCTATAGGAGAAGGTCAGAATGTGTAAGGAGCTGAAACTCACATTCCATGAAATTAAACAAGTTTAAGAAGAAATATGGTCTAAAGATCTGTGTGATGATCTTTTGATTATAGCTCATGAAGATGAAGATGAACTACTGGATACAATAGAAATGTATGAATGACTGCATGGTGCAGAATTAATAGGATTAAGAAGAAGTTACATTCATACATGGATGCTATCATAAAATTTACATTTAGGGTAAGCGGTTTTTCGCGGAAAGATACACACATTGATAATTCACATTCTTTTTTCAAAAGATAAAAAAAATTTTTCAGAATGAACTTTCCATAGGACATAACATCAAAAGAAACCTGTATTCAAATGTTTTAATAGTGGTAAGGTGGGTCATACATCAAGAGATTGTGGTTCTCTAGGACAAAGCAATTGCCACATATGCAAAAGTAGTATATACACTGCCAAATATTATACAAAGCAAGGGGAGAATAAGGAAGGTGAAATAAGTATGTTGACAAAGACACAACAAACCAATCGGTTGAAGTATATAAAACATGTACAGATAAACGGGAAGAACATTGCACATGGTTTAATTGATTCAGGCGCTTGTGCATTGGTTGTTTGAATTTCTAAATAGTTGTCTTGAGAATTATTTCTTTGAAAACGATTTTCAGTTTGAATATAAACAAAAGTTGGTGTGATGGGTGCATCTTCACTTTTTTTTAATGAATTACCATACATTTATAATAAAATATTTGATTAGATTTATTTCTAATTTAAAAGGAAGCTATACAAAGGAGTGAAAAAGATAGAATGTAGTTCAAAAAGCATTAAAAATAAAAGTATAATACATACTTTATCACCCCAACAGAATACATTGATAATTCAAATTCTGTAAATACAAATGAAATCAGAATTTGACATAATATACTTGAACAATGTGTACCAATATGATAGGAGACCAGTGACAATGAAATAGTCCAGAGCCATGAAAAGAGAAGAGATTGCAATAAGAGATAAGATATAAAAGATTGCAACCATTGTATGTATAAGAATGGTGAGGAAATTTAAAAATGTACAATAGATAACCTCAGATGATGGGCCAAAAGCCCGAAACGTTGGGATACTAAAATTCATGATAAATCATTGGTTATCAAGAGATTCCTTCCAGGAAAGTAACAAAGCAATATGCTCAGGAGAAATCATCTCTCAGTTTTCTTTTACCACATTCCAGAAGAGTTTGGATGCTACTCCATTTTTTTCTTATTCTTCAGCCGAGCAATGCCCAGAAATGCTCGAATATGTTGAAATCAGGGCTTGAGCTTGAGGTGGCCATTACAAAATGTGCGATAACCCACACTTCTTCATTAGCAAAATTATTTGTATTTATTTTGATTATGGGTATATATTTATTAATTCAATCTATTTTTGTGGGTAACCACCTTGTTTTAAATGATTTTGAATAATTTATCTTTTGAAGAGAAAAGATTGGGCTTCCAAATCTTTTCCCAAGAGAAAAGGCCGGAAGTCGAACCCGGGTCTTCAGCATGTCATATGCTAAACTGCACCACAGAGGCTTCCAAGCGGAGCCAATCCTTCCTCTTCACTGATACCTCTCCCTCGATCTCGCAAGTTTTGCGAGTATTTAAGGGAGGTGGACAATTTTTGTCCAATTTTTGTAGTATTTAAAACAAGGTGATTACCCACAAAAATAGATTGAATTAATATAAAATAATTTAAAAATTGACGATCGTCAAGAGATGCCCAAAAATGGACAAAAATTGTCTACCTCCCGTAAATACTCGCAAAACTTGCGAGATCGAGGAAGAGGTATCAGTGAAGAGGAAGGATTGGCTCCGCTTGGAAGCGAGCTCGGTGGTGCAGTGGTTAGCATAACACACATGTCACATGGAAGACCTGGGTTCGACTATCTTTTCTCTTCAAAAAATAAATTATTTAAAATAATTTAAAGCAAGGTGGTTACCCAAAAAAATAGATTGAATTAATATAAAATAATTTAAAAATTGACGATCGTCAAGAGATGTCCAAAAATTGTCCACCTCCCGTAAATACTCGCAAAACTTGCGAGATCGAGGGAGAGGTATCAGTGGAGAGGAAGGTTGGCTCCGCTTGGAAGCAAGCTCTGTGGTGCTGTGGTTGGCATACCGCACATGTCACACGGAAGACCCGGGTTTAACTCCCGGCGGAGCCCAATCTTTTCTCTTCAAAAAAAATTTTTTTTTGATTATGTGTTTGGAATCGTTATCTTATTGAAAAATGAAATTCTGCTTAAGCAGCTTACGAGCAGATGATATTTCATGGTGTATAAGGATGCTATGATATTGATTTAAATCAATTTTTTCATCTATTAGCAAAAGATCTTCAACTCAACCAATTATTAACCCTTTGTTGATTCTTGCAGATGTGTGTGCTGGGCCAGCTCCTCTCCAGAACAACTTATACAAATCTGTGTTTTTGAACAACTGCTACTCACATGTATTTGTGTGCCAAAAAACTGGCATCTCCTTTTTTTCCTTTATTTTTGTCTCCATTTTTCTGACAGTTTGTCTTTAGAAGTTTTTTACTTGTTTTTGTCAAGTCCTTCTTACCTGTTTAAATCCTTGATGATATTTAGCAGTAGTTAGACTGTACAATGTTTTTATTTAATTAAAGTAATACACTCTATAACAGTCCATATATTTTCCAGACATTACATATCTACAATAGGAGCTTTCGGCGCCTTTGCGCCATATTCATCTAAAAATAAATTTAACCCCTTAACGGGCACATTTCGCTATTATATTTGGAAGCAAATTGGTGTATATAATTCCCAGTTTTAAAATCCTTTTGAAAAAACAAATGTTTGCCGGAAGCTATGGGTGATGGCCACTCTAGAGGCTTACACCCACACAGATTATGCAAAATGCAAACCCGCCATGCAGCACCTGAGCGTTAAAGGGTTAAAATTAAACAACTTCATTAATTATTATAAAAATCGCCATGAGAAATAATTATCACCTGTAATAATGATGTAATACCTGTTAAAACCTCCGTCACTATATATCCATAAGCACAAGCTTAATGGTTAATTTTTATAAAGAAACTAATATATATATATATATATATATATATATATATATATATTGCAAAGCATTATTTATACAGGGGAAACTTGAAAATATAAAATAAAAAATGCTTTGCAATATATATATTTTATTTATATTTCCTTTAGTTTCTTTATAAAAAATTGACCATTAAGCTTGTGCTTATGGATATGTAGTGACGGAGGTTTTAACAGGTATTTCATCATTATTAAAGGTGATAATTCTTATTTCTTGTGACAACTTTTATATCATTAATGAAGTTGTTTAATTTTAATTGTATTTTTAGATGAATATGGCGCAAAGGCGCCGAAAGCTCCTATTGTAGATATGTAATGTCTTGATGATATTTGTTTATTATAAACAATGCTGTGTTTATTTCCATGTTTTAAGTTGATTCATAAACAGCAAAATTATTTTAAAAAGTAATTTCAATTAATTAAAAAAAAACTTTACCAATACTGTTTAAAAGTCCATATAAAAAAAAAAAAGAAAACAAAGGAAAACGAGAATGGATTTATAATTTTTTAATCAGAACAGCACTGAGCAGTTGCACAGGCTCTAGCCAGGTAGCACCCAGACTAAGTCTAGTCTTCCACAACTATGGAACAAACAGGTTAAGAAAACCCAATGGTTAAGAATTGTAAAATTTTATGTTATATATAGTTTACGTTAACAACACATGATATTTTTCTATAAGTAAATAAGAAGGTTATACATGCGACTTGATTTAAAATACTTATGTGTTATGATTTGCTACATTAACATTTACTTTAGTTTTTAATTGTTTGAGGAGTTATAAAATTCTTTTTCATCGATTAAATGTTGTTTCATTACATTAAATAAAACACTGAAACGAATACAACATATTCTTTTATTATATCAAAAATGAATACGAAAATTATATCTACACTAAATATGGATAATACTAACAGGGCATTTTTAAAAAATCGTTTGCTTACCTTAAAACTCCTTATCATAGCCACACTTTCTTTGAGATTCAAATCACTTGCTTTATACCTAATACAATCAATGTCACTACATGACTTATGTCTTTGTCTGCGAAAGTGCTTTGTAGGATAACGATGATTATGGTCGAAAATCCACTGTCTCAGTCTTCTAAAATAAATATATTGACACAATACATAGAATTGTATAAATAATTAAGAGAATATCAGTAAATAAAATACTTGTTGTTATTCAAAAGCCATTATCATAGAACAAAGATCTACTTTGATTTTTACCTAAAAATTATGAAATCAGACCAAAATTTCATAATTTTTAGGTTGCTAAACAGTGTAAAATATCTGAAATCTAAACCTAAGCATAATGGAAATAAAAATACTTCAAATTAATATTTACAGTCTAGGGTCAACAGTCTAGAGCTGTACAGATCTAGGTGTTTAGTGCTTCTCCCATAGGATATTCAGATAAAGAGTTTTATTTCAATTGGCTTTCTTTTATTTTCAGTTATTAAGAATATAATAATATTTTGAGTTGGGTTATTTTATATATTTTTTTTTTATAATTTCTATTTTTGTATTTTTATTTTATTGTATTTAGTTTTGATATGTAAAATATTATACTATTGAAATGTCGGTGAGTAGCAATGGACAAGGAGAAATTCCTCCACATTTGAAGGACACTAATAAACAATTAATTAAATCTGATGAAAAAAATAAAGGTATTATTTTGGATGTAGAAAAGGATAGTGTGACGGATAAAATAAATTCTCAATCTAACATTAATTTAGAAATAAATAATTTTAGAACAGGAAGATATTATGAAACGACAGATTTAGGACCATATTTTTTTTTTTTTTTTTTATGGAAAGTAATTCTACAGAAGAAGCAGGGATAGGACGATTACATCCTAGGCCCATAGGAAAACTTTTGCACATTTCCTGCCCCGAAATATACAATATATTTTAAATATACAGGGTGTCCCGAATTTAAATGAAGGAACTTATAGGGGATCGAAAAACTAAGACAAAAAGTCCTTTAGAGATTTGCTCGTTTTTGCTTAGTTTTGGAGAAAATCGCAGAAAAAGAAACAAAACAAAAATGTTATAGGTAGCGATTATCACCTTTCAAAGTTCGTCAGGCTAGGCAGTGAGATATGAAAACACTTAATGTTATCCTTTACATTCTTTTATTTGTTTAGATTTTGGCTTTCTTCAAGGATTATAATTCCAAAATCAGTCTTCAGTCAGTTACTCAGATATTTTTGTGTGAATAGCATCAGCCGCACAATATTCTAATTTTGAATACGCTGATATGATTTTTGTGTATGGTTTCTGTAACGGTAATGCTTTAGAAGCGGTGCGGGAGTATGCGCACCGATTTCCAAATAGAAGAGTGCCTAAACGACGAATCTTTTCGTTAACTTTTAATAGACTACGACCTACGAGAGACTGGGTCATTCTTAATACGTAATGAAGGCGACCAATTCCAGGCAGCAATAAGAGCAGATTATCGGAGAAGAAATTGTGTCCAACGCCACTTCGATAACAATCCTGGGACTAGCATCCAAAGAGCATCTGCTGCATTAGGAATATCGCGGCAAGCAATTTGGCGAACTTTGAAAGGTGATAATCGCTACCCATACCATCTTCAAAAAGTTCAGAATTTATTACCTCAAGATTATGTCAAGAGATTGAATTTTAGTAACTGGTTTTTTGAAAAAATTCGCGATGATAATTTATTTCCATTAAAAATTATATGTAACGATGAAGCTACCTTTACAAGAGGAGGAGTTGTTAATCAAAGTATCATGTATGGGCTCTTGCAAATCCCAGAGCTATTAGAGAGAATAGGTTTCAGCATGAATTTGCTATTAACGTTTGGCTTGGAATTTGGAACGGATTACTGGTGGGACCATATTTTATACCTGAAAGATTGAATGGAATCACATTTACACATTTTTTGGAGAACGACTTTTCTAATTATTTAGATGACATTCCCTTACAACAGCGGATTGAAATGGGGTTCCAACTCGATGGATGTCCAGCTCATTATAGCAGAGCTGCTCGAGCTTGGTTGGATATAAATTATCCACAACAATGGATTGGACGTGGAGGAGTAGTACCTTGGCCACCCAGATCACCTGATATGACACCCATGGATTTCTTCGTATGGGGAACCTTGAAGCAGGAAGTTTATTCGGTGTCAATCAACTCAAGAGAGCAATTAAGAGACTGAATCATAGATGCAGTGCACCAAATATCATCAGAACAATGTTTAGCTGCAATTTATCAAGTGAGTGCTAGATGTAATGCTTGCATTGGTGCAAGAGGACAACATTTTGAGCAATATTTACATTAAAAAGAACATAACATAAATATAAATATAAATAAATAAATATAAAAATGAAAACTTGTTTTGTTTCTTTTTTTGCGATTTTCTCTAAAACTAAGCAAAAACGAGCAAATCTCTAAAGGACTTCTAAGGACTTTTAGTTTTTCGGTCCCCTATAAGTTCCTGAAGTTTTGCCATTTAAATTCGGGACACCCTGTATATAAACTAGGTAGAAATAGAATAAAGATAGAGACCCGGCTAGGAGAACAAGCAAATGCATTAATAAAATCCGAAAAAATAAAAGCAAAACAAATTAAAGCTTAAATTCCGAGTTGTTCATTAGAAAAGAAAGGAGTTATCCGGGATGTGGATTTAGAATTATCGGAATCAGAAATCTTGGAAAATATAAAAACACCATATTCTGACACTCAAAAAATTATTAATGTTAGACGCTTTAATAATATAAACCTACGCTCTGTTGAATATAATCCTAGTAGATCAGTATTAATAACGTTCAGAGGTCAACTCCTGCCAAGGTATGTTACGATACATCAAGTTAGATGCCAAGTCCATCCGTACATTCAATCCGTAATACAATGCCTCCATTGTTTACGTTACGGGTATAATACCACCCAGTGTAAAAGTACAACAAGAAGGTGTAGGAAATGCTCGGATAGGCATGAAACCTAGGAATGTCCACCTAATACATGATTGAAATCTATTAATTGTAAGGGAAACCACTCTCCACTGGCTAAAGAAATTTGTCAAGAATATATTAAATAGGTTAATATAAAGAACACGTGAGTAATTATAACCTGACTTATAACGAGGCAAGGGCCAAAATCGAGGGCAAATCATACAGTAGCGTTACTCTGGATGCCTTTCCAACATTAGAACTGTCGAAGAATAATTCGACCAATAATCCAAAAAATTAGGTTAGAAATAAAATGACGGTAGTTAAAAGACAAAGAATCTCGATCCCAAATAAAGAAAATAACAATTCAGAACAAAGAGGAAATATCATCAAAGATTTTTCTGTTCCCTTATTTCCTTTGCAGCCTATCAAAGAAAATCCATATAAAGAAAAATCGTACAAGGATAAAGATATTACCTTAAAAAAAGAAGATAAATTAAATATGTTAACAGATGCACTTCTCGCAGTGGTAAATACCGTTTTAGTAAACAAAAATGAAAATGTTACTGAAGACGAAATTAAAATATGATAAAAGATGAACTAAACATTTATCTGTAGGGATATAATAATAATAGTTAATATTAAATACATCAGTAAATAATTCTATAATACCGTATAAAATAAATATAAATATGATTAATTCATTAAAATTATTGCAGTGAAATGCCAGATCGGCAATATCTAACGAAAATAGTTTAGAATATTTTTTATTTTTAGATAAAATTGATATTGCTCTAATATCGGAGACCTGGTTCAAACCAGGTAAATATGTAAATTTTCCTATTTATAATATTTTAAGAACGGATTGCAATGACGGTTATGGAGGTGTTGCAATATTAATAAAATCGAACTATCATTTCAAAGAAATCTCCGATAATCATAAAATTAAAGATATAGACACAGTTGCTGCAAGAATAACTATATAAAAAAATTATAAATTAAATATTTTGTCGTTCTATGCAAAACCGGGTAACAAAGCAGCAAAAAATAATTGGGAAAATGTTTTAAGTAGTTCATCGTAATTATCAGCGGAGATGCAAACGCTCACCATTAACAATGGTGGTTTGATTCATGCGATAAGAAGGGAGAAAACTAAGGTTCAGCAATTGAAAAAACTAATCTCGTACTTTTAAATGATGGCACCCCAAGCTTAGTAAACCATATCCTTCAGAAAATAAATACCGCAGTAGATATTACATTAACTTCCATCAATAACACTAACACTTGCTCATAGAAAGTACATGATAATCCTTTAGGTGCAAATCATCTTCCCATAATTATAGAAATTCACTACAAACAGATGAAACTCAAGCATCCCCTCATACAAGAAACATACCATAATTATAGAAATTCACTACAAACAGATGAAACTCAAGCATCCCCTCATACAAGGCACATTTCAATAAAAAATTTAGTAAAAGCTGGTGGGACAACAAATGCGGGCAACTCCGTAATCAAAGGAAACTGGCATTTAGGATGTATAAAAATAATCCTACAACTAAAAATTTAATAAAATATCAAAGGTCGGATGCTGAATTCAAAAGGGTCATGAGAACTAAACAGAAGCGATCATGGCGAGCGTTTACTTCGAGTATCGATAAAAACTACCCAATTAAAGAGGTATGGAATAACTTATCAATTCTGAAAAATCGAAAATTCTCTAATAGGCTATCCCCCCTCAAAGGAGACTGGTGCGAGGAATTTTTAGCCCCTCTCTTAGCATGTCTGCGTCCCATGCATGTGTGTCTACTTACATGTCATATAACTAGTCTAGATGCTCCCACAAATTCTGGATACTTTTATGGCTCTCTTAGAGTCTTCTAGAATATTCTATTGCCACCCCCCCCCCCTAATAACTATAAACTAACCAATAACTACAAACATAACTTTAAATTAATCAATTCAAAAAGCGTTACAAAATATTCAATAGGTAAAAAAAAAGAAGCTTCTCAAAGATCGAGTGACTAGTTGGTTCTATCTATGACTTGGTACCATCTTTGTATATATAATAATATTAGTATATACCGATATTAAAATTATTATGCATTATAATACTTGTATAATATAATAAAACTTGTATAAAATAATAATAATATGTTTGTAATTTATTGATAAAAATTCCTAGTATAATTTTTAGATTTGATTCATGGATGTAAATAAAATTTACAATTCATAGAAATTTGACCTAGCAAGAAACTAATGTCATATTAGAACTGAAGGGCCCAAATTCATAAGACATCAGCTCCAAATACCCTGGCACCAAAACTAAGGTTGACCTATGTTATAACTTTTAACATTAGCAAATAGAATTTTATAAAATATCCTTATTAATTTTTTAATCATTTATGCCCAAAATTAGTAGATAGATAAAATATATTTACAACAGATTAGGGAGCTAAAGCAGACGAATTTCATAAGAAATAAATAGTGTATAAATACCTTAAAAATGGAGATACTAAGAAAAATGTATTGGCACCAGTACCAAGTTTTAATGTGGCTTGCTTTTTATTGCTTGGAATATCACAAATAGGAAACCAGTTTACAGCTTTTATTTCATTTCTTGTTTTAGGTTCAAATTTTTCTTGCTTATTAATGCCAGGTATAAGATATAATCTAACAACTTGATCATTTACATTAGCTTCAATATATTCATTTGGATTAATTAAATTACTTATATCAAAACCTGTTTCTTCATATACCTAGAAAGTAGAAAATTGTGGACATTTGATAACAAATATTAAAATCAATTGAATAAATTTAAATTATATTGTATTTATACAAAAAATAAAACCTAATTTTTTTATATTAGTCAGTTTCTAATGGTATTAATCAAAACACATGTTGATTAATAACTAGGATCTGATGAATTTTTTAGAATAAAATTTTAACAATAGTTAATAGAATATAAAAATAGTATCATCTGTTCTGAATATCTCGAATATCCTTCAATACGATTAATTTAAACATCTATCAAAGTTGGATTGCATGTATTCAACACAAAATTTTACTTAGCGATCGAAGACAGGTACAAAGACTAAAACTAGGATATATAAAAAAGAAATTCATGATACTATTTTTTTTCCCCCATAATTCATATTAATTACAATAGTTTTAATACTTAAATATAATTCAATTGATTAACCCTTTAACCTGGCGGGACGTATATAGGCGTCCAACCTAAACAATAGCCTGAACGGGCAGGACTGTAAATACGTCCTTGAAATATATATTGTGCCCTGGAACGGGTGGTAATTTTCATACAACAGAGATATTAATCATCGATACATGTATCGACGATATTTTTATTTTTATATATATATATATATATATATATATATATATATATATATATACATAAACATATATATACAATTTATAATAATAATATATTTAATTTATATATATGTATGTAAATTTGCTACAGTGTGATAACACATAACACTGTTGCAACCTTCGTTTGGTTTAGGTGTAAGTTGGCTATAGTGTGATAACACATAACACTGATGCAACCTTCGTTTTGTAGAGTGCTTAATGTTGGGTTACCAGAGTGTTAAGACTTATTATAACTTTATAGTTTCTTACTAGTTTATGGACGTGCAATTTAATTCTTTTGTGCAGGTAACCTTATACCATCTATGTTATATTTTCGTATTTTATGTTCTCAATGTTTTATTATAATAAATTGTATTTTATACTTTTGTGCAGACAAAGAATAAATCACGTTAAAACAATCTTACAAATTGCACGTCCATAAACTAGTAAGAAACTGTGAAGATATAATAAGTCTTAACACTCTGGTAACCCAACATTAAGCACTCTACAAAACGAAGGTTGCAAGAGTGTTATGTGTTATCACACTGTAGCCAACTTACACCTAAACAAAACGAAGGTTGCAACAGTGTTATGTGTTATCACACTGTAGCAAACTTACATACATATATATATATATATAAATTAAATATATTATTATTATAAATTATATATATATATATATATATATATATATATATATATATATGTATATATATTTTTTTCGTACTCTTTATAATTGGTTAAGACTGTAAAATTTATAATTTCTTAATTCGATACTTCTATATTTTTGTTGGTATTCTTTTCTATTTGTTTGTCATTTTGTGCTTTATATAAAAATAAACGAAAACGAATATATTTCATAGCCTTTCAATTTATTTTAAGCATAAATAAAAAAAATAATATGAAGTTACATTTTTCCGGGCGTGATGTATATACACGTCTTAGTGAAAGAGCTCGCGTCCGTTGTAGGCTGCGTAATTTAAAAGGGAACTCCCTGGTTAACGGGTTAAGCTATCCAAAAGGCTCAAGAATACATTTTTTTTTTTTCGCTCCAAGATTTGCCACTTAACTCCTACTTTGCTTAAATAACTGTGCATATTTAGTCACAAGTTAATGAGAATATTAGTTAGTGAAGCAGACCAAATACAAAGAATACATTTGTGAGTCTGTTATACACTTTGGAATTTTATTTGTTGTAATTTTAATTGTTGCCATGTCTGTGAAATGAAAATAGTGATTGTAAATTCTAAGGCTGAAATCAGAAAAGATTAATCCTTTAGGCCTACTATAAGCAAATATTAGTCTCCATGAGAACTCCAATTAAAATGGTAAGGGAGTTGTAAATTAATCAAAGGTTCGATAGTGGGAAGTACTTGTTCCCCACAGGAATAAGAACACCAAAAAAAAACATGAAGAAAATTTGGACTGAAATGGTACGTCACAAACGCTCAGATTGATCATGTTTTTATCAGGGCCAGAAATAGATTCTCACTACTTGATGTTCGCACATAATGAGGGGCTAACATGGATTCAGAACACTACCTGACAATAGTGAAATTAGGGGCTCACTTTCGGGAAGCAATAGCACCTCACGTGAGATTGTTATCGACATTAAGATATTTTGCTATGGGTGATAGGTATCCATTGCTTATGTATCATTTTCAAATAAATGAGCCAAGCATGTCTCAATTATTCCTGAGGTTTGCTGAGCTTTGATGGACGTTCCACATGATTTTGACAGGGTAAGTAAAAATATATTTACATCACCAATTTTTTATTCTATAAAAAATATATCAGTTTTCTTTAATAATATGACTTTAAATTAAAAACTAAGTAGAAAATTAGGACACAGCATTTTTAGAAGGCCTGGGCTAAAAATATTATATTTCAGAAATATTCTCATGGTCATCGGAGGGTTAAGTGGGACCAGGAATAATGAAAATCAACTATCCATTAAAATAAAACAATGTTATATTTATATTAAAGTAATGGAAGTTTAAAATATTAAAAACCCGTCATAAAATAAGACACAAGTAAGTTGAAAAGAATAATTTAATATTTTAATAATTTGACGATTTTATGATTCCATTTTGGAAATCGTCAATAACAGCAGTAGTTATTTCGGTACTTTTCTGTTATAGTCACGCCCAGAGAAAATGTTTTTAATTTAGTTAGTACATTGCTTTAAATAAATAAAACACATGTTTTCTAAATAAAATCAATCTCTTGTCTGCACGTTTTTATATGACACCTCCATTTAATTTTACCTGAAGTTAACATTTATTTCATCTCATGGTTATTTTTACATATTCTCACTTCAGGAATAATATTATGCTGTTGAAAAAATCTGACCGCAGTTTTCTCATCCAAAATATTCCTAAAAATATTTTTTAAATTATACTGATACTCAACCATATTTAACGTGATTAATTATCTAGTCAAAACAAATTATTTGGCACGGAATTGTTTTCTCCTGACAGTGTTGCCAGTAAACGAACAGTTGTGAAATTAACTCTTAGTTACCTCCCTAGCAACACTGGCGGTGACTCTGCTTCTCCTAAAAGCAATGTACTAACTAAATTAAAAACATTTTCTCTGGGCGTGACTATAACAGAAAAGTACCGTTATTTCATTTGTCCACTCCATGTTGCATGCTACAACTAGCATGGAATCCATAGGCAGTTGGATAGATAGATGACGACATCTTGATTCATGTCACAAGGTGACGCAGTAGACAGGTAACAATGGTCAACTTGTAGGATGCGGCAAGGAGACATATTTTTTGTCACTGTGTGTTCCTTCTATAGAAAGACTATGTGTAGCATGAGTCAATGCTGCATGCAACATGTTGCCTCAGTGGAATTTTGCATTTAATATCAAGCTAAGATTTTAATGAGATAAATAAATAAAGATGTGAGCTCTTTCTGAGGAGCAGATATAAACTCTGATTAGTACCTTGTAATTGCTACTTTCACAATCAGAGCAAGATATAAAATATATTATTTCTTTCAAGACCTTTTTGCTTTCACCTACTCTGAATTACTACCGTGAATTCAGAGCTTACCTATGCTATGCAAAGATCAATTTGATCGGATATCATAGATTATGGCCAAGGATTCTGCCGAATGATAGTGTTGGTACTGCTAAGAAATCCAGTGGAGAAAAAGGAAAAGGCATTTTCTTAAATACCTGTTAGTTAAAGATTTTCATCGATGGTAATGACAAGAAGTCATGACCTGCCTTCATAGATCCCATCCAAGTTTGCTTTTACGAATGCGCTGTAGGCTTAGAGTGTATGTAATAGGCTAATGCTTCATTTCCATTTAATTACTTAGCCTTCTCCAAAGGAATAAATGATGTCATATCACAATTTTTCTGGGAATCGAAGTGATTCCTTGAAATGTGGAAGTTGGAGTTACACTTAAAAACGCTGCTTTGATTTTCCGGCAGCAACCCATTTTTGAGAAATTTTGGAGACATTGTGTGGCAACCTCATCCTCTGTCCTCTGTATGGTTTTTAAAATTGTGTTTGGACGAATGGAACTTTAAGAGAAAAGAGATTTTTCTCCCATAGTGGTTCAACGACTATAAAAAAAATATCCATTTTGGAAAGAAAGTACAAAAAAAAAAAATGTTGTACTCGAGTGTGCTGGCTGTAATACATCTTATTATTAAGTTGAAAGGTGCTACTATTATATACAGAAAAATTAACCTGGGTAAAAGTCATTAACATCATTTGGAAGTTTCAAAACGATGAAAAAATCCTGCAATCATCTCAAAAACTTTTTTATTGTGGTTTGATTAACAGATAAATTCACTGAATTAGAATAAATTAGCACTCACTAGTGAAAATAATACTAATCCTTAACAATCAATCTATAAAAAGTTAGAAACACTGTAATTTTTATTATTGAAGTTTTGCCTGGAATTCAACTGATTTATTTAATTATAACACAAATTCACACCTTTGGACCCTATTACTAATGAGGTGAAGTGTGTGAGACATAAAAAAATATTATAATGCCATGTTTTGATGTATTGTTTACATTATTATAATAACAATTCTTAGAATTCTAATTACGAATTTTGTCCACTTAGCTTGTACTAATCGAATCACTGTGTGATCTTCAGATTTATCTCTCCTTTGACACCGCTGATTCCTCCAACATCATCCTAAAAATTCAGGAAGATATCAACAAAAGATGTACTTGGGCAAACCTCAACAAACTCACTCATTGTGGAGAAGACGAAAGCCATCTTGATTAGATATACCTCTCTCCTCAAATCAACTGTCGCTCCAGTCTTGAAAAACTCATCTATCTCATTCCACAATTCTTTAAAAAACCTTGGCGTTACTTTCGATCAATCCCTCTCTTGGAAATCACACATCTCACAAATTTTCCCTCATAATACGAGGGTCATTCCATAAGTAAAGAGACAAATGGCTGTAGCTCAAAAACGGTTTATTTCAATCTTTCAAAATTAAGGCTATTTTTCAACATAATCACCCCCACAGGTATGCACTTGTCCCATCTTTCTTGCAGCTTCCTAATTCCCTTGGCGAAGAATTCTTTCAATTTACCCCTAAGCCACTTTTGCACCGCTTCCTTAACCTTCTGGGAACCCATCTGGCTCACGTTTTTCTGTACTTTAAATTGTTGTGAATGACATTGTGAACAGTTCAAACACTTACTTAAACTTCCTCAGCTATCATTTCAACAGTAATTCTTCTGTTATCACGAATAAGTCCGTCAATCCTCGATTCCAACGAGGGACCAGAAACTTCCACTGGACGTCCACATCAGGGTTCATCACCTACACTTATTCGGCCACTTTTAAACCGATCAACCCACTTGTAAAAATTCACATGGTTCATACAACTTTTACCATACTGTATCAACATTTTAGAAAAAAATTCACTTGGTTTTACACCTTCTGCGACTAAAAATCTAATGACTGAGCGCTGCTCTTCTAAGGTGCAATCTTCTAGTGGACTTGCCATGGTGAATTGAAAATTTTGAGGTTATATTGACATAAAAGGATGAAACAGCTGACCACAGCATATCCCAAGGTTGCCAACTAACACCCCTGAAAAGATTGTACACATTCATTGAATAGTTTTAAAATTATAGAATTTGTCTCTTTACTTATTGAATGACCCTCGTATTTCTACCCTAAAACATTTCAACCATCTACGATATCTTCTTCCATTCAAAACCTACCAACTCCTAGTCTCCTCGCTCATCTTTCCCCACTTTGACTTGTATGGTGTATGGCGGACTGAATCTAAACTTAAATGCCTAATGAATCGTACAGTACATTTTATCCTTAGGATCCCAAAAGATAAGCATATAACCCAGTACTACGCTGAGTTAAAGTGGCTCTACCCCTCTTACCGGCGTCGGTATCTACTGGCTTCCTTCTTATACCAGGCCATCAGAACTCAACAAGCCTCCTATATCCTACAGAGCCTACAATTTAAATCCTTCATCCAATCCTGCACAACCGTCTGATCTCTATCCTCCACCCCATCAAACTGATGCTTATGAAAAATCCTTCATAATACAAGCCATATCCCTCTGGAATTCCATCCCTTCCACTATCCAACACGCTTCATCGAATTCCACTTTCAAATCCCTCCTCTTCGACTCCAAATTCAACTGATCACTGAAGGAACACAGTGGATCTTTAGAAGTGATTCTGTTTAATGTTGTCTTTACCAGATACTATCTTATCTATTTATTCAAGTTGTTTTATTTTATTTTGTTGTCTCCAAGTATTTTTGTATTTTTTCTTCTCCATATGTTTTTTTTCACTAATTGTACTTATAGACTATTTTAGCATGAAGGAATGCACTATCTCCATTTCTGTTTTTATTTTATTTTTATGTTATACACATGTATCCATACCTTCATTACCAATTTGAAACTCTATTTGTAAATATCTAATATCATATACGACCACACTGACCAAGAAGGTGTATTCATATAGTTCAGAGGGAGTGAGAGCTCAAGGAAGATGGAGAGATAGCATGGCTGCAAACGTGGAGAAAAAAATGGATAATGGCTTGCTGCAGACCGAGAAGTGTGGGTAAGAGTGTTGGAAAAGGTCAAGAACCACCTCGTGGAGTCCATCCGGAGAGAACCATGTTTCTTCTTGTATCCTTTTATAAGGAAAATATGGGAGCTAATAGGCCTCTTCCAATGACTAAATCAACATGTCTTCAACCATTTTTGTTGCATTCTTGGTGCCTTCTATGCAATGATTGGTGTTGGTTGTAAGTGAGGGGGGTTAGGTAGTGAGCTGAATATTAAATACTGTGCGAGTGTTATATGTTAGTGTTCCCCAATCTGGAGGACCAGCAGCTCATTCCAGGCTGATGGCTGAGCAATGGGTTTCTATCTAATTTAAAAAAAAATAAGGAAGTTCGATAAAACAATAAATAAACCATTCTTCAAAAGATGGATTAAAATTTATACCTTGTCCATCAAAATCAAACAATATTCTGAATTAACAATTAAGAAGTCATTTTTAAAATGATACGAAAAACAACAATATTTTTAAACTAATAATATAAGAAAATCAATAAATGAAATATCTAGGGTACTTACTTACCTCTCTGATTGCACACTGATAAGGTGGTTCATCTTTATTTACTTTTCCTTTGGGAAAACCCCAGGATGAACGGGAACAATAGCTTTGGACTAAAAGCACATGAGAAAGATCTTCATCCAATAAAATAGCTCCAAATGTGGGGACACAATATTTGTAATCTTTCCACTCATCGATTATTTTCTCCACATTGTTGGTATATGGTTGAAGAAATGGAAGATGCTGTATTAAAAAAATCATAGAATTAAATAAAACACTATATATATATATATATATATATATATATATATTTGCTATAAAATTTCCATTAACGATTTAATTAAAAAATATAACACGAATGTGTGAGACCAAGATGTGGAAAAACTTAAATAGATTTAGTGGAATTGTAAGGAGGAAATCTGTTGGAGATGTACGTAAGACTTACACTGGGGTTTTTCAAATTTTACCGATTTCACTACGAAATTTCCCTTTTTGTAAAGGTCTAACACTAGTTTGACACCCTCATAAACTTGTAATATGGCTCATTTTTAAAACGGAACTGACCTTTTTAAGATAAAAAGTAAATCATAATAATAAATAACAAGTCATTGTACACCAAGTGTCCGGAAACTTGCCACAGTCTCTGGGTCCTCATCGTGTTCCCATGGATATCCTCTTAGATAGACTTACTTACTTATTTCCTGTTGCCACCACTGCGGGGGCATAGGGCCGAAGTAAATTTTCGCTATCCATCCCGATCCCGGCTGAGAGCCTTGACCTCCTGCCAAGATTTGCCAGCCGCTCTGCATTCCTCTTCCACATTCATCCGCCAGGTCAACCTAGAGCGCCCTCGTTTCCTTGATCTTTGGGGATTCCAATTCAGCGCCGTCTTCTCTATGGCCCCATCTTCTTTTCGGAGCGTGTGGCCGATCCACCTCCATTTTCTTTTTCTTATTTCTTCCTCTATAGGCTGCTGTCTGGCAATGCTCCATAGTTCCTTGTTTCCAACCCTATCCTGCCATATAACTCCAAGGATATGCCTTATGCATCGATTGAAGAAAACTTGGAGCTGCTTCTTGATTTTCACCGTGTTTTTCCATGTTTCACAGGCGTAGAGTAAGACAGCCTTTACATTTGATTTGAAGATTTTCATCTTTGTGGACCTAGTAATGTTTTTGCTTTTCCAAACGGCGTACAGTTGAACGAAGGCCGCATTTGCTTTCCTTAATCGATTTTCACTTCTTCTTCCACGCCACCTTCTTTTTCAAAAATGCTCCCAAGGTACGTGTACGATTTAACCTGTTCTACAATGAGACCACCCACTTGAAGGACTTCTTGGGACAGTGCATTAAGCCTCATTTCTTTGGTCTTCTCGGCGTTTATTTTGAGCCCTGCTTGCTTTCCTACTGCTTCCAGGTTCTCCAACTTGGCCTTCATGTCTGTGTAGCGGTGTGCAAGGAGACAGACGTCGTCGGCAAAATCAAGGTCTTCCAATCTTCTATTTAAACCCCACTGGATTCCCCTTTTTCTTCCTCCCAGAGTTGAGTGCATGATGCGATCCAATACTAGGATAAAAAGGGTGGGCGAAAGCACGCATCCCTGCCTCACACCCTTGTCCACTTTGAACTCCTTCAACACCCGACCATTATGTAGAACACTGCAGTTGTATCCCTTATACAGGCTCTTGATTATGGTTACTAATTTATTTGGCACTCCATACATTCTTAAAGTTTCCCAAATAAATTCCTGGTTGACCGAATCAAACGCCTTTTCGAAGTCAACAAATGTTATGTAGAGAGGACTCCTCCACTCCGTGCTTTGCTCGATTATAATTCGGAGGGTATTTATGAGGTCGACACAACCTCTGTTCCTTCTGAACCCGGCTTGTTCTTCACGAAGCTTCTTCTCCACACTCTCTGCGATTCTGTCTAATATGACCCTACAGAATACCTTGTAAGGTACTGACAGGAGCGTAATTCCTCTCCAGTTATTGCACAGAGTTCTATCTCCTTTCTTAGGCAACTTAACAATTAGTCCTCGTTTCCAATCTTAGGGGACATCTTCTGCATCCCACACCTTGGAGAACAGTCCGGACAGAAGTCTGCACGTCTGCCTTCAGAAGTTCTGGTGCAATATTGTCAAGTCCTGTGGATTTCCCATTCTTGAGTCGAGAAATAGCTGCGGAGATCTCACCTGTGGTTGGTGTGCCGGTCAGCGGAACAAAATCTGGATCATCCCTGTAGGTTGAGCAGGTCAATTGATTACTGATCATGATCCTGTTTGGACTTTCTACAGCTGCAGCTTGGTTTCCATTTTGAAATAGTTCTGAGAAGTATTCCTCCCATCTAGCCAGTTGCTCTTCCTGCATTGTCAGCATTCTTCCGTTCTTACTTCTCACTGGTTTGCTGGATACTCGGTTTTTCCTTGATAGAATTTTAGTTAAATGATATAACTCCTTCAGGTCACCTCTCTCTGCAGCCTCTTGGGCCTGATTTGCAAGATCTTCGGCCCATTTTCTTTTATCTCTGCGAGCACTCCGTTTGACCAGTTTATTAAGCCGAGAATATTCTTCATGTCTTTGGGCCATGTCTGTTTGGGAGCAGCACTGGTTGCATTTCTTCTTGGCTTCTTTTCTCATTTCTACCAGGTGCCATGTTTCGTCGGACATCCACTCCTTCTTATCCTTTTTTCAAAATCCAAGGACCTTCTCACTTTCTTCGGTAAAGATGTCCTTTACTTTCCTCCATTTGTCTTCGGCAGTTTCTTCATCCAGCGTAGCGAGAGATTCAAAACGATTTCTTAGAGTGACTTGAAATTCTTTTTGTTTCAATTCACTTTTCAATGATCCTATATCAAAGCGTTTATCCTGTCGATAAAACTTCCTTGTGGCTGCAACAATCTTCATTCGAATGTTCGCTACGACCAAGTGGTAATCACTTCCGATATCAGCACCACGTTTGTTTCTTACATCACACAATGAACTGCGGAATTTTCTTGAAATGGCAATGTGATCAATTTGGTTTCGCGTTGCATGATCAGGTGAGACCCATGTTTCTTTATGACATGTCCGGTGTGGGAAAATCATTCCTCCAATTGTAAGGTCGTGTTGGGCACAGAGGTCAATGAATCGGTCTCCATTGTCATTTATTGTCCCCAATCTGTGGCGACCCATAATGTACTCAATTCCCTCGTTCTCGCTCCCAACTTTGGCGTTTAGGTCTCCCATAACTACTACTAAGAGATCACGCTTTTTAGCCTTCTGTAATTCTTCATTTAGGAGAGCGTAAAATTCCTCTTTCACCTCTACAGCAGAAGGTTCAGTTGGTGCATAGCACAGAAATAATGTAACATTTCGTACCTTCGTGCGGAATCGAGCCATTATTAACCTTTCCGATATTTGCTTCCACTCCATCAGACTCCTTCTTGATGCCTGTGATATCAGCAATCCCACACCATCTCTTCTTTCAGGGGCATCTTCATCAACACCTGAGTACAGCATTGTAACATTGTCGCAATATGTTTCTCCAAAACCATTCCATCTTGTTTCGCTTATTCCTAAAATGTCCAATCTGTAGTTCTTCATTTCTTTGACGACCTGCTTTAGCTTTCCACTTTCACGTAGAGTCCTCACATTCCAAAAACCAATACGAGTTGTCCGTTTCGTGCCAAATGTCTTCACCGATAAATCAGTCCGGCTATCATTTCCTTCGGTTTCTTGAATAATTGGAGATTCGGGCAGACAAGGGGACTTTTCTACTTTACTCCTCCTATGATTAATTGTATGGAACAGTTACCTTAGAGGTTTCTTTCAAATTATAACACATGATCAATAAATATGAATTCATTGTAAAAAAGTTAAAAGGTTAAGTGCATATATTTCTCATTTATTGTTTAAAAGTTAATAATGAACGGATTTGAATTGTATTCATACCTCGGAAAGGATAATTAGAAAGCATTGCAAATGTTATAATACATACAATATATAATACATACAGCTAGGAAGTATCAGAACAACCACGACATGAAGCTTCTTTTAAGTGAAAAAAGAGGATTTCGTTGGCGGTGTTATAATTATAAATGTCGTCGTTATAAATTATGTTAATTTTTATGGAGAATGAGAGAATTTATTCAAGGTTTTGTTTAAAAAAAAAAATCAATGAATTTTATACTATTTAATTCATTTGACAAGTGTAATTTGTATTTGGTTATGTATTAATAAAATAATTTAAATATACATGTGTTTTTTAATTTATGGTTAATTAAAAAGTAACAGATATAGAAAGTAAACATAGGGGGAGTAAAGTAGAAAATACCCCAGACAAGATATCAGCCTATCTGCCTATAGTCTAATGGAGGGGCTGCCTCCTCACAGGGCTCGGACTCCCTGGCCTAGTAACCCTTAGACAGGAGCCCTTACAGGGTACTACCAGCCGGAGCCAGCTGGACCCAGGTTTTTTTTTTAGCGAGGTGTTACTCCTCGATCCTGGCTTGGGACAGGCCTTGGGTCGGGGCACTAGGTACCACTGCCTCACAGGCGGAGTTTCTTAGATAGAACCCTCTTTGAATTATTCTATCGTCATTATTACCACTGATTTCAATGTAAATATGGTCTCAGAATACACTGATAAGTCCTCGACTTGATGACCTGCTGTATTCCCTCAACTTTAAGCTTGGTCATTATTATCCACCAAATCTTGGAAATATTCCAATACATGGTTGAACCTATGAATCTCAGACTATCCCATCAAAATCATTTCTTCTTTGCGATCCACCGTTCCTTTTCTCTTATGACATGACTTTAACCAGACTTCTTACGACTAGCCCGTTAAATGCTTAACTCCTAAGGCAATCGCATATCGCAATTTAGATCTCCTCTCTTATCTTATGAATCCCTTCAATCCGATCTCGACCTTTGCCTTATGGAATTACCTATATTCCTATAATTCTATCAATTCTATGGTCTCTATCCTCTGTTTAAATTTTAAAATATATTTTAGATATCCACCTCCTTTGAAAACCTGAACCTTACACCATCCCACTGCACCAGGGCTGACTTTTGAAATTAAGGATATGATCAAAAGAAAGGAAACAGCAATACCCGAAATTTTGGAGAACCCATTTGGCAGCTGATTATGCATCTTTCTAAAAACTCAGAAACTTGATCCAATCTAAAGTCATGCAAATTCCAAAATGCCCTCTCCATTGCTCACAACCACAAAAGAAAATAGAAAATACTTTGGAAAATATCCCTACCGGGTCCCAATAATACGAAAAACAAGTTGAAGTTGAATGAAGAGATGAAATCAACTTTAATAGGCTGAAAGCAGCTCCTTAAAACTGCTATTAATATCCCAACCCTGTTCCTAAATAATAACTAACTCTTTTGGCGCTATGGCCCTTGAAGGATCTTGGCCTCCACAATTTTCCTCCAGTCAGAACGGTCTTCTGTGACTCTCCTCCACATGACCACACCCATAGATTTGAGGTCAGCCTCTCCATTGTCTCGGCCATCTTCTTCCTCTTCCTCCATCTGGACGTCCTTCCATTATTTGTTTCGGGACCCTGTTCTGATTTATACAATATATATGGCCTAACCATCTTATTCTTCCTTTTTTAATACAGGATACTATATCTGGTTCCCCATACAGGTCCCTAAGTTCTGAATTTATCTTTATACAATAACGGTTTCCTTCTTTTGTTGGGCGATAAATTCTTCTATGGATCTTTATTCCCCAAGTACTCAATAACCTCTCTTGCAATTTGGTAAGTGTCCATGCTTCACTGTCATAAATTCATAAACTCTTGTATACCATTATTTTTAGCGTTCGTTGGTTTTGAAAAATATTTCTGAGCGACCAATAGCATTTGTTTCCGCTCTCAATCCTTGCTTCAATTTCCTCCTCTGATTTTTGTCTGTGGTTATAATTGTACCAAGATATTTAAATTTTTCGAATCATAAAGACATTTATAGAATGTGAAGAGGTAGCTACAAAGACAGGGTTCATTATAAATGAAGATAAGATGAAACACATGATGGCATCAAGAATCTCCTAAGTCTGAGGATTTCTTGGGAGTAGCTTTGAGACAGTCCTAAATAATAATCCCATCAAATTTCATCTGACAACAGAACGCATGGTGTGACCTTCGACTAAACCCTTTTCTACAAGGGTGAATCAAATATAAACGAGACTTTTTGCCCTTCATGCACAATAGTGAAGGGAGAACATTCCCGCTTTGTCTGTTGTTAGGTAGGTTTGTCAGGAGTAGGGGAAGCACGTGGGCTCGCCTCCTCGACCCTCTCAGTGTCCACCGTGACGATGACGGAGCAAGAGGTACCTCCGTCAATTGTGCAACGTGTTTTAATCAAGTTTCTTGCCGCAGAAGGCGTAAATCTTGAGGAGATTGACTGCCCAGTTCGGGAAAGACACTATCGCAAGCCAGAGTGTTTGCATGGCATAAACAGTTCATGGAGGGTCGCGATCGTGTTGAAAATGAGAGCCATGACCGCAGACCTCACACCAGCATTACAGCGAACAACATCAGCAGTGTTTGACGGCCTATTGAAGATGACAGACGTCGTACCACTTCTGAAATTGCAAGTGAGGTCGGGATAAGTTATGGGAGCACTTACTCCATACTCACAGAGGAGCTAGGGTACCGTAAGGTGTGTGCCAGGTGGGTTCCTAGCCTTCTCACCGCTGACCAGAAATTGCATCATCTTCGGGTGTGTGGGCGTCTTCTTGCACGATTTTAGGAACAAGGAGACAAATTTCTCACTCACATTATCACCTGTGATGAAACATGGGTGCACCACTACACCCCAGAGTCTAAACAAGCAAGTATGGAGTGGAGAAAACAAGGTGAACCTGGACCAGTGAAAGCCAAGTCACCTTTGTCGGTTGACAAGGTTTTGGCTACCGTTTTTTTTTATACAGTGTGGATTGCTGTATCTCGGTTTTTTGCACGAGCGCAGGACAATTAATGTGGCCTACTACTGCGACGTTTTGAGTGAGGTCCGACTCGCATATCGCCGCAAGAGACCTATCGATCAGGGAAGTGGTTCTTCTCCATGACAATGCTCGCCCCCATACAGCAGCCTTGACTAGGGAAAAACTGAAGCAACTGGGGTGGGAAACATTGAAACACCCTCCTTACAGTCCAGCACTGTCACCCTGTGACTTTCATGTGTTTGTCCCTCTCAAGGAAGCTTTGGGAGGCCAAAGATTCAATAGTGATGCTGAGATTGAAGCCTACGTGCGCAATTGGCTGCAGACACGACCTGCATCTTTCTACGTGGAAGAAATTGGAAAGCTGCCTATCCGCAGGGAAAAATGTGTTTCCAAATCAGGAGATTATGTAGAAAAATAAACTATATTCTTTTTTGCATTTAAAATAAAATAAATTAAAAAAAAAAAAAGTCTTGTTTATATTTGATTCACCCTCGTCGAAAACACATCTCCAATATCTCCCCTCTCACCTTTTCCACCTTAAAGCAATTAAATCATCTCCATAAATTTTTTCCATTAAAAACACGTAGGCTTCTGGTACGATTTCCCCACTTTGACTATTGTGAGGTATATGGGGATATGTCTGGGGATTTTATCCCTCCGTTTACCATATATGTCCAAGCTTCTTCAGGCCATGTTTTTATAAAAACTTTTTAGAAGGAAATTTGATGTAGCATTTCTTTGTCTTTACTTATCAGAAACACCCTACAAAGTGTGCTATTGCAAACAACTAATGGAGCATTAAAATTACAGATAAAGGTCTTGAATGGTATTCAAGAAATGTTCATGTATGTTAACATCTTGAATGCCACCTGAATGACTTTTCAGGAACCCTCTCCCACTCCAAAGAAAAGAAAAATATAAAAGATGGCTAAATTCAATATTATTTGTAGAAAATAAGTACACCCATAGATAAAGTGACAATTTTTCAGAGATAAAAATATCCTCACTGTTATTTACAAACAAATATCTATAAATACCTTGAATATTTGTTGAGCAAATTCCTTGATTCCACATGGTTTTTTGGTAGGAAAATGTTTACTGTAAAAATCCAAGTAAAACCAATGAGCGGACTCTATTTGAAAACATATTCTGATGAGATCTCTCCTTTCTTCATCGGGTACATTAATGATGAAGCGGCTGAAAAAAACAAACAAAATTCAAGTTAAAAATAATTTAATCATCACATTCTTCCATATATGAAGTTTTGATATTATCATATGAAATGAAAGTTCAATAATGTTTTTTAATTTTTTTCTCCTATGGCCACCAAAAAAAAAAAAAATAATGTAAATAGGATTATTCTGATTGAAAAATTAGTTTCACCTCTAATTCCCTTAAGAATTAGGAAGAAAATCATATGGTATTATATTTGGGTGAGTGATCCCCACTGTAAACTGTCACAGAGGTTGAGATTCTTCCAAATATCACATTCACTATGGTATGTGAGACTTGTCAAACTTCTGTGGATTATGCAGTGATCAACTGATCCTAGCTGGGAATGAGGATATATTTTTCCATGATGTAACTGCTTGGAGGTTTAGTTCAAGGATGTTCTACTACACAGAAACAGGTTATCATGTTCCTAATGTCCCAGAGCAGCCATAATTCACTAATATAGACCTATTTCGCACTATCTTTGAACCTCAGTAATTCAGCATTGATTCTTCTTCTTTTATGGCATTACATTCCACGAGGGAACAGAGCCGCCTGCAGCTTCGACAACCAGTTGTCTCTATTTTGTGCGGCTGCTCTCCAGTTGCGAGCACCAAGGATGGACCTAGCATCATCTGCCAAACCGTCAGCCCAGCGCAGTCTGGGTCTGCCAATCCCTCTTCGTCCATACAGCTGCTCTTCTAATATCTTTAGCGGGATTTGGTCCTCGGTCATTTTCACAAGATGTCCCACCCAGAGCAGTCGACCAATCTTGATAAAAGTTATAATATCTGTGTTCCCATAGAGTGCAGTCAGTTTGGCATTGGAACGCTGCCTCCACACACCATTTTCACAAACAGCATCATATATTCTGCAGAGGATTCGGCGCTCGAAGGTCAATAGAGTCATCTCCTGGGTGCGCACCTTAGTGGTTCTCGAAACATCTCTGCTCTGGAGGTGCCTCTGCAGTCCATAATAGCACTTATTTGCGGCAATAATTCTGTGTTGGATTTTAGGCTTAATGTCATTGCTGGGGTTCACTTGGGTTCCGAGGTAGATGAATTCTTCCACTCTCGAAATTGTGCTGCCCAATCGAGATACTACCATTTGGCTGCCCATCACCAATTTGATTTGCTTGAATATATTTGTTCTTCGATTCGTTTATGACCAGGCCCATTTTTGCAGCTTCTTTTTAAAGGTCGAGAAATGCATCTCTCATTGATTCAAAAGTCCCTCCAATGAGGTCAATGTCGTCCGCAAAACCCAGGAGCATAGCCGTTCTATTGAATGTAGTAGTGTAGTAGTGTAGCTCTCCGTACTGCGCATTCTAAACCTAGATTGAATAGGAGGCATGCCAGGCAGTTCCCTTGCCTTAATCCTTTTTGAGTGAAAAATCCTTGTGAGAAATCAAAACCAGATGCTATTTCTGTGATTATAACATTTGAAAAATCCTATTCTGAATGTTAAGTGGATCAAGAATTGTTCAAATCAGAAAATCTAGGATTTACAGGATAAAAACATAAGAGGGTTATAAGACTGACAACATCTTTATATTAATTTGTAGATTCTTAGATTTCACAATCATATTATAAGGTCTGTGAAAAAAAAAAAAAAAGCTCCCACTACAACCCATGAAAGGTATTACATAAGGTGTATTAGTACTGTTTCTTGGTCAGTGGTCGAGCAAGGAGGTAATTTGATGGTGATCAACCTCGACCACCAGGTTTATCCCCCATAATTTTTAAATTAAGGGAACCCACTTTATAGAGGCAGGTTTCGCCCCAGGGGGGTATCTCGGCCACCGAGACGATGAGTGGAAGAATATTAGAGATACCTTGCCAAGCCAGATTCAAACTTGGGACCTTATGCAAAGCAATTCAATTCCTTACTCCCTATTAAGTCTGTGAAGTATAATTAAATTATGTAAGGCAATAATCTTTTTAAAATAAGATGCACTCAGGATTTCAGGCAATACCTCCTTTGAGAATCAATGTGGTGACCAACATAATAAATCTGTTCAACACTCTGAATCAAAACCTATAGAATAGCCCATCCTTCTTCATTTAAGTAAACAAGGAGAGCAAACTAAATAATTAATTTTAAAAGTTGCTATTTTCCATCCTCTGTAAAATGTTATAACTAATTCATATATTTTCTTCTGAAAGGTAATTTAAATCATTTAGAACTTCTTAAGTATGAAGAAATTTAGATCGGATTGTAATTAGCACACATCTTGGACTAACTATTTACCTGCACAAATCATCGAGTATGTCACGAGGTATAACTCTTTCACATTCCATTCCAGTCTTTAAAAACCAAATAAACACTGTTGCCCTGCATGCTACTCAGGAATTTTGATCCTGTTTAAAATCAATTGCCCATGCCAGAAATGCAAAAAATCAACCTGAGAAGAAATTTTCAATAGACCATATATTAGAATTATCTCAAACTTATCAAGACCTATATTTGTTGAAATTCGACAACAATCACTTTATAAATTCAGTAGTAAATATTTTAGCACGGTAAGAAGATAGTGCCAATCTGATCCTTCAAAACATGTATGTACCAACTAATCTGTTATTGTTAGCAGCTGGTCGTTCAAGAAAAGACTTTCAACTGAAGCCAAAGAGACCATGACTTTTCAAGAAAAAAACGTGAACAAAAGAAAAGCATAAATTTATATAAGTATGCCTTTCTATTACTTTTATCGGACTTATACAGTTTCCTAAAGCCAAATTTGCACATCACAAACGAAATTAGTTTTGGATGGAGTTCCGTAACTTGAATCACCGAAAGGCTTTAAATTTTTATTTTACTTTACTTAATCGAGACCTCTTTTTCCGCGAATGGCAGAAGACAGGATCGCTAGGTCTACCCACGAGGTTAAAGTGAACGGGAGGAAGCCACAGGGAAGACCTAGGAAAACCTGGGAGGAAGGAGCAGTATGAGGTGCTTTCCTGTAGAGTCTGACCCAAAGATCTCTATCCTGTGCCAGCTGCCTTCTCCTACTCCATTCCATTCCTCTCTTGTTGAAGGCCTCTTTCACTCCTTCCTCCCGTTCACTTTAACCTCGTGGGTAGCCCTAGCGATCCTGTCTTCTGCCATTCGCGAGACGTGTCCAAACCATCAAAGCTGGTTCTCCTCAATAACTTCCTCAGCTGGCCTCAAATCCAGGTTTGCTCTTATTTTATAGTTCCTTTCTCTGTCCCTTCTTGTTTTCCCCTCTATTTTTCTTAAATAGCGCATTTCCAAAGCTTGGATTTGGCTCTTATGTTTGTTAGTAAGGGTCCAAGATTCGCTGGCATATGTTAAAATAGGGAGGAATGTGTTTTTGAAGACTACCTTTTTAGTATCCTTTGAGATTCCTCTTGTCTAGGAAGCCTTTCCTGAGGGAGTAAAAGCACCTTCCTGCCGTTTTTAACCTTTCTCTAATGTCTCCACTGACCCTTCCGTATTTATTGAGGTGGGCCCCCGGGTACTTAAAGTCCGCAACCTGTTCCAAACGGATTTCGTTAAGCCTGACGATTCGGTCTCCATGGTTATTCCTTTTTCCGATTCTCATGAATTTGGTTATGGAGACATTTATTTCCATTTTTATGGTTTTAAGGTCTGCTTGAAGGATCTTCAGGTTAAACTGGAGGTTGCGGCAATTGTTCCCGAACACCACCATGTCGTCAGCGAACGCAAGCACTGTGTACTGAACACTTCGGAGGTTTCTATATTCGAGATGGTATGGCCTCATTTTCTGTTTTGCTCTGTTCAGGGCAGGATCTAGCACCAAGATAAACAGGAGCGGGCTAAGGATGGGGCTGCATCCTTGTCTTATTCCCTGCTCTGATGGGAATTCCCTTCATGTGGGGTTGCAGGTCCTAACGACATTTCTCTGCACTTCGTACAGACTTAAGATGGCCTTTTTTAGTCCTGTGTCCGCTCCGTATTCTTCTAGTGCTGTAGAAATGTCTCTTTTCTGCACCCTCTCAAATGCTTTATCTAGATCTATAAAACAGGCAAATACTTCTCTGCTCTTTCCAATGATCTTCTCGGATATTTGTCTCATCGTGAATATCAGATCTTGAGTGCTTCTATTCGGTCTGAAACCATACTGTTCTTCCCCTAATTTTGGTTCTATAAGTCTCCTCAGTCTCTTTTCTAGTACCTTAGAGTTTACTTTATAGGGGACACTGAGTAGAAATATGCCTCGATGATTCTGACATTCACGATTGTCACCTTTTTTGAAGATAGGGATTATTGTTGAAACTTCCCAGTCCTTTGGGATCACTATCCTTTTCCAAATGATGTTAAGAAGGTGTTGGAGCAGTTCTAGTCCCTTTGGGCCGATATATTTCAACATTTCTAGTGAAATGCCGTCCATGCCAGCAGCTTTTCCTAGCTTTAAAGAATCTATAGCATCAGCAACTTCCTCTTCGCCGATGAAGTCCTCTTCTTCCCAGCAGTCTTCTGTACTTCTAGGCTGTTGATTCTCTTCCTCTTCCTGTCCATTATGTGCCAACAGTTCCTTAAAGCCCATCTATCCATAAATTCCGCCCATCCATCCATAATATTTTCTGGCCTGCTTAGGACTGTTCCGTCTTTATCTTTAATGTGCTTCAGCACCGGCTCTTTCTGCTTCCTCATGCTTCTGAGGCTTCGATAGAAAAGTTTCTGGTTTTCATTGTAGCCTGTTTCTAGCTCTTTCCGAACTCTTCCCAGGATTTTATCTTTCCTTCAATCACAACCGTTTTTACTTTCTTTCTTTGTTCCTTATAAGCAAAGTATGCCACAGCTGACTTGTTTTGCAAGTATTGCTTCCAGAGGGTTTTTTTTTTAGTTTTATCTCCTCCTTGACTTCATCTGACCACCAAGGAGTTTTCTTAATCCTCTGGCCCATTCTACTCTTTCCACACGTTGTTTCCGCCGTGTCTAGGATTATTTTCTTGATCGCTGTCCAAGACTCCTCCACCCATCTATATCTATATCTATATCTACCGCTGCTTGCCTTTTCTTCTATAAGGTCCTGGTATGCTTAGGCCACCTCCGGTTCCCTGAGTTTAAAGTATTTAATTTTAAAACTAGGTGTCCGGTTTGTTAATCTTGGGGTACTGTTATTTTCATTGAGGGTTATATCCAGTATTACTAGTCTGTGGTCCCTACCTATCTCATAACCTCTTTTGACCCTTATGTCCCTTATGTGCTTTCTTTGGTCTCTAGGTATTAGAACGTAATCTATTATAGACCACTCGTTCCTCCTTGGTTCTTCCCTTGTGTATTTGTGGATCACTTTGTGAGGGAAGAAGCTGTTTCCTACGAAAATGTCGTTCGCGAGGCAGAAGTTTACTAATCTTATACCGTTGCCATTGATACTTTCCTCTCCATCTGGTCCCAGAGCGCCATACCACCTTTTTGCATTTTTCCCCAATCTTCCGTTCAGGTCTCCCATAATTATGGGAATGCCTTGGCTATTGTCGATTGCATGTTGGGTCGCGTCGAAAAATGTCTCCTTTTCCGATTTAGTTGCGTTATCGTTTGGTCCATAGGCGATGAATAATGAGTACAATACATTTCCACTGTACACTTCTACTTGCATTAGTCTGTCACTGACAACCTTCCAGTCCTTTATATATTGAGCCAAGTCTTGATGAAATATGCAGGCCACTCTGCTCTTTGCATGTTCTACAGGATTAACTCCTGAGTATAATAATATGTAGTCACCTATCCTCTGTTCTCCTTTGCCTTTCTTTTTGTTCTCTGTGATCCATAAAATGTCTATCCTCGCTTTTTTCTTCTCCTCCACTAACTCCTCATCTTTCCCGTTTAAGCCTTTGACGTTCCATGTGCCTATTCGTGTAATCAGTTTTCCGCGTCATGTCCGTTGCCATAAAATCTGATTGGCTCTATTTCTTTCTTTGTTTTTCATTGGTTATTTTATCTCAGGAGTGCGAGGTATGGGCCCGTAGCTCCCAAAGGGCTGCTTCCTCGTAGCTGTCTGGCCAGCTCCCCCTCTACTTCACAGCTTGGATGGATAACTGCTGCTAATGACCTGAGACGATGCTTGCCTCATTTAGAATACACCCATTCAGGCTGTAGTGGGGACCCCTCCTCCTTTACCAGGGCTTGGGACCTGTTAAAATGGCCTTTGATAAGCTTTAGTTACTTTATGCAAATCAGGACGAAAACAGACACCTCTTAGGTTATAAACATCGTGAAGGACCTACGGTGTTGTTTATATTCATCAAAATTGAAAGATATTCCTTATACTAATACCTTTAAATAATTTATAATCAAAAGTAATAATCACTAATAAAATAGGGATCATATTCTATTAACTTTGGATTATTGACTAAGTTCAACAGGTTGTGTTATTGTGATATCATGGAACTCTTATCGCGTCCTTTTGTTTCGTTAGCTCAAAAGGGATTGTTATAACCTTAAGGGGTCCTTCTCAGTCGAAATCTGAGCCAAATATTCCACAAACTGAAGCTTCAAAAGTTCTACTGAAGTGACTGCAAATGAAAATGAAGAAAAAGGTGTCAAAATTAAGATCACTAAATAAACAAAAAACTACAATGAAAAGAAAGGACCACATTTGACTACATAATAAAGGGTAGGAAATGGGTAGATACAGAGATATCAGTGGGTAGGTTTCAGTACCAGTACAGATGCAGAAAGTACCTAATCTTATTTTAATTTTTTAGTGTCCTAATATTTTAAACTCGTGACACTTGAATATGGAAGCGTTGTCCGAGACCATACCTCTGGGGTTGCCATGAATAAAAAAATATTTTTCAGTAGGAAGATTGTAGGAGTTTCTTTTATTTCCTCTATTTAGGCATATTTCGATTAGGAGTAGATAAGGACCAGAAAATAATGACCTTGGAACTTGCCGGCATAATCTTTAAGTACTTAGCGGGGAGCAAGCTGCTTGGTTTTCACTATTCCGACGTGAGTTTCATGTAGTTCTCGGGGAATTTTTCTTCGCAGTAAAGTGGATTTACAATTCAGTCATTTTTACATAGGATTCGGATACTTAGCGTATATTAGGATCCTTCAGACATTTCTTTGAACATTTACATTTATATTTTATCATTAGATTTTTCTTTTTGGCCTTTTACTATATTTCTTAGTTCAGGATCACGTTCAGTTTTTGCCATCACTGAAACAACCGGGGAACATATTTGGTTGAACTCAGTGCCAATGGCATTGGCATATAATAAAAGCATAGCCTATATAATAAAAGCAGTTATGGTATTTCAGTATTTGTCTGCTTGGCTAGATTTGACTAATATAGTGTACATTATTTGCAGGTTCTGCCTGAGCATACTACTCAAAGGTTTGTTAAGCTTAAAGGTGATTTTCATTTTTCTAATTGAAGATCATGTTATTGATGGGTAATTATAGTACATTTTATTTTTTCTCACTTTGAAAATCACCTTTTTCTTCTTTTATGATGATCAATTATTTGTGTTCATAGGTCGACAGGAACATGTGACAAGCATTCGACACTTTGGTTTTCCTCTCCTTTCTTAGGCCTAAAATTCATTAGTGGCAAAGCTTTTTAGTAGTAAAAGATGCGCGGAAACGGCTGGCTGTCTGCTTACGTAAAATGTTGACGAAAAACGTTGATATAAAAACGATTAACCGCGAAAACTGTGGCAAGAGGTTTCTTTTCCAACTGGCTATAATAACTTTCTGACAAAGAAGGTTACCGGGATCCATGAGCTATTCGCTTCTAAACATCATTGCTAACTGGCTGAGAACTGATGCCTTTAGGATTGGCGTTGGCTGTGAGAATTGAAGCTAAGCTAGGATCCGGTAGGGGGATATATGGGTGGGGTAAAGGGAGAGCTGAAGCGATAAGACGATTGCGGGAGTCATTCTCGCTTCATGGGAAAGCACTAAACAAATGTGCCGTTCTAACTGTTTGGTGCTCTCCGCTGTTCCTATCCGCCTACTGTCACCTTCTCGTGGTGCTTGCCCCCGGGAGTTTTTAACTCGCGAACAACAGAGGCGGGGGTTGCAAAGTGGACCAGATTCTGGGCCACCTTGGCAATCCTTCTAGGAAGCTTTGAATATATATGTGGAACGAGATTTGCTCCACACAATAAGACCTGGCTTGGTAGCCAAGACACAAAAACCACGAATACTATCCTCAGGGAGGCTGCGGGAGGCGGAGAAAAGCCAAAAGACCCAATGAAAGCTGGCTCAGCTGGTTGTACTTTGCCACCTCGAGAACCACCTTGTGGAAACCAATTCTTGGATGGCTACTCAGTCAAAAGAAATAACAAGTTACTAACTCTTGACCGGAATGCACTAAAAAAAAGTGACAGTAATCTACGAGTGTAAACTCAGAAGTTATATTTTCACAAAGGAGATAGAAGAATCACCTTTATGCAGATTATGTTGAAATGTGAGTGAGATAGCTGATCATATTTCTGTTGATGTGATCGATTTCAAACGATCTGGTCGACTCAACAAGCTCTATAAAATGTAATGATATCCTTATAATAACTTTTAAGATTCAGGAATTAAATTGGGCGCACATTAGATCCAAGGTGGTCAAGGTGCACATTACCACATTAAAAACAAATAGCTAGGATCATATGGGGACAGAATTCTATTGGGGCAAAGATCAGTCTTCAATTTTGGAAAAGCTGATTCACAAGAAGCAGACCAAAAGAACAGCTGATTTTTCTGACGAAGTCGTCTGAGTGGGTATGAGACTGAAGAAAACGCTGAATGACTCATTTAATTAAAAATTACTGATATTTGAAAATAAAAATATTTGGTTATGTAAAACTTATATTAAGTGAGTAAGAATTTATTTACTTTGTAGTTTTTGTTTCTCATATTTTCTAAGAGTGTGCAGCCCCCCCCCCTCTATCAGTAATGTTTTTAAAATTCAGATCAAAACAATCGTATTTACATGTATGCCGTGAAATACTAGTAATTAATTACGTATAGTTGTAAGGGAAAATATCCGATTGAAGTGAATATTTGAAACAGAAAATCAGAATCATGTACATCTTCATCCTATTAATCCAAATCCACTTTTATTAATCTGTTATGAAAAACAACAAAACTTAAAGAAAACAAATTAAGGTTTGGTCACTCATGACCGACACGCAGCACTGGCGTGTATCGGGTCTGATTCAAATACGAAGGATAGATAGTAACAGGTCGGTTGACCCGGTGTCGGGCAAGTGTGACCGTTTACATCTATCCTTCGGAAATGAATCAGATCCGATACACAACCGTGCTGCGAGTCGGTCATGTGTAACCAGACCTTTACCCGTCGAAATACTTCAGTCCTTTCATAGGTTATATTCGAATTTATATATTGGTAGTCTCCTTGATATTTTATCTGCACATCTCTCATTTGACAGTAATGAATATATTTTATTTTAAAATTTTTTTAACGTTTTTTGGCAGCATTACTTCCTATCAGTTACTTTAACTCATTTTCTATTAAAATACTGCCTTCAGCCTTCAATCAAGAGCGTATTTCTTGATCCTTTGAATAGGTCAGTTCTGATCGGTTCATCTGAACTTAGCTGTTAAATCTTAGCCACTTGGGCGTTGTGTTTATGCTGTCAACTTAGTTTAATTTGTTGACGTTTTGAAATATTTTTTATTTTCGTTATACTGATCCTTTATCATATGGAATGAAGTTTTAGTGTGAGGTATTAATGGTGAAAACTTGGTCATGAAAGGGATATAGAGTAATACTTTTGCAAGGTTTGTCAAAATATTCTAACAATCGCTTAATAATTTACTTTTTATTAAATTAAGTTTAAAATATGAGTGTTCTTTTTTTTTTTATTTAAAATCATATTACTGTTATTGGTATTTATCAGCTATTACAAATAAAAAAACTACCACATTTAAGGTGATCTTATTTGAAATAAATAGGTTGCAATAGTTTCACTTACCTTAAACTTGTATATTCAGCTTTAATAATCATTCTAATTCCAAACATTTATTTTTCTGTCTTAGTTGTCACCACTATTCATTGATTACTAGTTTTATATGATTTCAGATAGTAATATATTAGTGTTTTAATTTTTGAATGCCAAAATAGTTTCTGGAATATCTGAACTAGTCTTTAATTTTTGTGAATGATGATTTATTTTTAGAAAACAGCGATTTAAGTGCCTGAACATCAATTAATGAAGAAGCAATTATTTTAATTTATTCAATTCTTGATTATCTATAATTTTAATCAAAAGAAATATAATAGTGTTTAGATTATCAGTTTTTGTTTGGTCATGCTCATTCATAATATTTTGTAAATTTTTGTTTTTTAAGTCAATAATTACCTAAGCACTACTCTAACTTATTATTCAATCTAATTATGCACCCGTATTAGATATTTTTATTTAGAAAAATAATTAAATATTACGGAAAATAGAATATTCCCAAAACATTTCCTACGGTAAATGTCTTTTACAAAAGAATTTTAAACAAGTTGAATATCTTTAATTATTTATAATGAAGAATTTCAAAGAAACAAATAGATGCACACCTATTTCATTGGTATTCACAGAATATGAATATTGATTGAAGCACTGACTTTTTTAGTATTTACATCCTAATTATTCTTTCCCCCTTCATATTTCTTGTAGTTTAAAATTTCATGATCTGACATCCCAACTACAGCACTCATTTAAAACAACAATGTTAAGTAATTTCCTATTATCCTTTTCACTTTCATAATGTTTCAACAATAGCGTGAAGCCAATTTATTTTTTTATGTATTTACTGACGGGCTGATTGTAAAATATGAAAAAAAATACCTCAATTTCAATTTAAATTAGTATTAAATATATTAGGGAAATTAAATAAATTTTATAATAGTCATTTGAACCTCGTTAACAATGATCAACTGGGACCGAGGCAGATCTGATTTTACGAAAATCCTGGTTACTCAGAGAATGAGGGGAAAAAAAATTAAAGGTCATTACTTTATAGAGTTTAGAAATCATTTTAGACACATTTTCAGCCAAAAATTCTTATGCATTTATATTGTATTCAATGCAGCTACAAACTAGTTAGCATTAAAAAGGCAGTTTTGCTGCCTCAAATTTTTGTATTGGATAGTATTTTCCATGGTTCATCTTTCCTTTGATTAGTTAATTTTTAAATATAGATAGGGGAGAGGGGAAGGTAACATTTATTTTATGGCTGATCGTTAAGACAACTTTCAACCTAATCACTATGGCCAGAAGGAGCTGGTACACTGAGAATTTACTTTCCACCACTGGGTTTATGGGAGGGCAAGTATTCCTTTATCAAGAGTGGATTACTTACCAGAATGTTTATTGTGAATATTTATTCAGCATATATCCTTAATTGATATATAATAATATTAGTTTATTTTTATAGCTGAATCAAGGCAACAAATAGAAGTTATTGTGGATCAAAGAACGTTTAAAACTGTTTTAACAAACTGTTTCTATTTTCTATATCTTGCACTGATTGTGCTTGGGGACCTTCCTTATCGGCTCATTCTTTCTATTTTCTTTTCTTAGTTTTTTTTGTGTTGTTAATCAAGTTTTTTGTTTTGTATTTTTCCAAGTATAAGTTTAAATGAAATAACTTCGGGGGCTAAAATGAATTTTATTTTTACTTTCACTTACCTATATATGAAATATATAGTTAGTGGAAGTATTGCGATCGTGAAAAATTTTGACTTTCGGTTTTTAACGGAATACTCATTTGGGGTCCTCTGAGTCCAAATAACCAAGTCCTGCAAAATGGTATGTGTCTTAACAGACTAACTCAGCAACCATAAACCGTACGAACCTGAAAGTAGGTATTTGATGTATGTATGTATATACCCGCGATATGACAGCAAAAATTTCATCAATATTGATCAAACAAAGGAGGCACTTTATTTCATTATTGTTGCCACATTTTTATGATTTTCTCAAAAACGGCCTTAACGATTTTGATCAAACTTGTGATGAATATCAGTTAAGTTTTATCTTATATTCTGAGAGGGCTAGAATAGCGAAGGAATTTTTTTTGTTTTCCTATAAAGTACCTTTGAATTTGTTTATATAGAGAAGATAACTGTATCTCGTTTTGCCTGAGAAAATTCTAATAAGAAATGTCTAAATATGAAATATAAATAAAATCGACTCAAGAAAAAATAAATGTAGATTTATAAATGGAATATAAAGTGATTTTAGAGGAGAAGGAATCGTTTTCAGTTTCTGGAAAGGGGTTTGAGACAAACATTTTAAAAGGAAGTTTTACTATGAGTCGCAAATGCACCTATTGATTCACCTTCACAATATATTTACAAAAAGCAACTCACAACAGCAAACAAGCAAGCAGTAAAAAAGAAACGTCGACTGTTGATGAAATTGGGGATTTTTTTTAGGCCGCTTAAAAAAAAGATATAAACGATAATGAATCGAAAAGTACTGATAACTTTCAAGTTTCACAGTTCAAATTATAATACTCTGTAACTTATGGAGACAAACAAAAATAAGTAAACAAATATGGAAAAATCTGTGAAGTTGAGGAATAGCGTTTACATATTTATCAAAAACACTTCTAATCTAATCTAAATAAGTTAGTAAGTGAAAGTTGTGTGTCCTGCATCGCACAAGTTTTTTTATTAAATATAATTTCCTGAAACTTTTATAATCCTTTATCTTTGTAGTTAGTTGCCATCTAGAAGCTAAATGTTTTAATTTCCTATGGGTATCGTTTTTTTGGTTATGACTGGAACTACTTATGTTGAAACATCGGCTTGCAAAAATAATACGTATTAGCGTGTCTCCTTTTATTACCATACCTTCAACCATTTATTATATAAAATTAACTACTGTTGGATTTACACAAAATCCAATTGCACAAAAAATTTAATTATTTTCAACATAAATTGTAATTATTTGAGGGGCTCCAGTCTCTATTTACGTACACCTCCCTACGGGTCGCATAAGCGGTCCTGTGCATGGCTACCCTCTCTACTTAATGTGGACTTTAGCCGTCCCCAAGAGCATAATATGGGACTCTGCCTGCAGCCAGCCATTGGAAAGGATGGCATACTGCCAGCTCATAGAGGCGACTCAATTTCAGCCCATAGTCCATATTACGGCATACCGCCAGAGACGAGGGTACACGGCTTCTCAAGTTTCCAGCCTGATCATGAACGGCAGAAGGAGAGAAAGGGCCCCCGACACCTGGAAACTGTATGTAGATATTGTTGATCGTTAATTATTGCCCCTACAGGGATACCAAAAGTTAATAAAAGATTAACTCAGGAAAAACATTTTATAACTTCAGAATCAAACCCTTCACCAAATTTAAAGAACATTTATTATTGCAAGAAAAGGGCTCCTGGTCATAAAGCATGTACCAGGACCCCTGGTATTGAACAACTACAGTCAACCAATATTCCACCATTTGCAACCAAGAGATGTTCTGCTGCAGAATTCTGTCTACCCCGAAGCCAGGTATCACCTTTCCGAAACTTCATGCAACAGATGCTTACAGAATTGACAGAACATCCTTGCACAACAAACTCATTGTTGATTACAACTTCAAAATTTTTGAAAACTGCTGCTTGTCTTTCTAAGCTCTTTCAACTTTGATGAACAAAGTCCTGACATTCTGCTCATTGAAATTAGGTTCCTCTTCAGCTTCTTGTATCAAACTTTTAGTTTTGGCTTAAGTTAGTTTTAAGGTATAAATCCAGGGAAAAAGATGAAACTCAGATCTTTTTTCAAAAGTCTTTGAAGAATATTATTTTACATGATATTTTTGTGGTAAATCCTTTGGCAATCATATATATGTATAATTGAACATTTGAAAATTATTTTATTTTATTTTTAATAAGGAAGGAATAAAGATTGAATCAAGAAAATTTGACAGGTTATAAAATGCAGCCTACATACCAAATTTATCAAAAAACAGATTATCTCAGTTCCTTATCTGCTAAAAAGGTAAAAAAAAATAGAGAATTTCAAAAATCATCTCTGTTAACATTAGCTGTCTCTCTTCAATCGTCTATAGGATGGATCTAACTCCTAGTTCATCTCCCACTTTTTCATTCCTAATTCGGTCTCGCCTGGTTTTGCCCAATATTTTCCATAGGAATCTCATTTCCGCAGATACAACAACTTGCTGGCATAGCGGTCCAAGAGTGTCCAGCTTTCCAATCCATACAGTAACACTGGGAGAAAAACTGATTTGAATAGCAGGATCTTTGCTTTCCTGCTCAACTCCTGCTTTCCAATGAGTGTCATGGATATTTGGTAGAATATTCCATTGGCCTTTTGGACTCTATTCAGGACCTCCTGGTCTATTCTTCCGTCCTTGCAGATCATTGTTCCCAGGTAGCAGTAGGTATCGGTTTGCTCAAGAGTCTCTCCATTGCAAGTGATTCTAAGTTCCTCATTCCTTCATCCAGCAGACATAACCTTGCTTTTGGAGGAATTGATCTGCATGCTTCTGAGTTTCAGTTCTTCTTGCCACTCATCCACAGCGACTTGGAGAGATTCAGCAGTATCCGCAATCAATACTACATCACCCGGGTACAATAGTGCCGGTGCCAACACTATGGTAATATTCCAGTATCCCACGATTGCTCTGGGTGTCCTCCTTTTACAAGATTTCCATATGGCATCCATGAACATTATAAACTATAGGGGGCTCAGTGCCCGCTAGCCTTATTATTCCCTTTGGGGCTTGATAAACTGACTTTATGGCACTTAAGAGATTTGGTGGGATTCTCTTATCTTCCAATGCATTCCATATTTCCTGTCAAGGAAAATGGTCGAAAGCCGCTCGTAGATCGAGGAAAGCTAGGAATTTTGGCTATTCAATAATAAAATATAAGTTTCATGGATTTCATGCACTAATCTCAACAAATACATTCGCATTTTAATTAGTTTCTCTACCCAGAAGTAAGCTACTTTTAAAACTTTTGAACTCGTTTTACACATATATCAATGTTTTACAACTTTTATATGGAATTTGTTTACATTTGGTGTAGTTCTCTTCGAGTTGCAAGCGTTGGAGCTTCAGTGTAATTCATTTTTCTGCTGAAAAGGTAAAAATTGTTTACCGAATTTTGGTAATTGTTTTGGCGAAACGACAAACTATTTTGAAAATAATCAACTGTGGTTATAACCCACATAGAAGCAGTGCGAGATAGTGCTGCTCGTAAGATGGCAAAAACTCGCTGCCTTTTCAACTGCCGACTTATTTATCCCTTTATCTTGTCCAGTATAAATACATAAGTTTTTTTGCTGATATAGTGTGCCTGCAGTGATTTCCAAATTCCATTCAATAAACGTTCTTAATTGTTTTTATCACATTCTCTGGATAACCTGAATTTTCGAAACGGCAATGACCCCTTTAGATGAGGATTGTCAAGCTTCTACTGTATTGTTTAATGCATTAAAATGTTTGAATTGAATTAATTTATTATTCAAACTGTTTTTATTTTACATTAATTCACCATTTTAAGTTTTACACATTTTAATTCAATCCTTAAATTCCAAAAAAAAAATAGGACTAAGGGACCCGGGGACTAAGGGAAATTATAAATAAAATATCTTGGAACTTTGTTGTTTTATTATAAGTTTAAGTCGAGGCAAAACTGCAAAAATAACCTGTTGTCAGTGAAATTTAAGTGTTAAGTGTTTATTTATCATTCTAGTTTTGCTTGTTTGATGTTTTAGGTGCCTTTAAAAGTATCGATAAAATATCTTTAATTGTTATTGAAAATTATACTTTAATAGTTACTCTGTTTCTATAATTTTTTTTATTTTCAGCTTTATGTCTATTAATTGTATAAATCTGATCTTATATATTGTTTCCTTATTAAAAAAAAATTAATCTACTTGCAGTTTGTTAAGTTGTAATGGATTTTTATTTTTTATTTTTGAAGTGGTTCTGTTTTAAAATGAACAAAATCAAATCAGATTTATACTACTATTAATTGTTTAAATTATTACTTGCAGATTTAATAACTTGTAATGATTTTTTTTAGCAAGTGATTCTGGTTCAAAATGAACAAAATCAAATCTCCTCCTAGGTAGATCAATGAAATGGCTCGGAAGTTTGACATGGGGAAGTGTATTAATATATCAGTTGTTGGCCTCTCAGGCACAGAAAAGGAAAAAGGTGCTGTAGGTGTTGGCAAGTCTTGTCTCTGTAACAGGTTTATGAGAGATATAGCTGACGATTATTATGTGGATCACATTTCAGTATTAAGCCAGGTATTTTATTTAGACTAATATATAGATGTACGCATGTATAAATAAATTCATTCATTTTAGAGCCATCAGTGTAGATAATACAAGACTCTGGTGATGCTTCATTCATCATGGCGTGAAATTCTTGACGAAGCGCATCTGGGGGTAATTTAGCTTTGAGTAGCTGAAACTTTAAGTTACTCTACAGGTGTAACCAAACCTATTCTAACCATGGTGGGAGGGTTGAGATTTATTCCGTGGGGCCTCCACGAAATAAAAGTTATCCCTCCCAGGGCGGATTCGAACCGCCGCCGTTCGGCTCGAGCGTGTAACAACGGGTCATACATACACGTATATATACCTGTAAGTGTTATGTACATAATTGGTTACAACGTTGGTCGCGGTAGCCAGGAGGGGGGGGGTAAAACCCCACCCGCCCTCCCCCGCCGCTTCACCACATAATAAGGACTTTTTGAATATTTACCTTTGCGAGAGGTAATTAGCTAGGGAAAAAAAACCCATAGTAATTAGCTAATGAAAATTAACGATTGCGAGAGCTAACTGAAGCGGGGGGCCAACTAGTTGGCGACGGTGGTGGTTCCTGGTGGGGTCGGGGATAACCCGCCCCCCTCCCCAATCTATAGTCTTACCTAATAAAGATTTTTGGACTAATTACCTATGCGAGAGGTAACTAGTCGCGAAAAAAAAGCCGTATTAATTACGGTTTTTAAAATTTTAGTTCGCGAGAACTGACAAGAGATCGCATTGAAATCGTTGGTCGCGGTAGCCAGGAGGGGGGGGGGGTAACTAGGTTAACTAGGTTTTTAACTATACAATGTCGTAAGAAAATATCCCTAATAATGTCTAAGTCATTATATGCAACAAAAAGATTTGGAAATCAGATTCCAGACCTTTGAGAAAGTTTTAATTGATCGATCCATATGAAAGAGAAACCCATTGGCTATTCGTGTCAGTCTCAGTTTTTTACTGCTATGTTGCCTGTTTCTAGTCAGTGACTTTAGTCTTCAGTAGGAATGTTTACAATTTGCCTCTCCTTTTTTTTCTTTGCCCAGCTGCATTTGTCCAGAGCCCTTCTTTCTTATTTAGCATACACTTAGTGCGCCAAATTTGTAGGTATCCATCTCCTCCACAGTCTCCACTTCCTTGCCATAGAGAGAACGTATATTCCACGTGTACAGTGGATGTGTACATCCAAAGCTGTTCGCAATATTTCTTTGAATCGGTTCGACTGCCCTACAGGGGATTAGCCCAGCAAAGGAGGCCCCGTTACCTCGGGACAACTGGTTACCGGCTGTACACCCAGCATTGAGTCGTTTCAGGGAAGGTGATCCTGAGGTGTTTACTGTTATTGTTCTTTACATCAGTGTGTTTGTATAGTGTACTGTTGTTTAATGTGTAATTTTGCTGTGTATTCAACTCAGGAGACCATAGGATCGTTAATCCCTACCAGTAGAGCACATCTACTAGCCCTTGCGGTAGTTAGATAATCCGAATTACATTAATCTGTCTTATTTTCGAGCCTTAAGAAAAAAAAATGACCGAATTGCTCAAATTTAAAAAATGTGAATATCTCAAAAACAAATTAATAGAAGTTGAAGGTTGATTAATAGAAAAATTGAAAAAAACGCTCGAGCCTTACACGGAGGCATAAACAGAATCCATAAATAGGGGACCCATTACGAATGGAATTAGGGGTGAAAATAACAATATCTTGGCCGATCCAGTAGATTTATTAAGTAGGTTCAACGATTATTTCAATAATATTTTAAATACCGAAAAAAATAATTTATATTCTCCTTTAGAATACCAAAGTACTGAAGCATTCATAGCAGAACCTAGTAAAAAGGAAATGTAAATAGCCATTGGAAAATTAAAATTGCATATAGCAGCAGGAACCGATAATATTCCTGGTGAACTAATCATGGCATGCGGGGAAGCAGGGATGGGATTTGAAAAATACATCTTTTGGTTAAAAAGGTCTGCGAACAGAATACCCGAAGAATGGAAAGAATCTATTCTTATTCTGATTCACAGAAAGGGATCAAAGACGGAATGCAATTACTATTGCAGAATCTCATTCCTTCTGGTATGTTATAAAATATTTACGTTAATCCTTACTTGTCGAATCATTGAATAGCCCGAGGAAATTATCAGAGACTACTGATGTGTTTTCAGATGGAACCGTTCAATATAGGGAATACTTAAAAAGTTGGTTAACTTAGTAAAAATGTGTATGACCGAAACATTTAATAAATTTAAAATCAGTAATCACTTTTCTGAGAGGTTTAAGGTTTGCTCGGGTTTAAAACAAGGGGATTCTATTTTACCTGTTTTATTTAATTTAGCGCTTGAATATGTCATTGAGGAGGTAACACGTTCTCAAAAAGGTGTGTTTTTGAGTGAAAATATACCTGTACTAGGTTATGCCGATGATACAGTGCTGCTTGGTGAAGACACGGAAACTATAAACACAATACAACAACGTTGACAACAGCCCGTAAAGAACTTGGTCTAGAAATAAATGAGGATAAGACAAAATATATGGTTAGCAGCAGATATAGGGACAGTTATGGTAATATTGATGTAGCAGGGAATATGTTTGAACATGTAGAGTTTTAGATATTTAGACATTTAGATATTTAGGGACTACGATAACTAGGAAAAACTTAATAGAAGAAGAAATCAAGGCTCACGCATTTTTTCCCCTACGCTTAAAAATTTGAATCTACAATACTAATATTTTTCCAATGGTCCTTTATGGATATGAAACATGGCAGGGATGAGCAACGGCTTAAGGTTTTTGAAAATAAAGTACTACGTAGAATATTTGGACTGAAGAGGGATGAACAAACCATTGAATTTAGACGCTTACACAATGTCGAACAGAGTAACCTGTACCCAGTAAATATAATTGACATGATTGCAGTGAGACAAATAAAATGGTCGGTAAAATTGCGAAACTTAGTAGTAAATAAATTCCAAAAAGATTAATAAGTGTGGTGCCGAATGGTAAACGTCTGAGGAGTAGGCCTTGAAGGTGGTGGGAGGATTGCGTTAAGGTAGATCTATCGAAATTTGGTTTGGACAGCGGTCGTTTGTTGGAGATGGGTAAGGAGTGAACAGAGGGGTTGGCATCGAATCTTCAGGTACACTAAGCCTTTTATCATTTAAATGTTTCAATAATATAGCTCACTCAGGGTATGAGTTAGCTAGACAATCAGGCACACATTAACTGGAATTACTTATAACTAATCTACAAATAGATAAATAGGCAAGTCAACATATTAATAAAAACTTTTAGTATTGCATATTTCTATTGATTTTCTTTGTATGCTTCCTCTGAGTTATTCTCCTCTAACTTCTCTGTAGTAGAAACAACAATCCTCTAAAATATACTGTAGAATTTGTGCATTTTCAAAATGAGGACCACCAATAATCTCCAAAATCAACTCCAAAACATTCCCTTCAATATGTTCTCACTTCTCAACTAACAAACACGCATTCTCATCTCTTCCTCTCAGTTCCGAATCACAAATGTGTCCTTTCATTGTCTTTTTCTCTTTACCTGCTTTTTTTCTTTGTCTTCCTGTGATCCCCCAAAATAGCCATTTAATTAAATTTCAAAACAAAACAAAATATATTATCTTTTCACTTAAATCTTTTTTCTTTTTTTGATAAAGTAAATGTCAAATGTGTATATTACTCTACATATAATGCCCTGAATTTTTAATCAATGTAAGTCTGAAATTTAGAATTGTAGATAATTAAAATTTTAATTCAAATTATTTTTAGAGTGATTTTAGTGGTAGAGTTGTAAACAATGACCACTTTTTGTACTGGGGAGATGTTGTCAAGACATCTGATGAAGGCATCGATTTTCATTTTCAAGTTGTGGAACAGACTGAATTTATTGATGATTCATCATTTCAAGCATTTAAAGGTATTCTATTGATTAGGAGAAAGGTTTTATTCTCTGAGCTTACTTCTTACTTCTGATTTTTTTAAAATTTATATATTTGTATATATATATAAACTGTAAATATATATAACAATTTGATTATATGATACAAGATCACGGCTGCGAATGAAACCCATGTATTAAGCAGAGGACCTGTGTTCAATTCCTGGCCTTGGTCAAATCTTTTATCTTCTAATCAAATTGTTTAAAAATTATAAACAAATTATGAAATTAATATAACCATTATTGTGGAGTAACCACCTATTTTTTAAATAATTTATTTTTGAAGAGAAAAGATTTGGCTCCGCCGGGAATCGAACCCGGATCTTCCGTGTGACATGCGCGGTATGCTATCCATTACACCACAGAGTCGCTTCCAAGTGGTGCCAAATCTTGGTTTTGGCAGATTTGGCACCGTTTGGAAGCGACTTCCCCGGCGGAGCCAAATCTTTTCTCTTCAAAAATAAATTATTCAAATTATGAAATATAATAAATGATTAAATTTCAATATATATATATATATATATATATATATATATATATATATAATATATATATATATATATAATATATATATATTGAAATATTTTTGTATAGATGTGTGAAATCAATAAAGTATAATGCAAGTTTACATGTATATATCAAGTTTGTAACTTGCTAAAAACTTTAATATTAGTTTCATACCGCTTCTATGAATGTTTCCTAGTATATTTCATTGAGTTGTTTTTTCTAAATCAGATTATACAGCTAATAGTTATTATGAACATATTAACTGTTTATGCACTGGCTGCTATATCAAAGCCTATTGTAAGTTAAACCACTTTATTAGATCTAAGCTTTTGACTTCTTTTGATAACACACTTTCTTGGAAGGAATTAACTTAAACTGTTGAACATTTATCTTGGTACTTCTTCTGAGGAGGACAACTTTCAAATGTTAATTATATGTTGCCGATGTTTTAAAACAATTGACTAAGTAATTAGAGATATTAAATGGGAAAATAGAAAGATAAGATATAGAAAGGGCATTACAACACAAGGGGAGGTAATTAGTAGTTAGATAAGAGAGGGTAGGTTGCAACCAGTTTGTCCATCCATATTTTATCTAGTTTGAAAACATTGAAGTACCTTACTAATTGTAATTCATTTGGTATACTATTCTTTAGGGGTAAATTTTTATATTTATATACTGTTTCATTTTTTATTATTTTTTTAAATCATTATTTTACTTATTGTCTGCATTCAAGTTGTCTTCTGTTTGTACTTTAGGTGGAAAGATGGAACCGTACGTAAAAAGATGTGCTGCAACCAAACTGTCTTCTGCTGAGAAGCTTATGTATATTTGTAAAAATCAGTTAGGTAATACCTTTATTTTTAAGTATCTAGATTATATCAAGAATTTTTCATGACTTTGATTGGTTTGCTGTCTTGAACTAAAATGAAAAAATATATTTATTATCCATTTAACATCAACTCTGTTGTTTTTTTATGCTTTAGGTATTGAAAAAGAGTATGAACAAAAAGTGTTGCCTGATGGAAAAATAAGCATTGATGGTTTTCTATGTGTTTTTGATGTTAGTGCTGTACCCAACAGACCAGTGGAAAAGCAAGTTGACACAGTTTGCAATATATTAAATAACATAGTAAAAACTAAAAAACCTGTTGTTTTAGTAAGTAAATTTATTATTTTTAATAAAAGTTTGTAATATTGAATCATTTGAATGAATTGAAATTATTCCTAAAAATATTAATATTTATATGTAAAATATTAATTTTATACTCATTTCATATTATGTAAAGACAAAGATTTAGTATAATTCAAAGACAAGTTGATATAAGAGCTTATCATGATAAAAAATCAAGTACTTTTTGTTTTCCTATAAAGTTTCTTTGATTTTGATTATAGGGTCATTCCATGTCAAATCAACACACTGATTCAGACTTGATCTCTCAGATTTTCATGATTTTTGTTATACAGCAATAAATCATAGACTTATAAAAAAATAACAAATTTCAGTTATGTAGCACAATAATTTTTGAAGTTATTAATTTTTAAAGATTTAAATTTTTATGAAAAAATTTCAGGTTTTGCTACCTTTAGATGCCTATAGACTGTCAACCAGTGGTGATATAAACCTAGGAGTGGTCTCATTTTAAAGCTGTTGATTGGGGCTTTAATATGATATGCCACAAGATAGGGGTTACAATTTCAAAAAATTCAAACTTTAACCTAAATTTTGAAATTTAAATTTCTCAAAAAGTGGCAATTTTAAAAATTTCAAAACATTATCAAAAATAGTTTGCAATTACTTAGTCCAAACAGCAAAATTTTATCATGGGATCTCAATGGGATCAGGAGGTACAGGGCTTCAGAAATACACGTTTTGGAAATAATTTACCAAATTAGTAAAAAAAAAAATTTAATTTCCTATTTTGCTATGCAGTGTGTAGGACACTATGAAATTAATAAAATACAATTATTACTTTTAAGTACCACATTTGGAAACCCCTATGGTAACATTAAACTATGGTGACACTTAGTGGTTGATGTTATGGATAAAGATGAAGATTCCAGTAAAGTGCAAGTTACATTCCTCCATCCTTCAGTTCTGTCACCCTCATTCATATATCCTACTCCACCTGATACACTGTGGATACCTTTTGCAGATATGATATGTAAAGTAAAACCCACCACAGAAACTAACCGAACATACAGTTTACCAAACAGTGAAGTGAACAACAAATGTGTGGGTATCTTCCACCGATTGAAGTCTCGATCAACAGATCCCATGATATAATTTTTCAATGATAGAAAAATTCTATCATGGGATCAGATGATACAGGGCTTCAGAAATAAACGTTTTGTGAAAAATACCAGAATCAGTATCGTTTCTGAAAATTTTAAATAGTTTATTGAATGAAACAAGCAACACATTACAATTAAAGCAGTGGCTATTATTTTCACATTTTTTTAATACTGGAAAGTTCATATAGACACTTATGACAATCTAATATTATGAGTAAAGTTAACAAATCTGTTCATCGAGACTTCAATCGTTGGAAGATACCCACACATTTGTTGTTTGCAATAGTTTGCAATGACTTAGTCCAAACAGCAAAATTTTATCATGGGATCTCAGTGGGATCAGGAGGTACAGGGCTTCAGAAATACACATGTTTTGGAAATAATTTACCAAATTAGTAAAAAAAAGAATTTTAATTTCCTATTTTGCTATGCAGTGTGTAGGACACTATGAAATTAATAAAATACAATGATTACTTTATAATACCTCATTTGGAAACCCCCCCTTAATAGAAAACTGAAGCTGATTGGCCTACAAGTCGAGGGAAATACCCTTTTTTCACAAGATACATTACACATTTATAGGCAGTGTAGCATCTGAGTTATTCATTTGCTTGTAGGAAATTCATTTGACAGTTCCTATGATATTTTATCTTTAGAACACAACCCATTTCCTGACCACTTCAGGTTAGCAGCCAAGGCAAGCCTACAAGGACCAAATTATGGATGCAAGGTACCTGCTTGAATGGTCACATCAGATCATATCTAACATAGACTTTGTGTTTATTAACATTGAAGAATAGAATAAAGCTGAAGAACAACTGGCCAATCGCTGCAATACAGTGGTAACTATATCAGACACCCAGAGATTTCATGTCTACATACCTCTCAACTGTGGAACCAAATTTAATGTGAATTTATTTTCTTCTGCAGTTGTTTCAGTGTATTTCCAGTTATTAAAGACATACAGCAGATGTTGGTGGGTATGTAACATTAAACTATGGTGACACTTAGTGGTTGAGTTATGTAGTGGATAAAGATGAAGATTCCAGTAAAGTGCAAGTTACATTCCTCCATCCTTCAGGTCTGTCACCCTCATTTATATATCCCACTCCACCTGATACACTGTGGATACCTTTTGCAGATATGATATGTAAAGTAAAACCCACCACAGAAACTAACCGAACATACAGTTTACCAAACAGTGAAGAGAACAACAAATGTGTGGGTATCTTCCAACGATTGAAGTCCCGATGAACAGATTTGTTAACTTTACTCATAATATTATATTGTCACAAGTGTCTATATGAACTTTCCAGTATTAAAAAAATGTGAAAATAATAGCCACTGCTTTAATTGTAATGTGTTGCTTGTTTCATTCAATAAACTATTTAAAATTTTCAGAAACGATACTGATTCTGGTATTTTTCACAAAACGTTTATTTCTGAAGCCCTGTATCATCTGATCCCATGATAGAATTTTTCTATCATTGAAAAATTATATCATGGGATCTGTTGATCGAGACTTCAATCGGTGGAAGATACCCACACATTTGTTGTTCTCTTCACTGTTTGGTAAACTGTATGTTCGGTTAGTTTCTGTGGTGGGTTTTACTTTACATATCATATCTGCAAAAGGTATCCACAGTGTATCAGGTGGAGTGGGATATATGAATGAGGGTGACAGAACTGAAGGATGGAGGAATGTAACTTGCACTTTACTGGAATCTTCATCTTTATCCATAACATCAACCACTAAGTGTCACCATAGTTTAATGTTACCATAGGGGTTACCAAATGTGGTACTTAAAAGTAATAATTGTATTTTATTAATTTCATAGTGTCCTACACACTGCATAGCAAAATAGGAAATTAAAAATTTTTTTTTTACTAATTTGGTAAATTATTTCCAAAACATGTGTATTTCTGAAGCCCTGTACCTCCTGATCCCATTGAGATCCCATGATAAAATTTTGCTGTTTGGACTAAGTAATTGCAAACTATTTTTGATAATTTTTTGAAATTTTTAAAATTGCCACTTTTTGAGAAATTTAAATTTCAAAATTTAGATTAAAGTTTCAATTTTTTGAAATTGTAACCCCTATCTTGTGGCATATCATATTAAAGCCCCATTCAACAGCTTTAAAATGAGACCACTCCTAGGTTTATATCACCACTGGTTGACAGTCTATAGGCATCTAAAGGTAGCAAAACCTGAAATTTTTTCATAAAAATTTAAATCTTTGAAAATTAATAACTTCAAAAATAATTGTGCTACATAACCGAAATTTGGTAATTTTTCATAAGTCTATGATATATTGCTGAACACTAAAAATCATGAAAATCTGAGAGATCAAGTCTGAAAATCTCCCAAAATTGTGTTGATTTGACATGGAATGACCCTATATCGAGAAATTAACTATCTCTTATCATGCCTATAAATAAGAATGGCTAAATATGAAAAAAAATCGAGTAAATATATACAGGAGAAAAATAAAATAAAAATATTCCGGCTCATGAAACACTTTAAGCCCATACATGCGCAGTACGCCTTTAACGACACAGCATTATATGTAAAGGGTTCTGTTCATGGGAAAGAGTTGTCAACAACATAATGGAAATTATTTGTTTCCATGGTAATTATATGAACAACTATATATAAAATTATAAAATCTGACGTGATGGAGTATTATGCTGGCATTCTCGTATTATCACAAATAAAAACTTTTTTTAACAATAAAAATGTTTAGTGTACTTTAGAGAGTAAATATGTGATTCTCAAATTTCAAGCAGTTTATGGTACAAGATAATCTTTAATTAGCTATACTTTAGTTTACTAACTTTGGTTCCATAATAGATTTCTGAATGCAATGTAAATTAATTTTAGGGGAACAGTAATTGCTCTCGGTTATCCGGTAAGGCAAAAGAGACAAACATTTTAAAATTAAATAAATAAAAAAAAAATAGTAAATTAAGTTTTAATTTACTATGAGCCATAAATACGCCTATTGATACACCTTCACAATATATTTACAAAAAGCAACTTGCAGTAGAAAATAACCAAGCAGTATAATAAACTTGACTGTTGATGAAATTAGGATTTTTTTTAGGCCCCTTAAAAAAAGAAATAAACGATAATGTATCGAAAAGTACTGAGAACTTTCAAGTTTTGCTGTAAAAATTATTAAAATTGTGGAGACAAACAAAAATAAGTAAACAAACATGGAAAAATGTGTGAATGGCATTAACATGTTTACCAAAACACGTCAATTTCCAATCTAAGTAAGTTGGTTAGTGAAAGTTGTGTGTTGTGTGCATGGCACCAGATTTTTAATTTCTGTCAAAGTTTGTGCATTACAGGAAGAGGGATATGAATCAAAGGGTTCATACAGAAATTCAAGTGTTCAGATTAGGATAATATTCTTCTTTTATTAAAATCGCTGAAACAAAATATATAAATCTTACAAATAAAACAAATAAATAATGAAATTAGATGAACTGTGTCAAAATAATTGCTATCTTATGTCCCAAGGAAAAAAATACAAAATTTCAGTGTTCAATGGTTTCACTGATTGATTTAGCCATATAATAAAAATTCTACCTCAAAAATTCAACATTGCAGTGTTCAGTGGTTTCATTGATTGATTTAGCCATTTAACCAAAATTCTACCTCAAAAATTCAAACTAAAATTTAAATGCTACCTCAAAAATGTAAAAAGTAAGGGCAGAGCCTCTTTGGAAAAATGGAAGAAGGTTCCAATGGTTACAGTCTTTGCCAGTGACTAATCTTTAAGGAGAATTGACTGAAAAAGTTCTCAGTTTTTCATGTAGAACATAGAATAGTTCAATCTCACCAATTTTCCACTTAACCAGATTAGAGTTCCAGTCTGAAAATAATGCTTGTGTTGTGAATTAGATGACTGAACTCCCCTATTGCTTGATAGATTTTACTCTTTAGGACTTGCATAACATTTCTGTCAGTATACTGGTATGCAGCCTGGCATGGAATAGCCTAAGATTAGTTGTTCGCCATGCCACACCATTACCTTGATTCTCATTGGTCGAAACCAGCCAGAAATTCTAGAAATATCTAATTTCTGATCGTATTTGAATATATTATTATGATAAATCAATGTCAGAGATTTATCAAAATAGACTACATTAGGAAATTCGCTACTTTGCTGATTCACTTTAGAAAGATAGAAACACTTTCATAATAATAAAATGGTGCTGCCACTATTGCATTAGTCTTTTTCCATTTAGGTGACTACAAAAAATGATGATGCTAGTGAGATGTATATCAAAGAAGTAGAAAAAATTGTGGCAAGGAAGGAATACAAGGGCCTGATTCCAGTTATTGAGACATCTGCTCATGAAAACATTAATGTTGATCTTGCATTTATTACTTTAGCGCAACTTATTGATAGGAACAAAGGTAGGATAAAAATTTGTTCTTATGCTGAAGCTGCTCGTGCACGTAAAGAACATCTGGATGTAACAACAGAAGCATTTCAATCTCTCATTCGTTCTCAGGTATTTTTAATGTATTTCATTTTATTAAATATATATATATATATATATATATATATTTCTTTTTTTTTTTGTGAGTTCAGTTATCAGCAATAACTTCATTTAATTTGATTTAAGAATCAGTAATTTGATAAGTGTTTATCAAAGAAGTTCCTGAAATAGATAGATTTAAACACCTTTCCATAATATGTTCAATCCTGATCATTTTTGTGTTGTCTCATAGATGCTCATTAGAAATACAGGAGATAGCAAATCCCCCTGTTTCAAACCAGAGTGAACCTCGAACTTCTCAGAAAAATAACTACCAATTCTTATTTTATTGAACATTTCAGTCATACACATTTTTACTAGGTTTACTAACTTTTTAGGTATTCCTAGTTCAGTCAGAATGTTATACAGTTTATTGCGGTCTATTGAATCATAAGCCTTTTTGAAGTCGATATATTGTTGATGAACAATACTGTTATATTCTAATTTTTTCTCTAATATTTGACGAAGAGAGAATATTTGGTCTACGGTTGAGCGGTTCCGTCTGAAACCACATTGATAGTCTCCAATAATTTCCTCGGCGTATTCAGTGATTCGACTTGTCAGGATTAACGTAAATATTTTATAGCAGATCGGAATTAGTGAGATCCCACAATAGTAATTAGTATCTGTCTGCGACCACTCTTGTGAATCGGATTATCTGTATAGACTCTTTCCATTCTTCGGGTATTTTCTCATACTCACAGATCTTTTTATTCAAAAAATGTATTTTTGAAATCCCAGCTTCCCCACTTGCTTTGATTAGTTCGCTAGGAATATTATCGGTCCCCACTGTTTTATAAGATTTTAATTTTCCAATAGATATTTTGACTTCCCTTATATGAGGTTCTTCTAATAGCGGTTCAGCACTTAAGGACTCCATAAGTGGCGATAGACGAATATTTTCTGGATTCAAAATACTATGAAAGTGTTCTTTGAACTTATTTACTCTGTCTACCGGATCCGCTATGATATTATTATTTGTATCCCTAATACCAGTTTTAACTGGTACTAAAAATTTACATGATTCATTTATGCCTTTGTACATATCTCTAAAGTTGTTTTCGATTCCATTATTTTATATTTCTATTATTTTGTTTTTGAGATAGCCTCATTTTTATTTTTAAGCAATTTAGTTGTTCCATTCCTTATGCCTCGGAAGTAGGCATGATTGTCTTCACTAGGATTATTTTAAACTTTGAATTAAGTGGCTTTCCTTTTCTCACATGAGTTTGAACAGTCTTCATCAAACCAAAGTTTATTCTTAACATTTTCCCTTTTTCCCAGACACAAATTACCAACCTCTTTACTGTTATCCCTAATCCTTACCTACAATTGGATTCCGTTATCATTACTAATAGAAATTAGAGTAGGAAGTTAACTTTCTTTACCAATCGTTGGATAATATACTTCTTCCATACCTACCTTTGCATTAGCGTCTCCTAAAATTATTTTCATGCAGTTTTGCAGTAATTTATTGTAAACCAACTCTAGTTTATCGTAAAATTCAAACTTAACTTGGTCATCGCTGTCTTTGGTCAGAGAATGTATGTTGATTAACGTGATTTTAAACCACCCCCCCTGAAATACAGCCACCAATATCCTATCTCCGAAAAATTGAATGTCCCTCAAAGCGGATATTAACCTATTTCTTATCAGAAACCCAGTATCGAAACAATAATTGTCACCCCTTCTGTTCAATTTTTACCAATTCAAACGATCACCCGCCGGCGCCTATGCACGGCCTATTTAATTTGCCTGCCAGAGCCAGGAGGCATACGGGTGATGTGGCGAGTAAGAAGGCCCAGGAGATGAATGGAGGAAGCTCCGGCAGTGAGAGAAGGAGTTTTTAGTTTCGTTTATGTACTATTCATTAGTAATTTAGCATGAGCTAAATTAGTTAGCGGAGAGCCGGCGAAGACGAGGAAAGAAGATGGGTTGGCCACCCCCCGTCGAAATCAAGAAACACAGCAAGAAAGAAGTTATATAATAACGCATGCACCTAAATCATGTAGCCGACACATCACATATTCGACATCAGCCTCACCCCTTTCTTTGTCCATAATTTATTCATAAAAGGTACGTTCAATAAATATATTGTTGAGCAGTAAACAGATATTATTTTTCAACCAGTAAATACAGTCCACTAATTTCACTTCACTTAAAAATTATAATCAGGGAATATCCCAATTTTATTAAGCAGGGAATCCCGTTTATAAACATGGTCCTCCGGGCCGGACTTTTTTCATTTAGTATATTTTTTTTAATTGGTTTAATTGATTTCAATTCAATTTCAGTTTAACGATGCAACTAACTAATCTGTAATTATTGGTTACTTACAGGGATTGTTTATAAAAATGGCAACTTATTCACTATTATAGCCATATCTTTATATCTTTATAACTATATCCTTATAATGTTAATAGGCATATTGTGCATTTAATTAATGTAATTAATTAATTTTGACTTTGGGTTTAAATACCTCTCATTAGGATCTAAACTAAAACAACCAAGTATTACTATCATTCCTAATTCTATAAAAACTTAATTAACTTAGATATTAAAGTGTACATTTATGGTCAGGTATAGGTGACATTTTATAATGTTTTGTATCAACTTGGTTTATTCACAGATTCTTGCTATATTTATTTTCCAATAAAATGCATTATATATTCTTGTACTTGGACACCAATCTATAACTTTGTTTCACTAATTATTTCGCTTTTCTAAGGTCACTAAAAGTTTCATTAAATTCTTTTATGTGTATATTTAATCCTTATTTTTTAATTTGTATTTTTTTGTGTGACATTTATTTGTATTTTTGTCATAATTCATGATTTATTACTTAAAAACTGCAAGACTTTTGCTTGATGTATTGCATCAAACTGAAAAACATTTAATGAATTTAAAAATAATTTTGTATATTGTTTTGTGAACAGAAAGAAAATTTTCATTGCTGTTAGCTTTGATGAATACATTTTGTAAAAACATTAATTTTCTTTGAGTGCAATATTTTGGAACTCTTGCTTGAGAAAAAAAAAATTATTATAATAAAGCACAATTCATTAATGTTGTTAAACTGAATAAACAATAAATCTTATTTCATACAGCATTCATTCTGATAATTATTCCAATAGTAAAAAGTTAAATATGTACCTATTTAGTTTATAAAAAAGAAGTGGTAAATTTTCACAAGAAGCTTTTGTACAACAATTAATAATTGCATATTTTATTATTATTACACTTAAACAATTATAAATCAGCAAATAAATATTAGCAATAAATAAGCATAATGTAAAAATGCATTCCAGCAATATACACATTAAAACCATGCGGTCTCTAATTGAATTAGGTTACACATTATAACCTCGACCAAAGAGGTCGGCTAGTCTCATAGCGCTCAATCATTGTTAGAGACTAGTAAAGTTCTAGCTCTGACGTCATCACCCATTGTGCCCACATAGGCATCCCATATCTTGCTTTAATGTTTATTGCTTATTACTTTATTTATTGTCCCTACAATTTTATTTGTTAATATATATTTAAACACATATTTAATATATATTTATATTGATGTATTTTGCAATTGTCCTTTTAACTCTCACTATGTGCTGCTGTCCCTACGTATACTTGGGGCTTATTGTTGTTTTCTTTTTTTCATTATTTTTTTTTCAACTTTTTTCAAAAAAAAAAAATCAAAGGCGTTCCCATTTTTATGGTTTCCAGTATTTTGTTTGGGAATGACTGATCCATCTCCAATTCTCTCTTCTTATCTTCGTCTGGCGGCTCCGTTGTTGTCTCATAATGGCATCAGAAAATTTGTCAGTAAATTGTACTGCGCTTGAGCGTAAGCTCAGAGAACTCAAGCATAACATCCTCGGCATTATGAAGGATGGAGAACAAGCTTTAATCGATTCTAATAAGATCCCAATTTTTAAAGCAAGGCTTGCTGTGGCTCAATCGGATTGGACGCGTTTCCAAACCACCTGGGAGGAAAGGGATTCCATACAAGTGCGCATGCCTGATCCAGATGCGTGGCCTGATGACTTGTGGAACGCCGATTATGATAAGGTCCGCGACGAGATTTGTCAAGCCGCTGCCATACTCGTTAGGATTGAGCAGAAGAGCGTCGACGTCTCTAACCGATCAATGGCTTCGATAGCTGCCAACGAAAACAATACCACCTTTATCCACAGCAATCCCGATGCACATCTCCCGAAGATCAACATCCCGACCTTCGCTGGGGATCTGTTACAATGGAGTCATTTCAAGGACACATTCGTCTCTATGGTATATGAAGAACCGTCCTTAACAAATATAATGAAATTTCATTATTTGAGAAGTGCTCTCAAAGGTGAAGCTGCTACCTTACTAAGCCGTATACCTATTGGAGAACAATCCTATGCTCAGGCTTGGGATAAATTAATAAAAACCTATGATAATCCCCGTGTTCTTGCATCACTATATGTACAGAGGATTCTTGATTGTGATGCCAAATCTCAAAAGACTGATCTCTTGAGATATGAAAGTTTCTTAAACGGTGCTGCTGACGGCATCGAGGGTTTCCAAAGCCTCAACATCGAGAACAAGTCTGATTTCCTTTTATCTGCATTGGCAATCCGTGCTCTGGATCCGAACACTCGTAAACACCTGGAGTTTATCAACTACTATCAAGTCCTCTGACAAGGCCCCTACAGCAAATGAGGTAATAGACTTTGTTCGAAGTAGAATGAATGCACTAAAACTCTCTCGGGATACACTAACATCCAACCCGCAAAGCACTCAAGCGGCAAGCACGTTCTACAGCGGTCGAAAATATCCCAATCGTCAGTCTCCGAGGTACAACACTCTGAACCTCCACGCTTCAGCAGAGAACCACAGGAGAAGCTTCTCTCCACCACAAGACAACTTTAAACCACAGAGGTGGAATAAAAGGTTCGTAAAGGGTAAACAGATGCAAACAGGAGCATCAAACAAATATTTACCTACACCCTCTACTTGTCCATTTTGCAAAAATGGCCATGCCCTACCATACTGTCACGATTTCTGCAATCTCCCTCTCGAGAGGCGCATAGCATTTGTACATGGATGGAATGGTTGCCGAAACTGTTTGAGAGGAGACCATAAAGTCGCTGCTTGCACATCCAAGTGGAGCTGTCGATTCTGCAGGCAAAGGCACCACAGCATTATTCATGTGGAAGACCAAAATAAGATTGAGCAGCCCTCTCAACCTAAACCTTCCGAGACAGTCAACACCTTTATCGGATTTGGTTCTGCACCTTCAGCGTGTACAAGAAAAGGCAACTTGGTTTGTCTGGGAACGGTTCAGCTACTTGTCAAAGACCGCCGCAATTCATACCACTCTGCCCGCGCAGTCATTGACTCAGGGAGTATGAACACGTTTATCTCGCTGCCGCTAGCCAACAAACTCGGGTTTCCATTTCAAGCGTGCGAAACACGAATCACAGGTTTAGGGGGTGCTATACTGACCTAGCCATTCGGAAGCATTTACTGCAACCTGAAACCTTATCAAGGCCTAGAGGAGGTCCAGTGCCAAGCTATGGTCATTGAGCAGGTATCGCCCTTAATGCCTCAAACTAGGATTAACCAGTTTGTTTACGAAAATCTCGCAGGAGTCGATTTGGCAGATCGAACCTTCGACACACCTGGCACAATAGACATTTTAATTGGAGCCGATGTTTACTCCTCGGTGGTCACCGGCGCTCCGTATAAGTCGGCTGTTCCAGATTTATCACTGTTACCTACGATATTTGGGTTCGCAGTTATTGGCAAGCTTAACTGCCAAGATGCCCCTGAAACAATTGCACTTTACTCTGAGTTGGAACGGGACATTGATGCGCAGCTTAAAAAATTTTGGGAACTTGAAGAGCCCATCGCTGCCGATCGGAGAAATCCGGACGACCAACTAAGCGAGGAGCATTTCCAAAGGACAACTACCCGAACTCCTGATGGACGCTACATTGTGCGTTTGCCAGTGAAGCCTGGCTCCGAAAATCCAGGAAACAATCGCGAAGTAGTGTCGCGAAGATTTTTCATGCTCGAGAGAAGGATTTCGAACACCAATAAAATGGCCGAAGGCTACCGGCACTTCATGAAAGAGTATGAAAACCTAAAACACATGTCTTTGGCTCAGGCTCCGTCACCATACTTAATACCTCATCACGGTGTTTGGAAGGACGAGAAGATAAGGGTAGTATTCGACGCCTCATGCTCCTTCGCCAATGGAATGAGCCTTAATGACATCCTACTTTCAGGACCTAAACTTCAAAAGGATATTTGTCAGGTTTTGACTCAGTTCAGGTCCTACGCCATACCACTGAAGGCAGATTTAGTTAAGATGTATCGTCAGATCCTAATACATCCAGAAGACCGACACTTACAGCATGTCCTGTGGCGTGAGAAACCTGATTGCCCACTGATAGAATATGAGCTAAACACTGTCACATACGGTGTCAAATCTAGTGCCTTTCAAGCACTGCGAGTCATAAATCAATTGGTCACAGATGAGGGCGCACAATTCCCCCTTGCTGCGGAACGAGTTCTAACGGATATGTTCGTTGACGATATTGCCACTGGAGCTGACAGCCTCGAGGAAGTTATCACCCTTAAAGAAGAGCTCTGCGGGTTGTTCGCGAGAGGTGGTTTTGCTATTAGCAAATGGGCTTCAACTGAGAAAAGTTTGATTCCACACTCAGAACAAATGAGCAACGAGCCCATTGAAATAAAGCAAGAACACAGTCCATCTTGCGATTCAGTGAAGATATTAGGTCTTATTTGGTTACAAAAAGAAGACACCTTCTCATATAGAATAACATCACCTGGATGTAACAATGTTACCCAGCGCCTGATACTTTCGTGAATAGCAAGAATCTTTGATCCTTTAGGATTCTTGTCGCCAGTTGTCTTTCTCGCGAAAGTGCTAATGCAGGAAATTTGGAAGGCGCGGCTGGGCTGGGACGAAATTCTCCCTTCTCAGCTGGCGGATGCCTGGCATTCATTAATATGCGAATGGTCATCCCTTTCAGCGGTCACGATTCCCAGGTACTTCACTTTGGTTGGAGCTTCACTTCAGTTTATTGGCTTCTGCGACGCATCCAACAAAGGTTATGCAGCAGCCGTGTACTTGAGGTCCATTTCTCCAGATGGCGAGGTAAAGGTTCTGTTGACTAAGGCCAAAACCTTTAAAATTCGTATCAATAGCTCGGTTAGAGCTTTGCGGCGCATTACTATTGGCCAGACTATTATCATCTATCGAGGTAAGTAGGACGTCGCTTTCTGAGGCAATTTGCTTTACCGACTCCAGCAACGTATTGGCATGGCTTGAGCTACCCATCCACGAGCTTCGCACCTTCGAAGCTAACCGGGTCAGTCAGATTCTTAGTGTGATACCATTGCATCGTTGGAGACACGTAAAGTCCGAACACAATCCTTGCGACATAGCTTCACGAGGCTGTACGCCTGGCAAAATCAGGGATGCTGACCTATGATGGAATGGACCGCCATCGCTTCTTGGGCCAGAAAGCGAATGGCCGAGACCTCTACGAAATACTACAATCAGTAATTCTGTTATGATCCGATTATCACCATCACAAGAAGAACTTGGAGACAATTGGATGACCAGATTTTCATCCTTTCTGACTTTGATCCGAACCGTAGCTCGTATGTTGCGATTTAAAGAGATTCACAAATCTTACAAGGGTCCCTTAAGCAGACCAGTTACGGTTGATGAGCAGCGGAACGCCAAGCTGCGCGTTATAAAATGTGTGCAATTGGATCATCTCCCTCCCGATTTACACGTTGGTCGTGCTACTGTACCAAAGACATACCAGCAGCTCGCACCATTTGTCGATACGGATGGCGTCATCAGGGTTGGCGGTAGACTTCAAAATTCGAATCTCGCCTATTCTACCAAGCATCCGATTCTTATTCCTCCCAAGTCTCATATCGCACGTATTATTATAGACGACATTCATCAACACCATTATCATGCCGGTGCCACATTGGTGCTCTCATTGCTTAGAGCCGAATTTTGGATCCCACGTGCCCTTCAGATCATCCGTGGACGTATTCTTCGTTGTGTGAAATGTCGGCTCCAGAAAGCTCAGCCACAACCTCCATTCATGGCTCCTTTGCCCAGGAGTAGATTTTCAGACCTTAAGGCATTTAACAATGTTGGAGTTGATTACGCAGGGCCTTTCCTTATCAAGGAATCTAAACTCAGGAAAGCCGTACAGAGTAAGACGTATTTGTGCATATATGTGTGTCTCGCCACTAAAGCGGTTCACCTTGAAGCTGTATCATCATCAGCACCGCCACATTTCTAGCTGCATTCGAAAGGTTCGTGTCACGCAGAGGACTCCCCCATCTTATGTGCTCTGATAACGGCACTAATTTTGTAGGAGCGTCCCGCTTCATTAAGGACGTGTATGCCTTCATGGCTAGGCAGCAAGAAGATATCACTGAGAAGTTGGCTATTCATGGGGTAGAGTGGAGGTTTATACCACCTCGAGCACCGCATTTCGGAGGGATTTGGGAGGCCGGAGTAAAATCAGTGAAGACTCTGCTAAGCGGTACCCTTGGTTCCCAACAATACACATTCGAAGAGCTTACCACGGCCTTCGTCCGGATTGAGGGCTTGCTCAACTCAATGCCTCTCTGTGCATTAACTGAGGACGTCGAAAATTATGGCTTCCTCACTCCAGGCCATTTCTTGGTAGGCACCTCACTTTATTCATTGCCGGAACCATCAGATGTGCCTCAAATATCCATGCGCTCTCGTTGGAGCGCTCTGCAGGCACAAATAGCCTCCATCTGGAATAGATGGCGACGAGATTATTTGCACCACCTACAACAAAGGAAGAGGTGGACTAAACATGTACGAGGTATCGAAGTCGGCGATTTGGTAATCTTATTGGAAAAAAGATCCATCGTTGGTCAGTGGCCTGTCGCTAGAGTTACGGAATGCCACCCTGGTAGAGACGGGGTAACCCGAACCGTCACCATTCGTACACCATCCGGCAGCACCCTGATAAGGGCTGTCACGTCCTTGGCTCCCCTTTTTTATCAGGACTCTAGCGAACATATAGTATAATATTTCTTTCTTTTTTTCTGCTGGAAAGCATTTTCTTTATCTTTATAATGTAGTCAGTTTTATGTTTTTTTTACTTTGTCCTTAGTATTAAGTATCATTCATAGTTTATTTCATTATTATATTGTATTTTATTATTATTATCATTTTTAAAGAAGAAAAAAAAAAAGAGATTTTTTTTTTTTGAACGTACTGTTTAAACCAATGTACATATCAATATCAAACCAATATTCTCATTTTGCGTGTTATTAAATTGGCTTCGCTCAATTTAGGTGGGCGGTTTGTTCAATTTTTACCAATTCAAACGATCACCCGCCGGCGCCTATGCACGGCCTATTTAATTTGCCTGCCAGAGCCAGGAGGCATACGGGTGATGTGGCGAGTAAGAAGGCCCAGGAGATGAATGGAGGAAGCTCCGGCAGTGAGAGAAGGAGTTTTTAGTTTCGTTTATGTACTATTCATTAGTAATTTAGCATGAGCTAAATTAGTTAGCGGAGAGCCGGCGAAGACGAGGAGAGAAGATGGGTTGGCCACCCCCGTCGAAATCAAGAAACACAGCAAGAAAGAAGTTATATAATAACGCATGCACCTAAATCATGTAGCCGACACATCACATATTCGACATCAGCCTCACCCCTTTCTTTGTCCATAATTTATTAATAAAAGGTACGTTCAATAAATATATTGTTTAGCAGTAAACAGATATTATTTTTCAACCAGTAAATACAGTCCACTAATTTCACTTCACTTAAAAATTATAATCAGGGAATATCCCAATTTTATTAAGCAGGGAATCCCGTTTATAAACACCTTCAGTACCAAATAGTGTACTTACCTTCTCTTAACGAGCCCTCTTGCAGCGCCACAACATCTATACTGTACCTCTTAACCTCATTCACGACCGATTTTAACCCACCTGCTGTATTCAGGCTTCTTACATTCCACATCCCTAAAACTAAATCTCTTACTTTCAACTTGTGCCATGATTCCCCTAAAGCAGTCCCCACCTGGAGACCCGAACGGGGGACTAGTTTTCCTCCGGACAAAGAGCATTATACCTAAAGAGGATCCATGACTATTTGTAGTGTTTTGGTGAACTAAAAATATGTGAGTAGGTCGTTCAAACCTTCGTCACACCCTCCAGCAAGCCTGGGTGGCTGTTCCCATTATTTGTCAGCGAGTCCTTCGGACTCAGCCTGGAGGAACTTCCTAGGAATTTCCACCGACCATCCACACATCCGCCACCCATGGGACGCTCCCCATATGCAGTAATGAGACCCACACGAGGATTAAATTCATATAATAATAATTTAAATCTATGACTAATTAATGTAATTTATATCAAAACTGTGCTTGTCCAGGTTAATTCTCAATACCATTGCAATACTGTTGCTAATACTAATTCAGTAATATCAATGACGTAGTTGAATTCTCTTACTAGATAAATTTAATTCCAATATTTTAAATCCTTCCATTATAAAAATATTTAAACCCTAGTCACTTAGTGCCAGTTTAGTTTTATTTTTTTAAACATTCTACTGATTTTTAGCCATATACCAAATATGAGACTTTTTCATTGAAACCAAAAGGTTACTGAGATAAGATTAGATACAGAAAATAAGGGTTATTGCTTTTGTTGGGTCAAAAAGCATGAATAGTGCACTTTTTTTGTGAACTGTACTTCATAACTATATCTATACATTTATTTTGGATTATAAAAAATGATGGTTGAATTTATTTTCTAATGGATGGATGGATTCTAATGGATTTCTAATATGGCTGTTTTAGACAGCATGGAGTCTGCACAAAGAATTAAATGGTACAGAAAGTGTGAGGGTTTTAGAAGTTTGCCCACTTCCCTCTTGGAGGCTCACTCACCTGAGATATTAGCTTAGACACAGCTTTAATTTTTCCTTTTATTAGGTTTTTTTAAATTATTATGAATTATTTTATATTAGTTTATTATGAATTTATTTTGTGTTTAGATTACTGATCATCAGTCTATGTGGAGCCAAACTTACAAAAAATTTGCTAAACATGAGGATTTATTGAAGTTCACTCATGAATTTGGTAGTGCAAACACTCAACGAATATTTAGGCGGCATGTAAAGAAACTTAAGGATGATCATTTTGCTAAGAAAGTACAAAGTTGTATTGAAATTCTTCCTGATGTTTTACAAGAATTAGTTCCTGATATATCTCTTCTGCAAGATTGGTATGCTGATAAACTATCATAATGCCTTAGAATAATTAATTTTCAGCTGATATATGTATGCGCATATATATATATTTTTTTTTTTAATTTTAGTGATTGGCCTGTTGTTTTACAACATATTAAAGAACACCCTGATTTCAATAACCATTTTTATAAATCAGGAGAAGAATCATCTTGGAATGAAACAGACTGGAACACCCCTGGAGATAGTCGAGAAAGAAGGTTACCTGCCAATATTTTAGAAACAAGCGAAGCTGAAACAGTGTTTAAAACCCATGTTCTTGCATTTCAACAAGAACAAAAGAAATCAGAGTCAGTTCATCTATTATTTTTTTTACTTTTGTAAAAAAAAATTATAATAATGTATATCCTTGCTCTGGGTCCTTCCATACACTGTTTAGTCTGTTGGTCACTTAAATTATCATCACATAAGTTATTTAATTTTCAATTATATTTTATGCTTAAAGTGAGCTTATTTTTATTTTTTGTTTACTTTTCAACAAAAATAAATAAAAAAATTAAGGAATGCGATGTTTAAGATCGCAATTCAGATTAAGATAATGTCTCATTTGGGCTGCACTCATAGAATTTTTCTGTTATTGTAGCCCTAGGCTGTCAAAAGTTCAATTATTGATGGCAACATCACGTTTTACTGCTGTCAAAAGTTCCTTTAAAGAAAGAAAGTAATTTGTTTCATCCAAAATGTGGCTACAAAAAGTAATGGTTTTGTCTTCCCTCCTTGTTATGATACTATAAATGTGTTATGAATCATATAGCATGACAAACATTTTGTATTATTCCAATATCCATAATTTATGAGATATTTTTATATTTTTGAAGTACAGGTTATTCTCAATCCATTTGATTTAACGTGTAATGGACCATATTTTTTCATAGTTTTTCCATCCACAACCCAATAGTTTTTCTATCTTCTGTACTAAATTAAGTAATATGCAGCTTGGCTCATCCACAATAATCCATGAATATTTTTTTTATTTTAATATAATTTTGTTGTTTTAAATGGAAAAACCGTGGAATGATCTATTGAATAATGAACTTACATTTTTTTTTTTTTCTTTTCTTAATATTGGATTGTTAATATCTACATATTTTGTACAGATGTGCTTGTATGTATCTATGTGTGTATATATATTAACAATTCAATATTGTATGTTTTTTATTAAATAATAATTTTGAGTTGGATAATTTTTTGTGTAGCCATCAATCAATTACTTTTGAGTTAGTTTATCTAATTATGCTGGATTACATTAAAACACAATAGTTTGTGGATCAAGGATATATTCATCATCTTATTAGGTATAACAAATCATTATTATCAAGTTAAAAAAATTTCAGCTTCATGTAAATTGAGTCTGGCACTACCATTCTTTGAATTAGCTTAATACTAATATTTTGGCTATTGTGATCTTGATCCCCCCCCTAAATATAAAGTATTAGACTGTCTTGATTAGGATATTGAAAAAAAAAAAAAAAAAAAATTATCTCATAGAATAAAATAAAAACGATAAAATTCAACCTTTTGAATATTGAAATTAATTAATCTAAGATATTATAAATTGTTTTTACTATGTTTTGTTTTTAATATAATTTTTATTAAATTTTGAACCTAATAAATATTATCAGTAATGCATTCATAGACTTCTTATTTCAAGGTAAAAAATGTTATTATTTTATCTTTTATTGCTGTTTCAATAATTGCTGATTGATTGATTTATTAAAAGTTAATCATATTTGTTAGTTTATGAACATCAGGGAATTTTCTTGATTTTGAATTTAAGGATTGCTGCAATTAATAGGCAATTCTATCATATTAATTTATTATTTAAGTTGAAGAATAACCTTTTCATTATCCAGTCAGCAGTATTTTCTCAAGGATCTTTCTTCTTCTGCTTATCTTCCGCTTGTGACATTCCTAGCACCGAGGAAAATTGAAAAATTGCAGCCATTCTTCCTGATCCCTACATAGCTGCTTCATCTTCTTGATCATTTTGCATCTTTTCCCTCCAATCCTCTGGATACTCTTCTCGTATGAAATTATAGGATGTCCTTAGTCTTCTCCCTGAGGGTCAAGCCTCTAGAACTTTTTTTGGTTCTCTTTCATCCACCATGCTGCTGTCCTGGCCAAATCACTAAATCTGTCAGGATTCGAGTGTAGTCTTTAGTTCTGTCATCTCACCTTTCTTTTATTCATACATTTGTGACAAATTCCCTTCTTGTCTTTCCAACCACTTTCCTCTGAATTTTATTTCTGGTTCATTACTATGGCTATCTTGTTTATCAACCATAACACAGTTTCACTTACATATGTAAGGGTTGGGAAATAAAAAGATTTATACATGTGCCTTTTAGTCTGCATACCTACTTCTCAGTGACTGATTATACTATTGTCGATCTGGCTGAAGTATAATTAGCTTTGGGAATGATGTGAGATATCTCTGGGTCATTTTCAACTGAAGAACTTATTACAGTCCCTTAAATAAGTAAACTCCTGCACAACTTGGAGTTAGTGACCATCCCTTTTTGGAGTAGCTCTTCTTGCCATTCTCTTATAGCTTTCCCCATCTCTTCTTTGTAATCATAAATTAGGACCGTGTCATCTGCATATAAGAGGCTATTTGCAAGATGGTTCTTAAGTTTCATTTGCTAATGGCAGTCCATCCTGCTCATAGCTTGCATATTTTATGGCTCTCATCCATAAAAACGATGAAAAGGAAAATGCTTTTTCTATGAAGAATGCTTCTGATTCTCTTCCATTGATCCGTTCAGCTCCCCTTGCATCTTCCTTATCAAAAATTTAAATTAGAATTTAATAACAAATGTAAAACTTTGTATTAAGATTACTGTTATGAGGGGTTTTTAAGTTGATATTTACTTGTCATTCACATGAATTGTATCTGAAGAATTTTTCTCATGCTTCCTTCAGAATGTGTATAATTGCAATTATGTGTATAATGTTCTCTTTCTATATCTCTAAAGAGGCACTTGAGACAAACTTTATTCTTCTTAACAAGTTAATTTATGGTTCATTATGTTACAAAAGTAATCAATCTGCTTTAAATAATTTATTTTATTTTCAAAGAGATATATAGTGGAACAACAATTGATTTACAGCCCCATCAGTTTTATTTTTATATTCCAATCTTTTTATTTAATCTTTATACTTCATATATTTATATGCACAGCTTTTTGTGCACAATTTTCAATCTTAATTAATTATTATCATTAATAATACTTCATTTGTTTATAAATGAAAAAGTTTTTGCTGTAAAGAAGAACTTCGTAATTATTTGTAGATTGATCAAGTACTCTGTATATAACAAAAAACTGAACCTATTTTATGTCTGTCAAGGATTCATGTAGAATGCTGAGTGTTTAACAACCCTAATAAATTAGGGCAGCTTTACTTTTTATCGAATAAAGTATCTCTCTCTCTCTCTCTCTCTCTCTCTCTCTCTCACACACACACACACACACACACACACACACACACACACACACACACTCTCTATCTCTCTCTCTTTAGAAGAGTGAATTGCAAAGATCAAAAATGGACATGGTAATTACATCCATAGTGGTGAATTTGTTGTAACCCTTGTATTAAATTCATTTATTTAAAATTTCTAATTCTAAGTTGAAAAATTAAATTATTTTATTCAAGATGGACATATCTGGGTTATTTTGGAAATTATACCTTCTAGTTGTGAAAGACAGCTCCTTATCACAAATCCTGTAGATAAAAGTTTATATTATGGCTAGTTGCAATGTATCATTTAAATTAGTTCTCTTCATTATCTTATGTGAAACTAGAAAATGCAGATTATATCTAAATCAAATCATTAGGAGTAATAGCACAGAAAAATAAATAATAATAAGACAAGGGATACCTCCTAACAGTTAACCAACCCCTCCCCCTCAATTGTAAAATATATATATATATATATATCCCACATATATTATTTCACAAAGTGTAAAAATCGGTTTTTCATGAATTATAAGGTCCTACTGTGGCACGAATGTGGTATCGTTGGGTTCAGAATTTCATGGAGCTCTTGCGAATTGCATTCTCAGTGTTCATTTTTTGGTCCAAAATAAAATAAATAAATATCGACCTAAACGTACTGATTCAACGGATCGAAACCAATCAAATTAGATTTTATAAATTGTGATATGAGCATTAAGACCCAGTTTATTTCATTAGAACTAAAAGCCCTAAACTAAAAGTCTGTGTTTTAAAGCCCTAAAACCTACCTTTTTGAGATTATGCCTGGGTTAGGCCCCTCCGCCGCACATGGTCAACTACTTATAGTATTACGTTACAGCAAATGCCAGGTCCTGTCGTGCTTAGGTTCTATAAATGTTGTTTCGTCTGATTTAGACTTAATTGTAGCGTTGGAAAATTGCACTCTCACAATTAGCAATTTCAGTATACTCCCACTTAACCGATTCCCGATTAACCGACTCTTCGGATAGACCGACGGACGCTGTAAAAGATAAAAAATTCTTTTTAAAATCATTAAAAGCATTTATAACTTTGTCATATCCTTAATCACTGGTCAAAAATTTTGTTAAAATTTGTATTATGTTGTGGTTCGATATTCGATAGATCTTAAATAAATTAAAATGTAAGCAAAAAGGCTTTTGTCTTTTATTTTTTGACTGAACTCCAGTAAAACAAATCTCTTCGAAGTAAAATTGACCTTGAAACGAAATTCGTATCCTCCATTCATTTCATTAAAAAAATTAAAAAAGAAATTAAGAAGAAATAGCTTCCTATATTTTGACAAGACCGACGAAATGACATTAAGGCATGTTTAATTGAAAAAATAAAATAAAAGATTTTGTGAAAATGAATAGATCGATAGTGTAAATTTCCGTAAATTGTTAAATAAAATTGGCCCAAAAAAGTTTTCTTTAATTAATATCTTTATAGCTTTTGTATAAATATAAATCTTTATACCTATTTTGTAAAATAGGTTGTGAATTGTACATGGGTTTTATCGCAATATAGGAGTTATACTAATATATTTTGTTTTGTTTTTATTATATGCTTTTCCGGATTGACCGGCTCTCTCGCTTAAACGGCAATGTATCCGTTCCAACGAGGACGGATAAGCGGGAGTCTCCTGTAGTCCTTGGCCCCTCCCTTTGGAAAATTTTTCGTCATTTAAATATAGAAATTGACTTTCCTTAAAGTAAGGAAGCAAGTTAAAGAACAAAAATGTGCAGAACAGGTAGAATTTTAGTTGTGGGAATGTGAAAAATCTGATCAGTAGATCCAAATGAAGGGCTGTGGGCCTGCATCCTCCCCTTTACAATCGGCTGGATCCGCCCATGACTGTAGTCCAAAATATTTATAAAACAAATAAAATCTATTTATGGTGATTCATAGTAACATAGTGATTCATTAGATTGAGGAGAAACAACTTTCCTTGGTTGTATCAATTTATCTTTTTTATAGCGGGAATTTTAGGAAACTAAAGTATCGAAATAAGAAAAATGCATTTCAATGGTTTCTATGCGGGCTTTATGACCGACCCATACAGGTTCCACTTATACGGGCCAGGCGTTTTATATCTCTAAAACGTATTGTTTTTATAAAAAGGCATGGATTACCTTCCTCTCCATTGTCAGAAAGATAACCATAAAAAACATCTTATGAACTGTTTTTGAAAAAAAAAAAAAATAAGTAGGGTAGTTAAAATCAGAATGTAGAAAGATTAATTTCCAAGACTATGCAACATTCTTAGTGATTTCATATATTCCTGAAAGATTACAGGAAACTGTTTTGTAGAGAAAAACGTAGAGGAAAAAATGAAGTTCTTCCTTAACTATTGAACTGAAAAATAATTTTTTAAAAATAATTTATTCTTCCTTTCTGTAGAAAAATAATTTCACCTTAAGGTCCAGGTGGTTGGGGGGGGGGGGTGGACAGGCAAAAAAAAAAGTTCATTTCATAGTTATGTTAAACCTAGAAGTAAAATCTGATACAAATCTTCGTGCGAAGTGCTTCGCACGGGTCCACCTAGTATATATATAATTTTAATCATTTCTTGTAGGTAACCACATAATTTAGTTATAAATTATACATATAATTTATTTATTTATTTGTTTTATTTTTTTAATAACTTCATATTAGCCATTTATGCGTTCTTCCTATGTTTTTAGAAACTTGGAAAAAGAACAGGAGCAAGTGTGAATAGCTTATGTTAATTTTTTTGTACTCTTTTATTAGTAACTTTTTCAGCTTCAGATTTGCATTTCTTCATTGCTCTTAATTTTAATAAATTAATGTTACATTTTTTCATACTGAATAGGACCATATTAATTACATGAAATATTTATTTGGAAAATTAGTTGGTGATATATCTTCTGTTTATTATGATTTATCTCTAGCAACCTTGGGATTTTTTTTTTAAATGAATCTTTTCAGAAACAATTACTGATTCTGCGAAGCAACTTGGACTAACCAATAGTTTTAATTACCTCAGTGAAATTATTGTTTTGTTGTTAGTTTGAGATCTATAAATATTTTTTTAATAATTATTCCAACATATACTTGATAAATTTTAAGAGTTGAGTTATTACATTTTATGACCCTTAAATACTGTAGATCTTAAAATATTGTTATTTCAGCTTATTTTATTTTTATCAGGGTTTCAATAAAGATCTTCAGTTTTTATTGTATTTGTTTACAATAGCTTAGCTGCATTAAATACAAAATCATTTACTAATTAGTATAAAAGCTACTTTTAATAGCCTTCAATTTTAGTGTTTTATTTTTATAGTTATGAAACTATTAATAGTTTTTATTCCCTGTCCTAGATGGAAAAAACAGTTCAAACAGTTGCTTGAAGATACAGGTTACGTCACACCTGGAAAACTGCTCCCAGAAATCAGAGTTTTATTCATGGGTAGAGAATGTTTTGAAAATTTATCAGAACAAGAATGTCAGCAGATTTATGACCGCCATCAAAAAGATATTGTGGATAAAGCAAAACACAACTTTCAAGTACTTATACTATATATTTTTTCTGTATTAGCTGTATGAATGTTATGTCACTTATTTGTTTGAACCATTAATAATTAAATGATCACTGTTTCTGAAAATAAATATAAGCCTTAATTACTTATTTAAGGCACTGTAGCAGCACCATAAGGAATACGCTACAGTAATAACACTCAATTTTGATGTTTTGTAATTTAACTTCAAAATTGTCAATAGACGAATATACATTCTAAAAATTAATAAATACTTAGTTATTACTATTACAATTTAAGAATGCATATGGCACAAGTTTTTTTTTTTTTTCTGAGGTGCCTTTTACGAAGTGGCTTCTTTTCCGTTTTATTTTCTTCAGGGTGGTGATTGTTAGTTTTGGATTCTCATTTAGTGAATTAAGTTATGGTTTCGTCTGAATATCCATTCTTTTTGAGGTCTTGCTGGAGTTTTCTTTTTTCTTTAGTAATTTTTGTCAGTTCGGTTATGGTCAATGCTCTGTGTATGAGTGTAGCAATGATCCTATAACAATGATCATTAAACGAAATTGCATTTTGTAGGCAGATTGTTGGTGGACGGACATCACTATCTGCATTAATGCAGCTAGAGCAGTTAACGGGTTAAATTAGTATGTTGAGTGGTCACTATTATAATTAACAATTAATTTAATTCAATAACTTAATATACTTATTAATTTAACAACTTCCCCTGTTTTACATTTTTGTACTTCTTAATTATAGATACTTATAAATCATTCATTAATTGGAGCTTGACATTTAGATATGATTGATGCTGATATTGTTGCTTCTTTTATCTTAACAGTTAATGAAATCAAAAGTTATGAACATCGCTTACATTTTTTAATTCATTTTAAATTTATTTATTTTTTATTATATTTTTTTTTAGGAGTTACTTTTAGAAAATGCTGATTTATTTTATCACTTTAGGAGCATAGCTCCTACTGGTACAATAACACAAGATGATATAAAGGAAATCACCGATGCTCTTAAGGATGACTCCAGGTTTGTTCTTATATTATCAGTCATTTTTTTTAATTTGATTCTATGCATCAGCTGTGTTTCAAAATATTTCATTCTTTTGAAATGACTATTTTTTTTTTTTTTTTTTTTTTTTTAGTTTCAAATTAAACATAATCTATGGATCTTTCATTCAAAACATTGCATTTTTAAATTGAGAATTTTATTGGTACATATCTTAGTAAGTTATAAATATTTATTTTTTTTAGTTCTCCCTTTCTTTAGTTTATTTATAAACCTAAAACATTGCACTCGTATTTGTTTTCATTTTGGATGAAATTTATGCTGAATAGAAAAAAAATTGATTGTCATAATGATAAGTTTTTGGGAAATCATTGATTACGGTACAATTTACTTTTCCTCCATGAAATTTAGAAAATGAAACAAAAAAGAAAGCAGAACTAAATAAAAAGCTGTTGAAATGAAGGAAATCCCTACTTTGATCAAATCATTAATTAATATACAATTTGTACACATGTACATATCTTTTTAATTCTGTTAATGAATTATTTAAACTATTAATCAAACAATCTTTTTATTAAAAATACACTAAGTAGACTTTACATACAATTGACTCATTATCTTTTATTTATATCCAGTCGCTGTATCATTTTGGCTAATCATGCTTCACTGTTTGTTGTTTTGTTAATTTGTTTAATAATCCAGTTGCTTTTGTTTCTAATAATAATAAAACTGGTTTTATATTTACCAGGGAGGTACCTCCTGTCCGCCTTTGTTAAAGGTTGAACAAACCCCATTTGAAATTATCACAACAAATTTGTCTGGTCCCTTTAAAACATAAAATACAATGAATTATTTATATCGTTTACACCACATAAATAATGCAAGTAACCATTTACACCCTTTTTTATTATAGAAGGAAGTAAATTAAAAACGTTTTAATTTTATTTTACTTGAAAAACTTTGTTTTATACATTTACAATACATACAATGTTCTAGCAGTGGACTACATATTTATTTGAACCAAAATTTTGTAAACTCTTAATTATGGAAATAAATCTGAACTCACCTGGAAAGAGAGTCACTTCTTTGTGGTTCAGTTACTTGGGAGAATAAGGAACATTGGGTGAAGAATTGGATAAGATTTTCTAGGATTATTCTGAACCTTCCAAGGATGACCATGACATTCGATATCCGCATCTCCAGGAAAAAATCAGAGCCTGTCCCGAGCTTGAGCAGATTAGAAGCCAGGTCCCACTAGTTGCTCTATCGCTTCAGGAATGATCGAAGCTACGTCAGTTGCCAGACTGAACTTTAAAATGTGTTGGATAACAATAAGTGTTAAGTGTCCTGCGAGAGAGCATCATCTCCTGGGGCTATCAAAATACTGATTTTAAATTTATAATTTCCGCACAAACATACAATTATTTACACATTTGTTTTATACGTTTACAATTATTTACACATTTGTTTTATACGTTTACAATTATTTACACATTTGTTTTATACATTTACAACAAATACAACAACGTACTATCTCTACTGCAACTGATCGCCCTCAACAGAACATCAGAACACCGTTACAAAAATCGATGTCAAGAAACAACGGTGCCTCAGATCTCTCATCCTAAGCCCCAGACGTCCAATCCTAAATCACAACCCTCGCGTAAGCAAATCCTACCTCATGATTTATCCCTATGAGTTAAATTACCGCCAGAAAATCCTCCGCTAGCACCTTCCTGTCCTATCTTCCAAAATTATGTCCCTTCAGAAAAACCTCTAAATCCACCTCCATGTCCCCGAGGTGCCCAACCCACAGCCAGCACCCCTAGTCACAAAACCAATCCACCACAAGTCCATGATCCATTTCATGGAATCCAAATGATATCAACTCAATTCTTGCACCATTCCTGTTAGATCTACAAAATACCATCAAACCGCTCATCACCCTTTCGACCAGACTCCTTTCAGAAATCCCTATTAATCTTCCTCGATAAGCGCTAAGCCCCTTAGTGTCGGTCGGTGGAATGCTAACAGACTAGTGACGAACTAGACCTTTTCCTTCATGGCGATCACATTGACATTGTCCTCATAACTGAAAACCACTTCACAAAACGGTCACCCTTTTTTATATATGAGACTACACTACTTACAGATCAAACCACCCTGAAAACACTTCCCACACCGGTTCTTGCATCCTTATCCATAAATCCTTATCTCATTCTCTTATTTCTTTCACTCCAATTGATGCCATTCAAGCCACATCGATAACAATAACAACTGATTCTTTTCATTTAACATTCTCCGATGTATACTGCCCTCTTCCATAATCTTCTTGAATCCTTATTCCATTCCATCAGGCTGCGCTTTATTGCTGGAGGAGACTACAATGCTAAACACCAACGATGGGGTTGTCAAACATCCAACTCACTTGGTAACATCCTTGTTACCAATATTTTTATCATTCAAAGATTATGATCCTGCAAATTTCCTGGACACGACCTAATTACATCCCATATCTTAAAGAGGCTTCCTAAAAACGAAATATTATTCCTCACTTACATTTGCAATGCTGTGCTTCGCACCATATACTTTCCTGATCCCTGGAAATTATCCATTGTCAAAATGATCCCAAAACCACCAGAACAACCATCTTTTACCTTCTCTTTTACCTATCACTGGTAAAGTCTGGAGTAAAACTCATTCTTAAACGGCTTTATCCTATCCTAGATTCAAATGTTATAACTCCAGACCACCAGTTTGGATTTCGAACATCCCACTCCACTATCCAGCAATGTCATAATGTGGTGAACGTTGTCTTGTCTTCATTAGAGTGCGGATCGTAATGCACTGGAGTCTTTCTCGATGTAGAACAGGCATTTGATCAGGTATGGCCTCCGGGACTACTGTGAAAACCCCGTAAATTCCTACCCCTCCATTTACTTCCTTATTATCCATTCCTACTTAGCTGACAGATTATTCAAAGTAAATCACAATAATGCATATGTACTCTTCCTTTTTCGCTCAGTTAGATAGTGTTCCTCAAGGTAGCATCCTTGGTCCCATCCTCTACACAGTTTATACAGCTGATATCCCAACCCTTCCTAACACTGTAATTACCACATATGCTGATCACACCTTTGTGCTATCATTAATAATGTTCCATTTATTGAATCCCAAAATATTCAAGCTCATATCACAAACCTTGAAAAATGGTGTCAAACATGGAGAATTAAAATCATCCCAAAAATCCCATCAAATTACTTTTACACTCCATCGTAAACCTACGATGTCCTGTCCTACTGTATCTTTCAATTATTCTCCACTTGTCCCTGTTGAATAGATACGTTACTTAGGACTCCACTTCAACAAACTCCAAGGATTCTACTTGGAATCCTTACACAAAATTGAAACGACAAGAAACTGCTCGAAGCTATCGTCTACTACAATACTTCCGGGAGAAATGCTCAAAACTACCAATCTATTACAAAAGGCTCCTTTATATGACAGTAATAAGACCTATTTGGGCTTCTGGATTCTTGGGGCTCCACCAAACCTTCTAATTTCTCTCGTATCCAACCCTTACAGTCCAAAATCTTCCATATTTTACTTATTTTGTAACAAATAAAATAATCTGCAAAGACCTAAACGTTCCATACTTCACCGATTTAGCCTAATCCAGATACCAGTCTTATCATAGTAAACTCCAGACCCATTCAAACCCACTTGTATCCACCGTCGCTTCCTACTCTATTCCAGACAATTCTACAAGGTTTCTGAATAGAAGATGGTCTCGAGATCTTTTAAGTTAGATATTAGTTGAGTACTATCAGTGGATAGTTTCTCTACATGCTTATTCATGACATTATTTTCTTTTATTTTAGCACATTTATTTAATGTATTATTTGTATATCTCAATAAAAAAAAAGTAAAATAAAAAAAAATAAACTGTTAAGGATATTTTTATTCCAATCTTTTCTTTTGTTACAACAAAAATTTTGTTTTTATTTACCAATTTAAGAAAAAATTTTTCCAAGTTTTATATATTTTATCACCTATAATCCTTCAAAGTGGTGTACTCAATGTTTTCAATGATAAAATAACAATGATTTGGAAGAGACTGTGCCTACAACAGCAATAAAAGAGGTAAGTGCTAGTGGCCCTGGAGCTAATGGTAGGATCCCTGCATTTTAGAGAGCTGACCCAGAGCTATGGTTCTGTGAAGTAGTAGTTGTTTTTATTACCCCTAAAATTATCAGTTCATGAAATGAATTCCAAATGGTGGTGGCGAACTTGGAGTTAAGCCCTCATGAACTGGCTAATATCCTTTCATGTTGAATCCGAAAACCAGTGAATAAGATGTCTTTTGAAAGATAAGCACCTCGCTGATTGAGAAGGCCAATCCTAACTCTTAAAACAATTGAAAAGTCTCTCAACAACTTCTTTAGATGAGACCAATGAGATTGTGGATCACATCATGGAAATTTATATGCCTAGTGTAAGCCTGATGAGTCCACACTCCTCCCAACCCAATTTATCTTCAGTTTCTTAACTTCAAGATATGATACAAAAGATGAGCCATAAATTCAGTAAACTGAGAAGTCAGCTATGATTATCACGCAGCCATGGGGCTGATCAAATTATTGCAATCATAGCTGCTCATGAAGCAAAAATTCTGCTTCTATATCCACCACTTTTGTGAGGAGGAAGGCCTGTAAATGCCAAAAACCTGGTAGGTGGAAGCCCTCCCCCACTACACTGCAGAAGTTATTTAGTTATCTCAGGATGAGGACAAACCATTAATTGAGTCTCAACACTTTTTTAAAACTTTATTTCCGCAGACGTTTTGGCCAAATGGCCATCATCAATGCTGCAATGTGACTAATATTTGTCATTTCATAAGTAAAAGTCTTTTTTATTTAATCTTTTTTTACCCCACAGTTAGTGGTTTGTCATTAACACTTTCATGCCGGCTTGTACCACCCGTGGCTCACACTAGACTGCCGCATCGGACAATTTAGTCAATCACAAAACTTTCCACGATGATGAATAAAGAGGTAGGATTGTATTTTGAATTCAGAGGTAGGATTGTATTGTTACTTAATTAATGTTGGACTGTCAATACTGCATAATGCCCTTGAATAACTCCCATCCAATAGAGCGGAAATCATTAAAGTAAGCCGCCAATGGGTGAGGAGCATGAATTACAGCCCCGGCGTGAATGTGTTAAAATGATTACAATTTAGATATTTACAACCCCTATTTCTCATATATGTAGCCCTAATATAAATTTAAAGTTACTTGTCTGCTATCCCAGCACATCCCTGGGTAAGAAGAGTATCAAGAAAAGGAGTGGAACATTTATAACTTAACTAATCTCAGCAACTGATACAAGGCAACAAGGAGGAGCTATATTCGGTCAACACTGGGGCGTCAATATAGTTTCACCATATTAGTCCTATGAGATTCTCTCAAAAGAGATAATAAACCCCCAATGGGTCCTCTTCTATGGAAAACGGCCCAAATTTCTATTTTCATTAATGAAAATTCATTAAATAAATAAAATTGTTGTTTTGTATAATATGTATTTTATAAAAATGTATTTATTTATTTAAATTTTCATCAATAAAACAATACCAACAAGCGAGCCTTAACAGCTTCTATTGTGTCAGATTAGAAACATTATGGCGGGTAACAGTCCATTGCGGCATGCTAAGTGAAAAGTACCTAATTATATTATATTGATTATTAACAGTTTAAACATCGTAAATTTCAAAGTAAAATTCTTGAAATACAAGGTAAATGTTTTATCATTGATATTCTTTGATGAGTGATTTCAATAGACCCACCCATCATATTTATCATAATTTGATTTTATAATATAAAAAATCATTTTGTCCATCTATTTCAAAATATTTTTCATCTAAATTAGTTGTGTTTTTTTCTTCTATATTTTTATTTTTGCTATTATCTTGACTTGTTTATTATTTTTCATCTAAATTAGTTGTTTTCTTTTCTTCTATTTTTTTTTTTTTTTTGCTATTATCTCAAATTTATTATTATTTTGTTGTAACCTTAATTAAAATAAGAAAAATTGTCAATCTTATATTATGAAAAAGACAATATGTATTTTTTCTTGTAGGTACAAAGCTCTTGACAGGCTTGACCAAGACAGAAAACTAATGCTATTTCAACATCTTGGCTTTGTCCATTGCCCTATTAGAGAACATTGTCCAGCTTTTCCTAATTGCATGGATGCACTTATTGAACGCATATTATCTAATAAAGTGCAAAGGTATTTGATTATATCTATCTTTTTAATTTGTATAAGTCACCATAACTTGGTGTTGCTTGAATCCTAACCAAAATAAGTATCCTACCTGCTGTAGAGAATTTTATTGATATATCTATTTTATTGTACCCATTGGGTACAAGTAATCCAAGTTAAAGTTTGTTAGTCACTGTTAGAAACTTCATTTTAGTACACCTGAAATTAATATTATCCTCTTCTATTTCCTTGCATGGTCAACACTCTTTTATTCAACCATCTGTAAACTAGTCCACTTCCTTTTCCTAATATATTTATAATCTAATGTTAAAAACAAGAAATGTTGGATATTCCATTGCAGATTAGAGGTCTTTAGGCAATGAATTGAACACCTAGGGTGGTAATTATGTTTATGGAACTCTTAGAAATTGCTTTCTTATCAATTTTTTTTTTTAAATAGATATTTTACTATGTATTTACGCAAGTTGCAGGGGTATGTCATTCTGAAATGGCTATGAATGGTAATATGGCTATGAATAATTGCTGAAATGGGTAATCGCTACCTGGAGCATATTGTTCCAGAACAGCCGACCCCTTTTATTTTCTGGATTTTCCATGACAGGGTTTACATTAATTATTTTTTTTAATGAGCCTCTTTCTCAGTTTGCTTAAAGCTTTCAAAGGTTGTGTTGCATTATAAGCTTAAAGTTTTTAAAAACCAAATTACAGCTGTTCTTTATAAAGGTTAGTTCTTTTTATTTTTTATTTAAATCTTATATTATTAATTTTATTAATTAATTTTATATTATTAGTATATTATTCTTTCTACTTCGAAATTTCGTTTTTGTGAGGAGTACAGCCGCATTGAGGGTAATGTGTGGAAGCCCATTAAAATTAAAATTCTGAGGAATGCACATAATTCTTTGATGGACATATCCAAAGTTTTTCCACTCTGTTGAGCATAAAGATTCGATCGGTATACTAAATGCTATATGAAATTCTCAGTAAAAAAACAAAAGAAAAACCGTCGGACATCGTCAACGTCGGAATCTGGCTCGCATTCTGACTCCCTTGCCATCTGCTCCATTATCAGGAAACGAAGATTCTCCAGGTCCTCTTTGTCATCCAAATCAAATTCATAATTGAATCGAGACATTCTATAAATGTTATTATTGCAATAATCTGCATTGCAAAATGAAAAAAATAAAAGTGTTTGAGAATTTATAGATAAAAATTTATTCATTCGTTTTGCAACAAAATAATTTGCTTTTAGGAATAAAATAGAGATATTGATATAAAGTATAATTCTTTTCGTTTTAGATCAATGAAAAACCATTAAAAATAAAAATTAAACTTTTTTCGTCTAAAATATGGAGTATGCGACACCGAACGGGCATAGGAGTGATAATACTACCCTGTTTATGCGATCAAAAATTGTGGATTGGTATTCTAGAATATCAGTAGCCACCCAGTGGTTCAGTTCATAGATGGTCTGCTTCAGGGAATGAAATATATGTTCTCCAGGTCTGCTGACTGAGCAGCCATATTTCTTAGACCTAGACCAAAAAGATCTCACTAGTTCTAGTAAAAATAATACTTTTAAATAGCAATCCATTTTATATTTTCATTGTTTTAATTTATTTATTCTTAATGAAATGTTTCTTTGAAAAGAGTTTCAAGTGTATTATTTATGTTGTAATATTATTGTTTTAGAAGTTCTTGGAATCAAGGAATGTACTGGCCTCTAAATAGTAGTAGTAGCCAATTGAATCTTGTCATATTGGGAACCAATGGTTTAGCTGATGAATTTTCATCAGAAATGAAGGTAATTAATTATCTGCATATCCATCAGTATTCCTATGATATACTATTATTTTTGATATATTTATTGATCCACCATAGAGGTAATGAAGATAAGATGGTTTAGGTGGCGGTACAGAAAAGAAAATCAAAATAATTATCATTATCTTGGCTCTACAACCCATTGCAAGAGTCTGAGTAAAAGTTAGCATACTAGTAAACATTTCCTATTAAAATACAAAATTTTGACCCAATTCATATCGCAGTTCATTTTCAGAGCTTAATAATATTTATTAATGGACAAATTAAAATATTGTATTGTCTGTACGTTGCACAAAACTAATTATGATGTTATACACTAAAGAGGAAATATCCTTAATCTTAATAGAAAAATAAATGATGTTATTTATTAAGTATTTTATAAATAATAAGAAACTTTTATAAGAAAGTTTCTGTTAGGTTCACTTCTTTTACAGCTTAATAGAATTTTTTTTCTATCTAATCAATAGGGCATTTTAGTTTCTAGGACCAATTATCTGTTTTCATTACATTAAAATTTAAAATAAATACTACTTCTCAAAAATGGAGAGTTAAATAAAATGCATTTTCATTTTTCGATTCTTGGGAATTTGAACAAAATAGTTTTAAAATGCCTGCAGAAGAAATAATAAATAGTGAAGGATTGATAACCTACTGAAAAAAATAGTTTGCCAAACGAACATATGACCTTGGGAACTGTTGATTATCATATAAACAGATAAATTTTATATCGAAAAACAATATTGAGCGTTATATATTATATTCCTGAATCTGAAACATATTTTTTTCGTGATTTGTGATATTTATATAAATTAATCCAATTTTTAGTATTCAATAATCATGAGTTCATTCTGGCTTGAGATTTTTTTCTTTAAATTTCTGCATTCCTGTATAATGGTGCTAACAGCAACTAAGTGATAGACATCTTCAAAAATATTCAAATTATATTGTATACAGTGTAATGGAAATGGTCAGGGATGCGGTAAAATAAAATAACACTATATGTGCAATAACATGTTGGCACAATATATGTTGTTCCACATATAGTGTTCTTTTATTTGACCGCACCCCCAACCACTTCCTTTACATTAACTTCTACTGTCAACCATCTGCCTTCATTATATTGTATACACAATGTTTGTGGTTCACAACCCATTATGTTAGGGCACACTTTTCATGCCTGTAACTTAGATATAAGTTTAACACGTTCATGCCGAGACTGTAATTCACGCTTCTCGCCCATTGGCAGATGAGTTAAATGCTTTTCGCTCTATCATAAGGGAGCTATTCCAGGGCATTATGCAGTATTGGAAATCCAACAATAATAAAATAAACAATAAAAATTATTATCCTACTAATTATGTTTATAATGCGATATTAATTATAATTCTTAATAAAAATAAATGTTTATACTTTATAAGTATATGAATATAAATATAAATAAATATAAAAATTAATGTTTTTTCGTTAAATTTGGATTTTTTTAATTTTCAGCTATACAGAAATTATTTCTACTTTCTTAACATTTTGACTGTCATTTCACCTGAAATTGACTAACTTATTTATTTTGACTTAACTTATTTGAAATTGACTTAATATTTAAGTCAGAGAATTAAATATTAAAATTGTGTTGAAACAAGAGTGTGACTCTCAGGTATTCTTTTTCGGCAGTCAAAGTGTTAAAAATCTAATTATTTGGCCGAGAAGACATTTTAGTGTGAGCCTCCGGTGGTAAACGCCGCCTGATGAGGCTGTCAAGTATGAGCCACCGGTGGAACACGCTGGCGTGAACGTGTTAATCAAATTCTTTTTATTTATGTATGATTTTTAGTTTCTTTTACCAAAGTCACTGTTTAAATCCTTTCTTGAAAATGGGATTCTGAGTTCTCCTCATATTAACTTTGAAATAATTTTGTAATCTGCTCATATATGCAAAATTTAAATAATTTTGCATATATTGAGCAGATATTGAGATTTAATGATACAATGATTTTTTTCTCCTAGTCATTATGTGAAGATGATGATATTGAAATAGATTATCATCTATATACTTTAGAAACAAGAATAATAGATGGAGATGTTAGCTTACCTCAAAATTCATTTCAATCATCAGAATTTGTGCCCCATGGTAAGTTTTTCTTTTATTATTATGTATTATGTTTTGATTTAATAAATGATTTCTGCTTGAGGTTTTTTTTCATTCATTCTCCTTTTATCCCATTTTAATATTATAGTTTATTTAATAATGTGTTGATGTTCAAATTTGAAAAAGTTTCATATAGTACGCAGAAATTTTAACACGCTCAGTGTGGATTACTCAACAGGTGGGTCATGCCGGTACCCTTTTGTTGTGTATTTGACACAACAGTTGAGTCAAGCTTCACTGTATAAATAATAGTGTGGAGGGAGGTTCCATCTGCTATTAGAGCTTCAGAACTTTCAGTATGCCTTGCAGTTGAGTTAGTGAATCAATTTGTGCATTTCCTTCCAAGTTTACAATTTTTTTTCTTTTTTTGTATTTTTCAAGGGGTCCATCTACAGGTTCAGTTTCTTGTAGTATGTAATAATTTCAAAACTAATATTAGCCCATTAGAACTACTTTTATATTATTTTTTATGTTTTTAATATGCTAATTGAAACCATGTAGCATCCTACACCATTTATTCAGATACAGTATTATTCTTTTTTTTTGTATTTTTTAGCAGTTATTCTTAAGTTTTGTTATATACCGGAAAAATTATAAAAAAGCCTGAAGCAGTGCTCAAATATAATCAGCGGAATTGATATGGCTGACCAGATGATAGCATACTACCCCTGAAAAGAAAAACATTAAGGTGGTATGCCTAAATTGGAGTCTACATTTTTCATGTTATGAAAATCAATTCACATATGATATACAATGTTGGAAAGCCTTGAGGGGCTGGTATGACCCTTCTAGATTTTAGGGACAGTGTCATAAGATCCCTCAGAAGTTCTTGACCTGAAATTGAAAATTCAGCCCCAATGACGATTCCAAATTGTACATTTGCCAGTTTTCATTAAAACAAAGGAAGAAAGTGTCACATGTGATTATTTTTTTTTTTTTTTTTGTTACTTAATATAAGTCTGTCTTTCCGAATAATTATATAATTATGTATAATTATTATTCTATGTAATGTTTTGTGTACTTTTTTTTCGTATAATATTGTAAAAAGTCGTTTTTGAGAATTTTGTTAATGGTAGTTATTGTGTGCTTCTGACTTAGCATGTGAGTCACTTAAAAAAGGGACTCAATTCCCTCTAAAGATAGCATGCCCTTCCTAGAGCCCCATACTGAATGTGTTAAAAACAATGTGTATTTTAAAAAGAATTACGATGTTGCTTTCTAAATTATTGAGTTCGCATTGTCACTGTTTCTCTTTTTCCTTTTCTATATTGCATTATTTATTCTTTATGTATTATTTATTATTACTCCCATTATTAGTATTATTAATAATTCATAGAATAAAACATGGAACATTTACTTGTAGATATTGTATAATTTTTTTTTTTATTTTTCATTGTGCCATCACTTTTTCAGGATGCTTTTGCATATATTCGGATTCTTCTTCCTTTGAGTACATTCGTGAAAGTTTAGAAAAAACTCTTGTTTCAAACTTGGAAAAAGAAGACAGACTGCCATTTCAAGGTTTGCCTATGGTTATGTTATTTGTCGCTGAACCTCATTTGGAGGAAGATGAGATTCAGAAGCTGCATGAAGAAGGCCAGAGTTTATCAGATAGGTTGGTTTTACCTATTTTACTATTACATTGATGTGATATTCATCATGTTAAATTCATATAATATTCGGTTAGTTTCATAATAATTTGTATTTACAATGATTGTTTTATTTATTTAAACATGATTACTACTTTCAGCTACCTATGTATGAAATATATGGTATGCTTAAGTATTGTGATTGTTGTGTGTGTGTGTGTGTGTGTGTGTTTTTAATAGTCCAGCTCACAAACGAAAAGTTATATGATACTGAAATATATATTTGAGGTAAGTATATACCTCAGATTTCGCAGCAACTTTTTCATCAAAATCGAATTACCGAAAATGGCACTTTATACCAACACTTTACACATTTTTGTGATTTTCTCAAAAACGTCTCTTAGGATTTTTTATAAAAACAGATACATCGTTGTAATATTATTTGTTTTTTTAATATCAAAGAGGTATTATCATCATTGAAATAGTATGACAAGGCTTGAATGACCAATGTTCAAAATTCGGCTTTTTCTGAAGTAACTTTAATTTTGTTTATTTGTAATAATTGACCATGTCACATTATAACTACCTTTTTTGTTTGTTTAACGTCCCTTTATGCTACTAAGGCTAATCGAACGATGCTACAGCAGGAGTCCTAAATTTTGCCTATCCAGGTACAATTAGGATAAAGATCTTTAATGAGTACCTGTCATCGTACAGGCTCAGGAACTCCATTTTATGTCCTATCCAAGGGATGGCATAGCCAAGGATTTTTTATTCCCATTAAAAAAATCCTAGGGCCACTGCGGAACGTGAACCTGCACCTTTAGTATTGTAGGTTGCCTTGCTAACCACTATATCACAGGTGACCACGTTATAACTAGTAATAAAATTTTTTTTTATTATTATTTATTTTAAAAATAATTTAGGTATAATTTGCTCTAAAATTAGCGCAGGAATTTTCTTTACATTATGCAGTTTTTTACATTATAGCCTTTTATATTATTACTTTACGTTGACAGATATTTTTTGGTTTTATGTTAACTTTCTATTGTTAGTAGTTTATTACATCATGTAACCTGGCCATCATGGGACAGGAGTTAAATGTTTTTTTTTTATTTCCCACATTTTTTCACTAAATTTTTCATGTCTGGTCAAAGAATTCACAGTACCTTTATTGAACTGAAATAAATTTTTTAGTTATAATTCAATTGATTAACAAAAAAAAAAAAACAATAAAAAAAACACCCTTATGTATCATAAAAATAAATCATTTAAATATACAGTCACAGAAGGAAATGGACAATAAACAAAAATGCATAAATTCTACAGATCTTAGGGCTCATGCTGTCACTGTTTTGTTAATGGCTAAGTTGTACTCCCTTTAATTTTTACTTTCAGTTCCTTACAAATGCAAATATTAATTTTTCTTAAAATAAGGTGTTATGTGTGATGCATGTACGGTTCTTTTCTATAGACCATCTAGATCTTTGGCCATCCAATGTGGTTTTGTAACGACATATAGTTATGTGATTGTGGCAAAATTCTTGCATGTGTCTGGTAAATTATATATTCTATTAGTAAATAATTATTGGAAATAAAGAGATTGCTGTATAAAAAATACGACAAGAAAAAATTATTTACAATAACTCAAATATTGTGGAAAATAATTAAAAACTTAGGGAATTTTTTTTTTTATGTGGACTTTTATCCTTCTGTTTTGTGGCCAGAATGATAGGACTACCTGAAACCGCTGTGCAAAGTGTAGCCCATATGCACATGAAATCATAACTAAAGAGTGGACCAGTTTCAGGCCGAACTGATTTAATATGATATAAACTGTCCAAAATCACTCACCATTATTGAATTGCCATAATTTACTATTGAAACTATTTTAAAATTGAAAGTTATGCTATTAAGTAAATAATTATTTACTAAATATAAACTTTAATATAATATTAAAAAATTATATATAACCTAAGTCTTTGTTTTGAGCCTCATTTGTATCAAGCTTTGCTTTGCTTAAGATAAATAACATTTCAAAGTTTCCATTCACACAAACACACACAAAGGTTGATCGGTTTCTCCATTTAGACAATTCCAATTTTTAAGAAAAATGCCCTTCAAGATCAGGTGACCGTTCAAAGGTAAGGCATTCTTTTGACCAATTGCTTTTATGAAATTTATGGATAGGGTTTCAAAAACAAGGAAACACTGGAATGTCCGTTTTTGATACATTTAGTTCTCTGGCGATTGATCTCTAAATATTTTAATGATAGGTATGTTTTTAAGGTAATTTTAAGAAAAATCTGCATAAATAATTTGTCATTTTTAAAAATTTTTACGTTATTAACTGTCTAGAATTAAGACACATAGTTGTATGCCTAAATAGGGCCTTGAAGGATCAAAACAAAGCAATTCATGTGATTTTCAGTTAAATAATAAGACAACACCATTTTATTTTAATATCTTAGCTATTTATTTATTTTCTTTGAATCTTCCTCTGTTATTCACAATGGTTAATAGTAATTTACAATGACTATAAGAGGTTTAAAAAAAGTCCACTTTTTTAAAAATTTCCTTATAAAATATGGATTTTGTTTCCCTAATAGTCAGTAGAACTCATATTTCTCATAGTTGTAATACCACTAAGGATTATCAGAGTAATTACTAAAGAAAAGGCATTCTGATGATAGCTTATCCAATGGGATATTAGAAAAGGATTAAGAACTCATTCATTCTGTCATTCTTAATCAAATGTTTACTCTCAGTGAAATATTTGACATGGTACTCGTTTTTGGAGATTTTAATGAAAATTATGGGAGAGCTGTCTTAGATACAATGAGAAATTTCCTGAGAAGGCATCCTTACCGAAAAGCTTTTAAAAGGATAAATTTTAACTTGAAAAGAGGTAGATTCTCTCAAACTGTGAAAGACATTTTAATAAAATTAATCCTTGTTTTATTATTAAACTGAATGTCACATGAAAATTTGTTTGTATTGATCCTTTAAGGCCTTCGGTAGGCATCCTATTGTGAGACCTAATTTAAAATGCATGTTTTAGTGCAAGGATATTCAATAGAACACATCACGGAAATTATTCAGGCAGATTTTTCTGAAAATATCTTTAAAAACATAGTTTTCATTACAATATTTGGACTCCAATTGCCAGAGAACTGAATGATGTATCGAAAAACGGACATAACAGCGTTTCAGTGTTTTGTTACCCCAATCGTTTTAAAAGTGATAGACCAAAAAGTAACCTAAACCTCTGATGGACATACATAATATCTTACCATGTGAGGGCATTTTCCTTCTGAACTGAGATTGTTTTTTGACAGAAGTTGACCAACCATACAAGTTTGCTTCTCTTACATATTTTGCTAACATGCTTCCTTTTTGAGATATTTCAAGTATGGCTGTTTTATCTGGGACACTCTGTGTTGTGTGTATTTGTTTTTTCACTTCCAAATAGGTTTTGAAATCTGTAATATTTCTTATAAAATTAATATCAAAGGACATGTACACATTTTCAATTATCTTTTTAGTTTACAATGCTTGTTTGTTGATGTTTCCTTGGAGGATGAATTGTATAATGCTGATAAATTCAATTCTAAATTGATTAAGAAGGCTCTTAGATTACTTTTACAAAATATTCATGAGCGAGTTGGAGTTGGAAATGTTTATCACTCTGTTATAGATGGCATAGAGCCTGATATAAGGTAAGAAATTACAGTTATTTCCTTATTTAATATTTAAGTTACTTATTTAATATATGAATTTGTAGTCTTTTAAGATATATTCTGTTTTTGTGGTGATATACTATGATTTTATAAGTTATTAGACATTAAATAATAATGATCGAACTGGAATTTAAAAAAAATTAAAAAAAAAAACAGTGATTAGAAAATGAAAATCACCACTTAGGAGATTCATTTCAATGTTATTTTTAGGTTTTTCATTCAAATACTTTACTTTTTCTACGTTGAGCTAGTTATCTTGTTTAGCATATTAGGCCTGGTGTGTTAAGGATTTTATTAAAACCGGTCACTGAAGAATGTTAACATACAGCTACTAGTCGACACCTGAACACCTGGATAAAATTCTGATTTTGATATTATAATCCTCCAGCTCCACCATGGCAGTTTTTATTTTTATATATTTTTTGTAAGCTGAAATTTCTAATGTATTTCGGAAATAAAAATGTCTTTTTCTAAATGTTGATTATAGTATACTTGACCTAATACTGCAGACTCAAAATATATTAAGGAGAATATTACAAAAAAAATTATACTTATGATTTGAAAAAAATTATTACTTTTACTCAAAAATAATGATAAGGATACGATTTTTTTCACATATGATCAAAAATAAAAATAGCTCGTGATTAAAAATATTCATCAAATGATTTTAAAAATTATTAATGTCAAACCCTGGAATAATAATTTTATATAGATAACTTTTAGCTACAACAAAATACAAGATAACTCTTTCTTTTTTTCATTACACTTAATTCATATGTGATTATCTATCAAAAATCAATTTATAAATTTTGAATGATTTTTTAAATAAAATATTGTCAATGTTCTTTTATTTTTTTCTCTTAAAGGATTATCATGTGCTTATTCTGTGGTGACCCATATTCGGTTGAAAATGTTTTGACTCCACTTTTGAGTCATCATTGTTGTGTATTAAGTGGTGAAAGAAGTATCATCATAGAAACCTTCTTAGGATCCTCGAAACGAAAAGTGGAAGTTATAGTATCCTCATTTCATGGGGCAAATGCATTTCGAGAAGAATTAGTGCATGGATTTATTTTAGTTTACTCAACCAAAAGGAAAGCTTCCCTCGCAACTTTAAAGTAAGTTTATGATTATGATTTTCTTTTATTTTTTAAGACAATTATGATTGCTAGTTATTTATTTAATAATTTTATAAGAAAAATATATTAATCATTTATAGAAGCATATTATTAAGAGAAATTATTTTTTATATTATTGAAAAAATGTTTGTTTGTTGAGGCTTTAAGGCGTAAAACCCTTAGGGTCATCAACGCCTGAGATTATTGTACATACAAAAACACACTCTTAAGAAAGAGGGATAAAAAAAAAAAAAAAAAAAAAAAAAAAAAAAATTTAGATTTTTTTAAACAGATTATTTTCTTTCAGGAAACTAATTACTGATTGTATTTTATTTTCTTGATCTCTTAAAATTTCTGGGAAATTGGATGTTATTCCTGATCTCGACAAATTCGAAACATAAAAAGGGCACTCTTCAAAAATGTGCTTGACTGTAATCATGTTACCCCAGTGGTGACATTTAGGTGGAGGCTCTTTGCTTATAAGGTGCGAATGGTTTAGGTGTGTGTGTCCTATTCTTAGTCTAGTCCAAACAACTTCTTCTCTTCGAATAAGTCGGCTTGAAGTTAACCATGGCTTAACTGTTTTTTTTATTTCTTTTAATTTACTAGGCGGGCTCTCGTTCCACATAGACTGCCACCCATTAGCAATTTCTTTTTTGAGGGGAAGGCTTGTATCGTGAGGCACCCCGGCCTGGGAGGGATAGTGCCTGCTTGGCCGCTATGTCCGCGAGCACATTGCCTTTAATCCCCAATTTAAAAAATGTTTTTTTAATCAATCTTTGTATTTCAACCATATCAGTCTGTTATTTTCCCTCTGTAAGGGTACATTTTAAATATATTTAATCAAAATAGATATTGTGTGACCTTTCGTCTCTATGTTTAAAGAGTCTACCCTATAACGCAGTGATATCTGTCTTGTATTCGGAAAGTTCTTTTATCAGCAATTCTACTGCTTCAGCTGTATAAAAGGAACAAATATTCTATATTACCAACTTAAATTCCTTGAGAGTGCCTAGTTGATACTGTTCAAATACGAGAAAGTTCCATAGCCTCAAGAGAGCTTTTTTGAGGGAGGTGCAGCTGACCCCTCTGCTCAACTCCCAACCTGTTGAATAAAATCTTTTAGCCAAGGAAGAGACCTCCACAGTGGTTGTTATCAGCCAATTCAGCTAAATCCAGGTTTTTAAATGAGATTGTTACTCCTTCCCCTTCTCCTTTTTCATCCTGGCTTGGTACTAGTACACCAGAATTATTATTTTAAACAGAAAAAAAAATCAGTTTATTTTTTCCTTACACTTTTATGAAGGAAGCCTCCACTAATTATTTCTTTTTTTTTATTTAATTTAGATTATTCAAACCAACCCCTGGTAGCATTAGTTCAGATATTTAAAGTTATTCTTCATTTGTAAAAAAAAAAAAAAAAGAAATTAGGTTACATGTCGAGTTGGCACATTTTTAATTTATTTTTTCCCTTAACTTTTATGAAGGAAGCCTCAACAAATTATTACTTTTTTTTTTTGTTCATTTTCCAGATTATCCGAAGCATGCCCTGGGAGCATTAGTTTCAGATATTTGAAGCTATTATTATTATTATTATCTGCTAATCTTCATTTGTAAAGAGAAAAAATAGGTTACATGTCCAGTTGGCCAATTTTTAATTTATTTTTTGTTCACTTATTTCCAAAAACTGTTGGTTTGATGAATTTGTTCTTCTTTTCTTTCTAGTGCATTTTCAATGAACATACCAAATCTCCCTATCCAAATAATGGCTATCACCGATATAGGAGGAGTCAATGCTTTCTTTACAAATGATTTGTGTCATTTATTAATCACTGAAGGTAATGCTACTGCAGACAGACTACAAGCTCACTTTACAACTTCAAATTCATCGTTTCAACATAAAGGTAGTATTGTCAATGATTATATATAATTAATTGGTTAATATTAGTACCCATAAACAATAATATTGTCAACATTTATTTACAGCTGCCTTTTATACTCCATTTTTCAAAGAAGTTTGGGAGAAAAAACCAGAAATTGAACGAGCCTTTCATTTAGAGGAACCAATGACTAATAATATGGTTGATGATGAATTATTACCTCCTCTTCGCAATCATACATATCACATAAAACTTGCTTCTAAGGAAGGGTATAGTATTATTAGTATTATTAATAGTGATATTTATTTATCCTTGGTATATTTTTATGGTGTTTTTCATATTTTTAGAGCAATGCCTGATTTATTTGATAAACATGAAATTGAAGATGGCTCTTTTTCTCCTACTTTTTCTCATGAACAGATGACTCTTGGAAGTGCCAGTGAAGAATCAGATACCTATTCCCCTCTTGACAATCAGCATAAATTGAATTCTGTATCTCCACATAAAATGCTTCAAGGTATTTATTTCTCGAATTACCTGTTAAACTCAATGATGTAACATGTAACAAAAAAACTTTAAAGAAAGAAGATGGTTCTGATGAAGCATTGTTACTTCTGAAGTTGTATCTTTTTTTCATATGATACAGTTCTCACGAGGGATGAGCTTATGTTTTTTTTCAATAAGGGAATTATTTTTATATATACCAGGGTCAAAAAATTAATTAACTTTTTTGAAGTATTATTTTGAATATATTTATTTAACTTATTAAGACAAAGTTTTCTCAACAAAAGTTATTCTAATATTTTATGATAAAAGTTTTGAAGTACACCTAATGCGGTTAAAACGTTTTTAACAGCTAAAATTAAAGTGTGATTTTTACACCTAACAACTCATTAGCCCTTGGTTTCCCTTATTAAAGTTTTTATAATAGTAAAAGAGTGTATGAATGATATCTCTTACTGTTGTTATATTTGAATAAAAATTTTGATGAATTATTCTGATAGCATTATTCATTGAAATATGCTCATTCAATTATTTTTTTGGCCTAAAAACTTTTTATGAACAAGTTTCAGAATAACTGTTTGTAAGAAACTATTATGGAAAAAGTTATTTTGATAAAACTTTTAGAATAACTTTAGTCTCTTAAGTTCAAGTTCAATAACAACTTCATGTAAGGCCAAAAAATAAGTATAACTTTGACTAAAACTTTTAAAAAATAAAAGTTAACCAAGATGTTTTAATCCCAAGATAGACAACGCATCCTCTGCCTTTCCATTGGCCAAAAGTTTTTTAGGAAATCTCCTAGGCTTTTATTCTTCAAGTGAAACCTTCCTTAGATAAAAACCATAGTCAAAATGACGTCCACAAATTTACTGGTATTTCTAAACCTTTGTCTTGTAGGCAATTTTAGTTTTGTTTAGACATACCTTGGGAGTGGGTTAGCTCATTGGCAAGGCAGAGAGTTGCTGTGCTCAAGGTCTCAAGGTCCCAAGTTCGAATTTGGCTTGGCAGGGTATCTGTAATTTTCTTCCACAGTTCGTCTCGTGGACCTAGAGACCCTCCCAGGGCAAACCCAGCATCTATAAAGTGGGTACCCTTAATTGAAAAATTAAGGGGGGAAACCTGGCGGTCGAGCATGATCATGGTCAAATCACCTCCTTGCCCAACTGCTGACCAAGAAACAGTACTGAACTCAAGACCCTTCATGGGTTGTAGTGTTACAGGTTTTTTTTTTTTTTTTTTTTTTTTTTTTAAGACATACCTGGTTATAAACATAAGGGTACAATGAGCTTTTCTCTCATGTGGTTCTAGGGATAATGAGTTAGGGAAAGCACTTTTAGGAGTTCCCAAGGATAACTGTAGGGGTTTTACCAAGAATTGTTCTTTGTAAGTTGTAAACATTATGAAAATTTAGTATTCTAGGTTTAATTAAATATAAACTCCGCTGTTTGATGTACCAATAATATTGATTTCAATAGAAATTTTAGTTAAAAAGCCAAGCGAATGAAAAATACAGGTCGGCCTCGGAGATATTGCACGTTCCCTTACTATCGCACGTCTCCGAGGGTTTAGATATTTTTACTTCTGAAGTACTTTAGGAGCACGAAATAGCACTTTTTTGCAGCCAATAGTCTCCCATTTATGTTTTGTTGCATATTATTAGAGTTAATCTGTGAGCGTATATAACCAAATTCACTTGCAAACTGAAATATTAATTCTTTTATTGTTTCTGGCATCCTGCTGTCATATATTTGGATTTTCCTCTTTAAAAATCAGACCCACTACCTTTTCTGCTCCTTTTAGGGTAAGAAATACTACCCTCTTGGATATCACATTTATTCCAATTATATACCATATCTGCATAACCAATCTGTTAAATATTCCTTGCCAGTACCATTTTTATATTGTTCAACATTCTTACTTTAAATATTTATGAAGTGCAGATGGATAAATGGACATTTTTTTTTGTAACGTGACTGAGACTTATATTTCACAATTAGTAATTGGTTTTATTAATGTTTGGTCTTAATCTATTTAGCTGGTAGATATAATTTGTTTATTTCCTCTTTGATATTAGGTTTTCAAGTGTATCCACCTCCAGCTACACCTCCAGAACCTGCTCCACCTGATCATCCTCCGAGACACATGTTGAGTAATTCTGCTAATATGTTAGGTTCTTACACAAGTTTAGATGAAATAACTTGCAATTTAATGATATGAGTAACTTCCACGTTTATTGTTTTTACAATCTTTTGTAAACTTGCATTCATACATGAGATAACTTTATGTTAACTATTTGTTTAATATTTAAAAGTGTAACTTAAAAGAAAGACTTTGTGATCTAACATTAAATTTCCCCCCTTTCATTTCTAAATTAGCCATAATACGTTTTCAGTTGGAAGTATAATGAGACAGGTGTGAAAATGAAATTAAATGTATAATGATTTTTTTTGAATAGATGTTCATAAATGAGCACTGCAGATTATTATATATATTAACAACTGTGCTATGGAAGATAATATCTACAGAGTAACGATAGTTTTGTAAGTCCTCAGAGGAGGGCAAAAAAATTTTTTACCAATTAAATTTAACCAATATGTAAATTTTATGAAAACATATGTGCTATTAAATGTCTTACGTTAACTATAAAAACAACAAAGTTTGTAGTACCTTTTATGTTCCTTTTTTACTTTCTTGCATTAATTTTACATTCAATCTAAACATAAAAGTATTGTGAATAGATATTCATTTTCCTCAAGTCAGAAAAAAATTATGAGATGTAGAAGAATCCTTAAATGTTACATGTATTATTATTTAACTGGATGTTTTTCTAGTAAGCAGGTTGTATTTTAATATTGCTGTTTTATTATTCTATTTACCAATTTTGTTAAATCTTTATCTAGATTTTTGAATATGTGGTTGAGTTTTTCAAAAATTAAGATTATTATTCCATGAAATTTATTTTTGTAAATATGGTATATTTATGTTTTAAATGATTTTTGTCTATCTTTTATAGATTGTATTTATTAAAAAACTTTTTGAAAAACCTGTGAGTCTTCTTAATTTTAGTGTTGTTTTTCTCCCCTTTACTACTATAATTTTTTTAATATTATTCAAAAAGTTAATATTTAAGTATTAATTTATTTTCATTAAAATAAATAGTTTTTCATTATCAAACTAAAATGTGCTCTCTGTTTTGGTAGTTTTTGATTGATCATGCTAATATATAACACAAACTTGTTTAAGGTAGTATGAGATATGAACAAATGGGCAGAGATTAAATATAATTGGAACTCTGAACTAGCAGAGTAGAAAGAGCTTGGTACTGGTCCCTTACTATTGGTTGAGTCCTAGTGATGTAAAACTGTCGATAGTTTTAAACTAACGGGACCATCAATATTTTTTTAACTTTTGATAGTACTATCGAAAACATGGTTTTTAAAGGATTAAGTGATGGCCTCTGTCTCTAAGCACGCAAGTGCTATATAATTCATGGAAATGTAACGGTGTAATTTTATTTATGTTTCTAACAAAAAATGTCCATCTACTCTTTAACAAAAAAAAATTAACTTCACCTTATATTCACGCAAAAAATATAAGAATGAAAACTTAAATGGTTTGCTCATACATGCGTTTCCAACTAATGGAATAATATACAACAATTATGACTTGAAAATGATTCAGTTAATGCTCTAAAAACAAAATCACAGTTTTTGTAACAAGATATTTTCGACCTCTATAAAACAACTACTTGAGAATATTTTTTTGAAGTATGCATGTTCCAAGGTATGTCCAGACAAATCTATGTCACAACATCCTCTTTCCTTCCTCCGACACATTCGAGGATTGCATTCAGGGGTTATGTCGAATCAACTACTTCGACAACTGGGAATCCTAGTTGTATGGCTGCTTGAAGAGGGTTGGTATGATAAATTGGACATAAATTCATATTAGTAACGAGATCTGTGAAGTCCATCCAAATTAAATTAGTATAAGTATGCTTTGGACCCTCAGCGTTATGGAATGGAGAAGGGCAGCCGAGGACAAGTCTGAGTGGAGAAGAGCAGTGGAGGAGGCCAAGGTCCTGCAAGGACCATAGCGCCATTAGATGATGATAATGATGATAAGTATACTTTAGGTATGTATATATGATTGTGAAATGAATATTTGGTCTATTAAAATAAAGTAAATGTTTAATAAAAACTCCAGTCTTAAATTTCGATTTTCAATCCATAATCAATGATAACGTTTAAACTATTAACTGCATCGTCATGAGGATTCAATTCAGAGATATAGTTATCAGCTAACCACCAGATGAAAAGGTAGTCAATGAATCTATCCAATATATCAAATCTTAAGAGAAATAAAGCCCCAGGATCTATAAAGGTAATTCAATAATTATTGACAACTCAGTTTTATTTGTGTATTTGTTAACAACACTGTAATCTTGTACAGGTGGTGCATGCATTGTTTCATTGTGATTATTACTGAACTGGTTTCATATTTCTAGGTTAGTTTGGTCATTGCTGCTTTGATCTTAATGATGCTCAACTTTCTTCTTCCACTAAAGAAGATCAATGTTCATTGATTCAATTTTTGTGGCTGAAAAGTCTATCAGAAACAGTATTGTCCGTGCATGTGATATGGTTTTGATAGACAGACAAATGCCACTTAATGCCTTGTGTTTAAAACCTAGATAAGGTGATAATGATTAAGGTCTCCAAAGTGAAAAGAAAGGGTACAATCCATTAAATCAGTCTGAATTCTAGCCTATGCAATGATTTATACATCATTGCAAGATCAAAAAGGGACTTAATGAGACTCTTCTTAGCAGTTAAGGATAGAAAATGAGTACATAAACCTAAGACCTAATATATGGTTGCCAACCCTCCATGGTCACAACCTCCTACTGCTACATTTGAAGGATATAGTATATTTAAAGGTTACTTGGTATGTGAATGGAAGGAGGAAGAAAGGATGGGCAGAAGAGGCCAAGGCCTCCAGCTTCTAAAGGGTAGTTGTCCCACTTTAATTTGGGTGGACTGTGGAGATGTTTAATCATACTACTAATAGGAAGGCATGATCAAAGTTTTATGAATATACTAAGTTAGTTACTTACTTTATCTACTTTTTCTGTATGGAAAAAGGATTATGGTTTCCTAAAATGGTTGGAATAATTTTGGATGATAAATGCAATATAAGCAATGTTTTTTATTTTAGCTATTGGAAAGCAAATTTTATAATTTTTGTTTTAATCCCAATTAGAGGAGTCTGGTGTGGCTGAATGGCTAAATGCTGTACTAGGGATGCAATATCGAGAGAAAAACATCGATGTTCTTAAACTTTTTAAGATGTTCAAGAACTTCGATGCTTTTTTACATCACTGTTTTAAAAATTAGCCTCTTAGAGCCCAAACCTATTTAAACATCGATGTCGCTTCCTTATTATGGACATAGACACGTATTTCTGGTGAATATCTTTAAATGATTTTGTTAGCAGCTACATTAACTAAATAAAGATTATGAAATTGATAAAATTGGATATTTCAAATAGAACGCTGGGCGCTGTTGTGAGCTTTTTATGTTAGTTACTCCATTACTTCCTTGTTTGAAGATGATTATTTTACAAAAACAAAATATAGGGGAGATTTAGGTATTATTGAGAAATTATTTTCTATTATGTATATAAGTATAAACATGGATATTATATAGTAGTAATCGATGTTAACTTTGTGTTAAAACGTGGATGTTAAAAAAATCTTTGCTTTTGTCAAAACATCAATGTTAAATATATCTTTGTTTTTGTCCGAACATCGATGTTAAAAAATTCTTTTCTTTTTTTTATCAAACACTGCTGTTTAAAAAAGTGTTTGCAGTTTTTAAAACTTCTTCATTTTTGTCAGAACAATAATGTTAAAAAGATCTTTGTATTTACCATATAGAACATCTATGTTAAATTTTTTTTTTTTCAGAACATCGATTTATTTATACAAATCATTGTTTCGTCCAAATGTTGATGTTAAAAAAAATCTTTGTTTTGTCAAAACATTAAAGTTAAATTTTTTTTAGTATATATCACTATGTTCAGCCTTAGAATGTGCAATTCAATTTGTGTAATTGCCAGAACTTTTGAAAGGCAACTATTAAACTTTACTACTTTCTCCGAGATTTTAGAAAAAAAATTCCAAACGGTACATTATGTACAAAACATCGATGATAACAAAGCATCGGCTCCATAACATCGATGTTTTAGAACATCGACATCGATGTCGCATCCCTGCGCCGTACTTCCGGTTCAATTCCCGCTCTGGGTTGAGCTTTTCTTTGGCAGAAGTACCTTACAGTGCCATGGGTGTTGCAAAAGGCAATCCGTAGGTAGCCAACCCTAAGAGGGGTAAACAGAAAAAATCTAAAATAATTAGGTAATGTGATCCAAGTGGTAACTTGGTATAGTGTGTTCATTGCAGTTTAAATAATTTATGATACCTAGGTATCAATTGAATCTAATGTAAAATCACTAATTGTGTGGTTTTCTTTATAGTCATTTAGAGCAATAGGAATATAATCAAGGTTTTAATACAATTGTATTGTACATATCTGTTAAATTGCAGCTTTTTAATTTTATTTAATAACATCTTAAAGTAATTACTACCAGTACATATACTTTGTTCATATTCATATCACAAATGTATTTCAGTCTATTTATTAAATTATATCTTCTACTATTTCTAATAATATTTCGAATTAATTTCTTCATTCTTCAATCTTATTATACATATTACAATGATTCACTGTAACCATATATATATATCATTTCTAAGTCAATTCAACCTATTAAATTTTAAGACAAACGATCTGAGGTGGCAGACGTTCATATTTGTGGTCTATGAAATGAGTACTTTTGGCCTAAAAGAACAAAAAGTTTCTTCAAATCGGACACTTTTATATTACTGTCCCCCCCCCAATGATATTGAAAATGGATACTTTTTAAAAACTCTGCCCTCGAAAGAATAATATTACACACTCATGTCAGAGAAATCAAAAAATTTTTAATACTTAGGAGCCAGCCCCCCCCCCCCACCTCTCACTGAAAAGCAATTATAATTGTCAATAAATAAGTGGTCATGATATAATATGCTTAGTTAGGGGGTTTGACCACGTGAACATGTGAAGAATTGGTTGAGTTGGACTTCGAAAATTTAATAAATACAGTAGAGCTCCATTAATTCAGACCCCATCAGCCCAGATTTTGATAAATTATAACAGCTTTTTAATATTGATGAATTTATTTATTCATTCAGCTGTATATTATTTATTGTTATTGTCTTTTGTTTTTTTAATTCTTTCCGTATTTTCAATGAAGTTCTACTGTATGTAGTCTAAGATTTTGTTAAATTAATTATATTTTCTGGTATTCTGTTTTATTAGCACTATCCTAATATGACTATAGCTATAAATTTGATTTCTTAACTTATTGTCCAGTTTTAATGAAGAAAATGTTTTTAATTGTTTATTCAGTTGGATTTCTGTCAGGCTTTTCCTTATTTTATAAATATAGCATTTTATCTGCTATTCGAATTAGTTTGCACTTTAATTTATTCCAAGTTTCATTGATCTACCAGGTGTGTAAATATGAAACCGGAATTCGCCAATGATAGGAGTTAGCAGTCAATATAATCTTCTAACTAATCCGTCAGTGGTGTTATCTGCTTTTGCCTACATGTAATAAAGAGATCCAATTGATACCAACATCAGTTTCATTCTATAACCGTGTTTTTAGTGGCGTTGAACATGTCGACTTTTGTGCCAACAAATCAAGATTTGCGGACAGCGTTTCCGATTTGCGGATTTATTTTCCGTTTCCTTCTGAAAAAAATGGAGCATTATCACATAGGATGCTTGTTGAAGCTTACGGGGAGCATGCCCTAGGCAAATCTCAATGTTTCGATTGGTTCAAAAAATTTAAAGATGGATTTCGATAAAAGAAACAAAGACCGTGGAAAACCACAAAAAAAACTTTGAAAACGCTGATTCGGAAGCGTTTGTTGGACAATTAACTAAGTGAAGGAAAAGAACCTAGCAGACAATTTTTACATGTGACACCGTCTCCATTTGTTTGAAAGGTATGGAAAAGATCCAGAAGGTCGGAAAATGGGTCCCTCAGCAACTGAATGACAGGCAGCAGGAAGCTCGAAAAACCTCATGGCAAATACTGCTCGCCAGGTACAGAAAAAAAGTCATTTTTTCATCAAACTGTGACTGGCGATGAAAAGTGAATTTACTTCGAGAATCCTAACGGTAAAAAATCCTGGGTAACTCCTGGTGAACCATCGGCATCGCTTGGTGGCAGGAAGAAAATGCTCTGTGTCTGGTGTGATCAGATGGGTGTTACCTACTATGAGCTGCTGAAACCTGGGGAAACTGTTAATAAGGAAGGCTACCTACAACAGATGATAAATTTGAATAAAGATTTGCGCCATAAAGTCCCAAATATCAAGAAAGGACACACAAAGTGATCTTGCTCCATGACAATGCCCCATCACATTCGGCTAAACGGACCAAGGAAACGATCCAAGTGTTTGGTTGGTAAATTCTTCCGCATGCGGCTTATTCACAAGATTTAGCCCCATCCGATTACCACCTATTTGCATCGATGGGACACGCACTAGCTGAGCAGCGCTTCACTTCTTATGAAAATGTACGAAAGTGGTCAAGTGATTGGTTTGACTCAGAAGAGGGAGCATTATTTTGGCGGGGAATCCACAAATTGCCTGAATGATGGGAAAAATGCATAGATAGCGAAGGACAGTACTTCGAATAAAAAAGTATGTATCATTTTTACACAATCAACTCTTATTTGCTATTTGAAAAATTCCGGTTTCATATTTACACACCTGGTACTTTAAATATTAGTAAACTTGGAAACTTGCTGAAGAATTGTGTTTATACGTTAAATATACAACTTAAGTACAAATTATATATGCCTTACTTTATTAAAAAAAAAAAAAAATCAAAATATTAAGGCTGGAAAGCATGGGCGTCCGCAGGGGAGGGGAGCTGCACAAACTAGAAATTTTGAGAAACAAAAACTACCAATTAAATACGTTTATATTCATTTACTATATTTATTAAGCATTATACAAACACGTATTTCAACTTTTAATTTATCAGTAAGTCTTATTTTAACAATTTATTGAGCCTTACAAGGTCAGAATACTTCGACCCTTTCGAAAATTTTATCAGACTCCCCCCTAGACGAAAATTTCACCAGCCAGCCCCATAGAAAAAATCATGCGGACGCCCCTGCTGGAAAGTATTACAAAATATGAAATATAGCTTTCTTTCTTTATGTTTTTTCATATGGTCGTACATATGTACTATTATAGAATGTAATACCTTTTCTTACTACCCTATTACTCCAATAAATAATTTATATTTTTTTTTTATCTATCACAATTCATAAATTTTTTGTAAATGCTTGAATTAAATAGTTTAAAATAATTAAATAGTATCCTATTATTTTTAAAATAAAAATTAATTTATAATTTCTAAATCTCTAAAATTTCTTACATGTACTAGTTTCTGCGTATTGGCAATGTTGATGCGCTCCACTTCTGAAAATAATTATATTTAATATTTATTACTTGGATTATAGTTTCAAATATAAATTAAAAAAAAAAAAAAAAAAAAAAAAAAACTGAAGTCCTTTTTTTTTTTATATTCCATGAAAAACTAATTTTTCTATGTAAATGGTCAAAATCAAATTACATATATGTACAATAGGACATATTACCTTTGAAAGATTTATCATACTTAATGATGGGGGATGATTGCGGGTTTCTGGTATTGATATGCAAACTGAACAACGTTATTTGCCGTTTTACCATATACTTTTGGTTTTGTATATTCATTAAAATAATTTAGATTACAGCACTTAATATTTTTACTTATATTTCTCATTTCGGCGTTGAGGCGAGCCCGCGACGCGTCGCGACGTGACAGCCAAAATTTAATCAAAACTGATCAATTTGAGGGGGGCACTTTATTTAATAAATTTTGTCACATTTGAATTTGATATATATGCCCGCGATGTGACAACTGAAATTTAATCAAAATTGTGCAAACGGAGGGAACACTTTATTTGATAATTTTTCTCTAATCTTCACGTGTTTTTTTTTTTTTTTTTACTAAAGAACGGATGAACGATTTTGATCAAAGTGGGTATTTGATGTATGTATATTCCCGCAATGTGACAGCCGAAATTTAATCAAAATTAGTCAAACGGAGAGAGCACTTTAATTTAATAAATGTTGTCTCATTTTCATGATTTTTTATTAATTTTTTTATTTGCTGTAACTATTTTGACCAAACTGAGCATTTGATGTATATGTACGCCCGCGATGTGACTGCCGAAATTTCATTTCCCGGATTATCACTGATGAAAATAAAATCTTTTATTTAACAATAAAAAAAAAATTATTTTACTCTAGAGAGTAAATACGTGATGCTCCAATTATTAATTGGGTTGTGAAAAAATATGGAATAAGATAATCTTAATTATATTTTAGTTTAGAAACTTAAGTTTCATATAGATTCCTGAATAATGTGATTTTAGAGGAAAAATATTAGAGGATTTCCAGGGGGAATTTAAAGGGACAAACTTTACAACGAGACGTAAATAAACCTTCTATTGATTCACCGACACGATAAATTTACAAAAAGAAACTCGCTGTAAAAAACAAGCAAGCAGTAAAAAAAAAACTCGATTATTGGTGAAATTAGGTCCCTTAAAAAAAGAAATAAGCAATAATGAATCGAAAGCTGAGAACTTTCAAGTTTAACTATACAAATACTCTATCAATTATGGAGACATGGGCGTACCCAGTGGGGGGGCAGGGGGGGCAGCTGCCCCCCCTGGAAGGCTGGCAGCAATAATTTTTTAGGCTTTTAAGACTGGAAACAATAATAGAATAAATTTTTTTCAAGCAAATAATTGTATTAACTTAGTTGATAAAGCATTGCTATAATTATACATAATTTTGGTTTCATTCACCTTTTCCGCGGTAAGGAGTTACAACCTGAACGACCATAGCTTGCCCCCCCCCTAGTTTTTAGCTTGCTCCCCCCTAGTTTTGATCCTGGGTACGCCCTTGTATGGAGATATACAAATACAAGCATATAAATGTGGAAAAATGTGTGAAGTTGAGGAATGGTCTTTATATATTATCGAAACACTTAAATCCACTGATCTAATTTTAGTCAGACAAATGTACTGCCATAAGTTTCATTTTTGTTATTCTTAGGGGACTAAAAGTCCCAGAATAAAGTTATTTTCATTTCATTTCATTTCAAACACGTCTATTTCTAATCTAAGTAAGTTCGTAAGTGAAAGTTGTGTGTTGCGCGCATCGTACCAGATTTTTATCGTATAAAATAAGCAGTCTTACGTATTAAGAAAAAAAAAATTTAAATATAAATCAGAAAAACATTATTTTACTGACCTCTTTTATACTGCCAGGCCTTGTAATGAAGTATAGCACAGCATAAACTGGAACTATGCTCATCGGCAAAAGAGCCATGCACCATCCTATCCTGATCGCCCAATCTGGGTAGATATACTTGCGATTGTATGTCAATGGCATTGATTGAATTGTATAAAAGATCAATATTCCCTAGAATCAAGGAATATTTTGATGTTTTAAATGGATAATTAGATTCATAGTTTATAAATGAAATTTCACAGTAAAATGGAAATGAATTTTAAAGAAAACAATCACTATCAATGTTTAATTACCATTGTGCATAGTGGAGTTAAAAACAACCAGCAATACTTGAACCAAACATGTAGCTTATAGCCGACCATTTCTGTAATGTTTTCATAAAACTTATTTATGCCGTAAAAATAAGCAATAGCAATGCTCTCGAAGAAACAAAACCATAGCAGTACCATCCCACTAGCACCATAATAGTCAAATATTTGAAATACATAAATGCCACCCTGAAAAATAAATAAAACCTGTTACAATAGTCATTTGTGTGCAAATAATATTATCAATTATAAGATGTTCCGAGTAAACAACGATTACATATTCTGGAGTATGTTTTAAAAACATATTATTAAGAAGCAACTGTTCTGTTTCTTTAAGGTGAAGCCTACTCTCAAAAATTAAATAGGTTAAAGATTCTTTCATTGAGCATGATAGGTCATTGGGTAAGATTGTAGCAGTGCTGCCCATGTATATAAATTTTGTTTCTTCCCTAACTATACCGTTGATAATAAACTGGTCATCACGTCGGGGTCACCAGTTTTTGGTGCTTCTAATTGCACCAATCAATAAATTCTTAGTACACCAAGGAACGACACTTTTATTGGAAATTACTATTTTATTTATTCCACAAAAGGTTAACAGTTTTCATGTGATTACACAGATATTTTTCAACACACTGATTAAAACAGATGATTTTTATAATTCAAAAGATCATTGACAGTGTTGCCATATGGCTGCACAAATTAAGAAAAAAAAATATTTACACAATTTTTACTTGATATTTTCTAATAACATAATTAATAATATTTTATAAATAGAATGCTATTAAATATAAAGAACTTTTAAAAAGAAATAATCTATAAAACAACAAAATTTATATAGATGGGCAACACTGCTACATCGATATACATGGGCAACACTGCTACATCGACATTCATGAGCAACACTGCTACAAGATAATGTACTTAGGTGAGTAAGCCATGGCCTCAGAAAGTCCATTGGGCCACAATGTTCGTTATAAATTGAGTATCGGTTCCTTCAAAAAAGCTAATGGAACATTAGGTGCATTAAGTCACTTGATGTAGTTATATATACTTTAAAAAATGTGTTTGGATAAATGGATAGAATATTTAATATAAGAATTCACAGAATACATACAGTACGATTAAGATATTTTTTTCATGATCCCAGGTCATCATAAGCCCATTTAATACGGAATACCGGATCCAAAAATGTTCTTTTTAATTCCTTGGGTCATGAAGGACCTAATTTAAAATATGAGTACATAGCAACGTTGTAAATCATAATTAAATGTTTAAATACGATCCATTTTCCATTTAAGCACATAAATTATTATTATAGAAAAGCGCCTTTTATATAATATAGAAACAGTACTTAATAATGTCACAGTGTCCTCACCTCTCAGGGGGACACCGCGCTCCTCCCCGGATTCCGTTACTGCGCGAGCAAGAGCCCGATATATTGGAGGGGCACAGGGGACACTTGCCTGGGGCTACAAAATTTATATGGTGGCAAATATATTGTTATAATTCCCTAAGTAAAAAATGTGTTTATTTAAACTTTTGACCTTCATTCATAGTGTCATTATGATATTTAATCGAAATACATTAGGGGAGAGCGGGGTTGGTTGGCAACAGTTTTCACTTTTTTGATTGTTGAGTCGTCCTTGTTAATATAATCCCAATGGGGCTGGCACCACTGTAAACTCCAAGTATTAGAGTACTTCAAGTATTTTTTTCACAACATAATATTTAATACTAAGATCATAGAAAATTGAAGAATTCGTCAATCCAGAGTATGCCAATTAACCCCCTATGTGGGGCAGGTTGGCCTAGAAGGTGGGGTTGTATAGCCATCTCATTCAAGTACTCCCGGACACATATTATTGTTATTAAGAGCTGCACTATAATGGTATAATAATTTTGAATCGGTTTTTAACAGGTTTTAAGGAAAATAGAATGACAATAGAAGAAGATAGAAATTTAGACTGTCGTCATTTTCTGCATTAGAAAAATTGCTCTCATCTTCCTCGCTGGAACTAAAGACAATTGGTAGTTTCGCCTTTGATTATGTTTACCTTGCTTTTGCGAATTGCTACTGTGCCAAAAAAAAAGTTGAAGAGAGCCAACTAACCCCAAGGGAGAAATCATATGAAAGATGACTGCCAGGACAGGGGAGAACAATCAAACAAGAAACTGGTTAGTCGAAAGGTTAGGTTTTTCAAAGGAGTTTGGGGCTATGTGAACAGAATCTGAGTCAAATGTTTCCCCATGCCTTTAAACCAAATTTACTGAAAATATAAAAATTTACTTACATGTTGTAAAATCAATCAATGAAGCACACTCTTATCTACACTGTTAGCATCGGATTGAAAACTCAGGACAAGACTCCCAAGGTCGAGCGGGTCACATGGTACAATGGTGGGGCTTTCACAATAGATGTGACGGAAACTATAAGCCAATGGCCAACCTACCCCCTATGCCAACCAACCCCGCTCTCCCCTACCTAAAATACTGCTACAATGACTGTCTGAATTGACGATAAATCTCATAGGCAGTGGCGAAACGCTTACAGGGTTCCGCTTCTCATGCAGTAAGTATGAGAGGTACTACATTAGAAATGCGGCTCCTGGTCGTGGCCTATTTCGTGCGGTTATATGACCGTGATATTATTAAGCTACCATCGCGCCTTTTTAGTTAAAAAGGGCCTCGATTAGCTTTGGGTAATCTAGCTTCCGATTCCCACTCGCATCGCTCGCTCTTTAGGAATACATGATTCCCCAAGAGGCCAAACTGAAAGACGCCAAAAAAGACCAGACCTAGGAGCCGCACGTCCAAATACCATACCTTTTTTGGTACTGTGGCCAAGTTACCCATTTTAAATTAAATTTAGCAACTTAGAAGAAATGGAATACACGTGGTATGGGGCAGTGGCGGTTATTCCACTTGTGCACATGAGCACTTGAGATCCCCCAGTTTAATAAAAGATAAATGTGTGCCGTTTGGAAGGGGTAGGGGCTCCTATTATCGTCTCGTGAGCACATTTCAATTGTACTCCGTTCGTTTCTTTGGTTATTTTTATTAACTTTATGACATTGGACCGGTTCTCGGTCCCTCTGAATTATTTTAAGGTTATGATTTCATTATCATTTTAAGTATTCATTATTTCTATTGAAAGTTTATTAAGCGTGAATTCGTTTAACTAAGTTCAACAGGTTGTTAGGTCTAACACCATGGGGTAATTATTAACCTCCAGAATTCTCGCTCAAGATTCGTCACTGGTTTGGGGCAAGTGGAAGTGTTAGCAATATATATATATTTAACATTCGGATAAAGTAGGCAACGGGTATAAAGAAGAAAATTTGTTTGTTTAATGTGCCTTTATGCTACTAAGGCTAATCGGACGATGCTATACAGTGGGAGTCCTAAATTTTCTCTATCCAGGTATAATTAGAATAGGGATCTTTAACGAGTACCTGACATCGACGAAGACATTTTAATTAGCTCTTCTGAAAAATCGTTTTTTTTTTAGTTATGCTAGTATTGCATTAGACGAATGATGTGTGATCTAACATAAAGCTTTACTGATGCATAAGGACTTTAGCAACAATGTAGTAAATCAGTAGCTGGGGACAAACGGTGTCTATTAAGTTGAAGTAAACTTATAAGTTTATAATATTTACTCTGAACTTTGAATCATCAAGTTAATATATATTTTAGTTTTTATCATCATGATTTAATATAACAAAATTAATATTTTACTTACATTAGTTACCATGGAGAGTCCAATCAAGTAACTTATGATGCAAATAACTGCAATGAAAACTTTTTTCCTTCTTGAATTTCGAAGATATTTGGGATAGATATCGACAACAGCTGTTATGAACCCTTCCACTCCAACAAATTGAGAATCCAAACCCATCAGTAGGATCATGAAAAAAAAGAGAGCGGACCAAACCGGAGAAAAGGGCATTTGCGTAACAGCTTTAGGGTAAGCTATAAACACCAAACCCGGTCCAGATTCTGCTACGTCCTGTATAGAAACATTTTGTTCCTTTGCCATGAAACCAAGCACACTAAAAACAGCAATACCTGAATATATACTTGTACAACTGTTCACTACAGATATGAAGAGGCAATCCTTGATAAAGTTATTGTTGAACTCGTTATAGGAACCTAACGCTGTCATACATCCTAATGCTATGGCGTAAGAGAAAAAAATTTGTGTTCCTGCATCAATCCAAACCTGGAAAAAAAACTAGCATATACAGAACTATTTACTGAAAGAAATAATACACTATATTTAGTACAAAACACTATACTGTATCTAAGTACAGTATATACATTTACCTGAGACTCGAAAAGTTTTGAGAAATTTGGTTTCAAATAAAATTCTATGCCTTCAACTGCCCCGTCTAATGTTACTCCACGTATCAACAGAACTGTCAACATGAAATAAGGGAAGACAGCTGGAAAAAAAAAAGTTTTTCATTATTATAATAATTAGACACCTAAAGTAAAGAGCTCGCTCAACGTATCCCAAAATATTATTAATCTAACTATATTTAAAAAAAAAATCATAATTATTGTTCGAAGTTGCAATAGTAGAATTACAAAAAAAAGGAATAATAATAAATGTTGGTAAATTTGTAAAAATTAGATGTGCAAAATGTATTCCCCTTATTTCCCCCCCAAAATTTGGGGGGATCCCCCATTCTCCCCCCATAGGACCGATTCTGGATGCTCGCACCGAATTAAATAATTCATAGTATAAAGAATGGCCAACACCGAACAACGATTAATTATTTATTAATGGCTTTTCTTCCCTTTTTTTCGGTAAGGCACAATCAGAGAATATTAATGCTTAACAACGAATAAATGAGTTAGGGATACTAACTGTAAGATACTCAGCGTGAGAAAAAAAAGAACTTACCAGTGAAGTATACCACCTTTCCAGAGGTTTTAATGCCTTTCCATACACAAAAGTAAACAGCAATCCATACAATAAATAGGGCTAAAGCTAGCTCCAATTGAAGTGACCCAATATCTTCGATTCCAGAGCTTATACCAAGTACTTTTCGCCTGAAAAAATAACAACAAAGGGGATGTACTATGTGCCGCTAGAGACTGGGTAGGGCGCGGTGAAGGATACTCAAGATCGGGTCGCGCTGAGCCTGACAGGCACATTTTACAAAAAATACATAATATCCATAAAACACCGTATTAAATTAAACCAAAATTTACCAGTAATCTTTATAATGCAGACAAAAAGGGAAAAAAAAAATATAAAAATATTATGAGTATTTATTTCTCTAAACAAAAACAAACCAAGGGAAATGCAAAAAACGCAAAACATGGAAATAGAATATAATACAAAAAGGTCACATTGAAATAGAAAAAATAACTATCATGGTTTAAGATTTACTTAAGGTATGTGGTGACAAATCAGTCAGATTCAACATCCATGACTGCTGAGGGGGGTGCACATGAGCACGCTGAAGAGCAAGCTGTACAAAGAGGTTTTGTATGGGTTAGACATATTCCTCTGTTATATTTCACACAGGAATAGTTCGAGAGTCGACGTATCCCTGTTTCCACCGTGCAGTCACAACATCTGGACCTCTTGTGAGAGCGGGGTGGAGGTGATTTTGGACGATCATCAGCCGGAAGGAATCTTTTGAGGCGCATTTTCAAGTCTGTGTGAAGGCCCGATGATTGCTGGCTCCTTCGCTGGTTCGCTCCTTCGCAATAGTTCGTTCATGTGCTAATCCTCTGAGGAAACTTCTTCTGGCTATTGGGTCTAGTTGATTATAACCAGATTCGTAATTGGGCGCGGTGAGCTTGTCAGATCCAGATGGCTATTTCACAACTCTCTGATGACTGGTGACCAACTGACTGAGGGTATTAGATTCACTCCAAAAAGATACTAGACTACAGGCCGTGGGGTGCTCTCCTCGACCCGTTGAAGAGAGCAACACCAGGAAAACCAAAGCCTGTGCCTGTCAGATCAGCCACGCCCTACCCACGCCCAGAGTTAAGAACCGTAGGTCTTGTGGCGAAACCTAAAATATAGTGCCGTAAACTTGTGGTAGTGGTGTAATATATATTAGGGGCTGAATTATTTTTATAAAATCTTGCAAAGATGATATAAAGTATTCCACCAACACTTCCATCCCCCGATCGTCAGTATGTATGATAAGGGTAGCCCTCCCCTCCAAAAAAATATTCTACATCGAATTAATTGCCGCAAAAGGTAAGATATTACGCTCGTTTTCACTTGTACGATGGAAATCGGTTCGGTTTGTTTTCGGTCGAAATCCTTGAATCCTTTCACACGTGTACTATTTAGATTCTGTTTGGTTGTGGTTTCTTCCGAAGAAGGCTAAGTCAGTGTGTAATTAAGGAAAAATGTGACAAATATTAAAAATATTTCAATGCGATACACTAGCTATCAACTACTCTATGCGGCTTATACTCGGACTTCTTCGCTTTCTGTTCCCGATATACGTATTGGAATTGAATAGAAACGTTTGGATTTTAGTTGTATCTGCTAAAACATCCAATCCCAATGTGATCCTTGCGGAATGGTAGGCTGAAGTCAATTTTATATAATATAAAAATATCATAGTTCTAAAATACAATATAATTTATGAGATAAGATCAAAACTATTTAACTGAAAAAATTCTAAATAAAATATATCTTACACTATTGTTTTTTACTATTTTTTTTTTTATGAGCGGCCATATACTTAAAAACGGTTAAAAAAAAAAAAAAAAAAAAAAAACACAGCAACTAATAGAAGATTATGGGTTCATTAATCTGTAAGAAAGTGCCTGTTACAGGGTTAGGGGTCATACAAGGATGTGATTTTAACGAGATCACGCTCATCTCCCTAATAATTAAATAATTTAATTAACAATGCCCACTTAAAGAAGAGCGGATATGCAACAAGAGGGTCTCCACATCCCAGTTTCGTTCCGAGTTATAACAGAAAATTACCCAGCCAGATTTGAACCTGGGACTTTGTGGGACCTTGTAGCTGAGTGTCATACTACTCGGCTACCTCTATCAAATTAATTTGAACATTTAAATATTTCATTAATAAATTAGTAAAATTGTTTTACTAGTATAATGCATTAATATAAAAAAACTTACATTTCTTGGTGAAAAGACGAAAATTCATTGAATAAAAAAAAAAAAAAAAAAAAAAAAAAAATGTGTGATTCTAATTTGAAATTTGCATTATAATCCATTAGGACTTACTCCCAATATTCCACGACGGGGTCCACTTGTAATCTGCTACTTCTATTTTCAGCTTCAAGAGAATGGTTTTTGAAGCAGTTCTCAGTATTCCAATCATTTTTACACGATCCCCAGGGCAGATTCCATGTGAAGGATTTCCAGAAGTAGTGGAGTGCCCATGCGAGAATTACTATATAATACGTGTTTAGTACAAAACATATAATTGTAGTGCCAATCCCGATTCCTACAAAAAAGTATAGTTAATTATTAATGAATTATGATTATTAACCTCTCTCACTCCCTCTTTCTCTCTCTCTCCCTCTCTCTCTCTCTCTCTCTCTCTCTCTCTATATATATATATATATATATATATATATATATATATATATATATATATATATTCCATGTATTGAATTGCATGTTTTGAATAGAATTCGTTTCAGTTTCTATTTACAGGGGTCAGTTAGGGGTACCTGTATTGTCTGAATTAAAATAAATTAATCTTAATCATCCACGCATACACACACGCACGCTCAACATCCTGGAACTGGGCGCTTATGCCAAATTAAATGTCGGTCAACATCATGAGAGACTTTTGATCATAAGTAAATAGAACACAGACAACAAAACATGGTAAAGATACTCTTGTGACCGGGTTTATTAATGTTAGTTGAAAATATTAATTAAAAAAGCATTAAGCTGTAATTGAATAAAAGCTCTTTTCACCTGAATAAAAAATCAAAACACCTTTTCGCTATTCTAAGCATTTTCACTTAAATTGGTTTCAGAGCTATGGCAAACAAATAATCGTATTTAAATAACATATATTTTTATTTAAAACTGATTAAAATAATTTTAATAAAACTATTTATTATTTTGATGACTTCCAAATAACAAATACTTTTTTATATTTATATCTGTACAAATAAATATTAGTTTTCTCTTAGATGATAATCTTATATAAACGTATATTTAAAACTTCGGATTTCATCAATGTAGATATCCATGATCATGTTTTCAGATGCGTAGTTTATAGATGTGGGCAAATGATTATGTTTTCGGGTCGTAGATTTGAAAAATATTATAGATTTTTAATTTCGAGAGGGGGAGGGGTGCTTCCATTTGGAAAAAAAAAAAACTTTTTCTGATTTTATCGATATAAGTGTCCATTATTGTTTTATCGGGGTGATAGATTTAAAAAATAATATTGATCAGAAATTTCTAGTGGGCCACCTAACATAGGAATAATTTTTAAAAATTCTGATTTTATTAATATAATGGTCTTGCATACTAAGTTGTTACGTATTTTTTTATTTTATTGGCTTAAAAATAATTACTAACTAACTAAACGTCGCAATTATAAACCTCTCTTTATTTTTTAGATATTTCAAATAAAGCTTTATTTAAAAAGTGCTTTAGTTATAACGTACATAAAATAAAATATGATTCAAGTAGACAGATAAGACAAAGTAATAAACATCTTCATCAACAACTTTATAACATTAAGGAGCTAAAAATTGTTAATGTAAACACAACGATGTGCAATGTATTGGCGTCGAAATATATCCAAGGAAATAGATCTATCATTTATGGAAAAGCCTACAACTTTCGTAATGGAAGCGTCCTCCTCCACTCGCAAATTAAAATCGTTAATATTTTTTAAATCTACGGCCCCCGAAAACATTATTATTCGCCCTAATAGGAAGAAATTGAATTATACAATGCCAACACTATACCCCCACTCGAAATATAAATCGTTTTTTTTTAAATCTACGGCCCCGAAATATTAATGATTCACCCTTATATCGGAAATAGTTAAACTTTACTTCTTTAACACGTTCACGCCGGCGTGTACCTCCGGTGGCTCACATTTGACTGCCTCATCGGGCGGCGTGTACCACCGGTGGCTCACACTAGAATGCCGCCTCTGCCAAATAATTAGATCTTTGACTGCCGAAAAAGAATATCTGAGAGTCACGCTCTCGTTTCGACACAATTTTATTATTTGATTCTCTGACAAGAGAGCAGTGTCTCGATTTCAGGTGACATGGCAGCCAAAGTGTTGAGAAAGTAAAAATAATTTCTCTATAGCTGAAAAATTAAAATAATGACAATTTAACGTTTTATATTTATTTGTATTTATTTATATTTGTATTCATATACTTATAAACGTATACACATTTATTTTTTAATAAAAATTATATTTAATACCGCGTATTAACATAACTAGTAGGATAGTATTTTTTATTGTTTATTTGATTATTGATCGATTGCCAATATTGCATAATGCCCTAGAATAGCTCCCGCCGGATATAGCTAAAAGCATTAAACAGTCCAGGTGTGAACGTGTTAAGCGTCCCTCCACTCGAAAGTAAAAAAAAATGACAATACTGCGATTTCATCAAATTGTAATAATTTATTTCTTTTAACTATCTTATATAAAACTTTCAAACATTTTAGTAATCATCCATATTTTCCATCTCCCTTCTTACACGTTATTAAATTATTATTTAAGATATTAAAATACCAATTAATATTCGTAAAACATCATTAGATTCTTACGGCTAGTAGGATGTGTTAATCCGTGTAATTGTTTACCTCGAAAGATGGGACATATGTTCCAGGCAGTAATTCCACCTTCACTTGTGAACTGGCCCAGTCCTACTTCCAGCAGAAATATTGGAATCCCTCCAGTCACTAGACATATGGTGTAAGGAATCAAAAAAGCACCTGCAATCGCAAAAGTTTGGTGACAATTATAAAATTAAAAATGCCTTCTTTTACAATTAATAACAATTTCTAGCAGCAAAGCTGGTGTTGCTTTCTTAAATCTTTAAGATTGAGAAATCCCTACAGAAGAAACTCAAGCTGTGTTGAACTGTCGAAAAAAAAACATGGATGAGTGTCCAGATAACAAACAGTCTGGTATATTTTTATCACAAAATAGGCTAGACATATTTCCAGGTGGTTTCATCCTTCGTGCAGTCAGTCGATTGAAAAAAATCCTGTTAATCTATTAAAACAAAACGAATCCACAAGCGCTTGATTTCAAAGACAACATCGGTGTAAGGTAAAATGGATGAAGGATAAATTTCCTCAAATAGTATCAGAGGCGGATTAAGAAATGTTCTCAGTAGTCCGTGGAAAATGCACATTTTACGTTGTAAATGGTCGGTTAAAATATTTTTTTTTAATCTTGTATACAACCAGGTAAGCATGACAAAACTTAGTTTTCCGACAAAATTACTTTCAGGAGTAGTTTCTGTCGCCTAAAAGTTAAGATGTTTTTCGATATCTCAATGTTTTTGCTAATAACTCGGAAAAGATGAATCGCACATATTGTTACATTCTCTTTAAAATAGAAGAGTATTAAATTTTGGGTTGAATGAAGTTAAAATCGGTTTAGTTCCTTTCGCCAAAAGGACAATTATCAAAGCTCGGACATTTTCGCCATTTTGGCGGAAAAATTAATTACTGACATTTTCCAACGTCTGCAACTCGAAAACGGCTACTTCAAATGAAAAATGTCACAGATAAAAGTTTTAGAGCAAACTCTAAACTCTACCCAAACATCGGTCAAGTTGTTTGATTCTATTTGATTGCTGCTAAAACAGCTTTATACTCTTTGGGCTTTGAATTATCTGGATAAGATTTTACGTACTTCAAATTAAATCCTTCAAATTCAAAGTTCCATCTACCTTGTACAACACCGAGCCTTTTTGCAAAAGTGGAATCAGTGTGTGTCCTTTTAAAAGATGCTATCTTGAAGAGAACATTGAACTGGTGGATCACTCTTTAGTCGATGGAGCCAGAAACAAAAGCTACGATAAATAATCTTTAGAATTAATTTCCACCCGGAGAAGTTTATTGACTCATGATACCTACCTTACCTTACCTTCTTTCTGAAGATTTAAATCGGTATCGATAGATTAAATAGGTTCGGTAGATTTTGACAAAATGGGCCCACCGATTTTAAGTTTATAAAGCGAATGCAATTTTCTTTGAAGTCCGAACATTTCAAGGTTTTTAAGCTTCAGAACATTTTTCTAAAGGAAATTCATTGAAAAACTTGGTTATTCCATGCTGGCCTTTTTTTTAGGTTTATAGGCCTCCTACACTTTTACCAAAGGAAATTCTTTTGTAATATGCGGTTTTTCCATGCTGGAATGGTAATATACAAGTTATAAAAGAAAAAAAAACTTTTACCAGACCTTTTGAAAGCTGACCCTCTTTTACATGTACACGTCCCCTGGCCTACAGGGGAAGCGCTCTTTTATCTTTTTCTTTTTATATTTAGCCTTTTGAAAACTTGAAACACCTATTAAATGACCTATTTTACAAAAATAATTTCTGTAAAGACTGTACAGTGACTAACAATATTGTGTAAATGGGGTAGGACCTATTGAAGGACTTAATATGAAACATGCATAACAAAACATATAAATCACAATTGAAGAAATACATTTATCAATCAAAGACAATCTGTTAACACTTCTCAATATCGTTGTCTTAGTTGTTAACATGAATTGCTCAGTAAGAAACACGGGCGTGGACCTGGCCTTTACAAATTTTCCTAGGATCATGCACAGTGTGATTGTTGGTTGCACTCTCAACATGGATTATTCTTATTCGCTTTCTTTTTTTTTTGGTTCAGTATCATTGCTTAACATGGAATTTTTGTCTTTTTTTGTCATTATACCATTCACCCGCAGGGGGGGGGGGTAGCGCCCCCCTTCCTTAAGTGTTAGTAAAATTCTAGAAAACGATTACTACATAAAAAGCGCCTTTATTCTGAAATAGTTCATGCCTTATTTTGGATAAAGGATGGTATTAAAACATTTAATAGTTGCTCATACTTTAAAAGTCCTAAGATGCCTCATCTCCTGTTTAGACTACATTGATAGTCACCAAACGTTAATAGTATTTTTTTTTTTTTTAGAATTAGATGTCCTATAACCTAAATCATTCCGCAGATTAAATATTTTCCTTAAAATTGGACGGTTAATGTGGGTTTAAAGCTTCCAAACGAAGGAATGAAGTTAGTTTAAAAAGAAAAAAAGTGTCTCCCACTCTGGAGATTCCTGGATTAGCCAGTGTCATAGGTAGTATATATATAAAAAAAAAAGTTTAATCTACCTAAGGATCCATATGGACTTCGCCTTGTAGCTGTCACAGTCATCAAAATTGCTATTTACAACAAGGAAAATGTTTGCATGTACATGGCTATTAAACACTGAAATATACATTATTTGATTTTCCTAATGAAATAAAATTTGTAAGTTAGCTACTCTTTTAAAAATTATTTATAATAATGGTAGACCATTCTACGCCAGATTATCCAACCAAAATTAAATTTGGCATCCTTCCCCTCCAGATTTGAATTAAAATTTATATATTTAAGAGCATACAGTAATATGGAAAAATGCCAAATTATACCCTTCTAACAAGTAGATTCAGACTTGTGGCCATTTGAACTTTTGAGATATTCGAAGTTCCGGAAACATCTTCAGCTCATATATCTCGAACAAACAAATTATTTAGAATGACTTGAAACTTTTTGTTAGTTTCAAGTCCTTCTAAATAATTTTTCAAGAAAGACTATTTTGATTTTTTTTTTATTTCGTTCTGCTTATGTAAATGTTAAAATGAAAATTACTTTTCGATATTCCTAACGTCACGGGTGTCACCAGCTCCAAATTATTGGGGGGGGGGACGAATCAATATTTAAATACATAGGTAAAAATTCAAGAAGCTAAAAAATGAAATAAAAACACCTAAAACAACTGTTGGGACATTTAATTCCTCCTCCAGTGATGTATTGTAAAGGTATTTATAAGAATTGCTAGTTTGTGTCACAGTTAGAGTATAAGAAGTTGTCTCTTTCCAAAATATTGGGGGGGGGACGCGTTCCCCCTGTTCCCCCCGGCGGTGAGGCCCATGCCTAACGTGCCCTTATTATATTATATGAGTGTTCCTAATACATATCTAAAACTAGAGAATTTCACAACAAGAAATCTATTAATTTTTTTATTTTGAAATGTCATTATTTGATAGATTTTTTCTCTCTATGAGACATTTTCAATGAAAAAAACAAACACTGATTGTAAAATTATTAAACGGATATTAATCGGAACGAGATTACAATAAACCCAAAATGTTTAGCAACTTTTTGGTAGGAAATTAGATGTGACATTGCTAGATTTTTTTATTCTGTGTTTGTGAATTCAGGTAATTTTAATTTATTTAAAATGTAATATAACTTTTCAAAATCAAAAGCCCACCAAAATTGATTTGTAATACCACTTGAAAGGTAATTAAATTCTCTTTTCAGTAATATATGGTTATTGGGAGCTAAATTTTAACTATATTTATTTATAGACACAACTTTTAAATTTAATTTTACTGTACTGGATTCAAATTGAAATAACCCTTTAAAATCAAATGCCCGCTAATATTATTTCATCATTAAAAAAAAAAATCATTATTCTTTCAGAGATATGTGGTTGGAGAGAGAAGAATGCCTTTTTCACAAAATTATATGACTCTAATATTTATGGTACGAATGATTCTGCATGAAATCAAGAAAAAATAATAATTTTGACTGCTCCAGTTAAATAAATATTGCCTCTACACGGGCAAGTCCAAACGATTACAAAATAGTTTTGTGCTCAAATTGTCTTCGAAACTTCGAATATTTCTAAAGTTCAAATGACCATAATGCTGAAACTAATTGTAAGAACTGGGAAAAATTTGGCATTTTTTCTTATGTCTGTATGTATTTAATATGAACAATTTTAAAACCGAGGGGGAGGGTGATTCGGCGTGGAATGACCAATGAAAAGACAACTAATCTAAAGACTAATGTAGTTTATATTGTAGAATAGCATTAATTACCTTATAATGTATATTATAGAATATATATGATGATTGACTATATAAGAACAAATATAATTAAAACTATTCAATATGAATTAAAAAAAAATTGTATTTAACATTTATAATTAAGATTTAGATCGTTTAGATCGACTCATCCCGGAAAGACACTTTCTAGGTTCGGAAAAGCACTGTATATCCTGCATATAGAGCCGGCACATTATATCTAGCGTTAAATTGTTTATAAGCCAACTAAAAAGTAAAACTGGTTAGAATTTGATAATATAAAGCAGTTTATTATTTTTATTTTTTTTCATAAGTTAATTCTTAACACTGTTAAATGTTACCAACCGACCAGGAACATTTTATAAATTTCCAAATAAATCTATGATCTATTTAGGTGCATAATGATGAATAAACATACTACTGAGAATTAATTTACCTCCTCCATTTTTGTAACACAAATATGGAAACCTCCAAATGTTTCCGAGACCAACAGCAAAACCGATTCCAGAAAGAATAAATTCCACCTTGTGCGACCATTTTTCCCTCGCGAGGTAGCGTTTGCTCTTGTTAGATGGTTCTGCTTCGCTCACCTCCATGGTACTGCAGCCCTCCCTCAACGAGGCACAAGGGCGAAGTGATTTATATATATTAACCAATTACTCTATTTGTCTTAATATCAACCGCAATAATATTTGTCGACCTTTCCTCTTTATATTTTGTTATTTGATGTTATCCGACTGGTAAGGACGCTACGGTGTTTTGTCCCGTCTTTAAACGCTAAAGCAAAAATAAAATAAAAATAAATAAATGCGAATTCTTAATTATAAACTTATTTATATTTCTAAATATAAAAATAGAATCGTGGTGCCTCAACGAATGTTTCACTCATATTATAAGTGGACTGTGAATATTACCAAGAAGTCAGAAGAAAATTAAAGCTGGGTACATACTACCTGAAATATTGCAAGATTCAGAGGAAAGTGTGGAAAAACTTATGCGTTTCCTGAAAGTTATCGGATTTTACAATAGAGTATAAAAAGAACAACAACAAAAAAACAATGCCAATGACCCCGTCCAGTAGAGACAATTCCAACAGCAATAAAAACAAAATTAGAAAAGCCTTTAAAAATGAAATATATATATTTATTTTTAAATATTTAGGATCAAGATATTGTTTATTATTAAATCCAAAATACAATAAGATATAGCAGTACATAAAAGGTCAATTTTATGAATATATATATTACTTCATCATAACTTTGAAGTCATGCAAAACAGTTTAAGCTGAATAAAAATGTTGTATACAATGAAAATGTGATATAACACATGTATTAATTTATTAGGATATATGTTATTAGAAAATCTCAACATGAAGTCGTTTGTCTCTAAACCGCAGATATAAAATTTAGGTATCATCAGTGCAATAACTTTCAAAATCACATGCAAGCAGAAAATACAGTACATGCAAGAACAAATTTTCCCCAAAAAGGAAGGTAGTACAAGGCGTATAAAGAGCGTGTCCAGCAACCCCCTCCCCCCCCCCCCCCCCCCCCCCACACCACCGATATTATTAATTTAAAGATAAAAATTAAGTACCGTAATCTGAATTATTAACTGATATAAAGTATCATAGGTAAAATTAATAACGTTATTCAGTAGTCTTGGTAGCAGTGCCAGAACTCCAAAGTAAGAGTGATAAGTCGGATCCTCCCGAAATTAGTTACCCCCCCCCCCAATAATATTTTATATAGATTATATACAAAATATAATTGTGGGGGCAATTTTTAAAGATTTTTTTCAAGTATAGTTCGTCCTCTATTTGTAGTACGTTTATTTAAAAATGTTTTAATACTTATCATATCAACCTAATAATAATAATATCAACCTTTAGCTGCCAATAATGTTTTCAGTTTTTTGCTATTTTTAAAAAGGACCAATCAACAAAAAAATCTTTAGCATCCCAAAACATTTGAACACACACTAAAACCTGTGCCAAAACTAGGGTATATTTTCATGGACGGAGCCGAAAATAATATTTTGGAATTGATCTGTAAAAGAAAACACCTCACTTACTAATTTACAAAAGGAATAAGGATTTTATTGAATTAATTTAAATAAATATTAAATTAATAAAAAAATATTTGCTTAAGTTTATTCCACTTTTTTTTTTTTTTTTTAATTTCGGGGGGGGGGGATTGATGGGGGATCCCACACCTTGGACCACCCTGTATAGGTGAATATACTGGAGTGATATACATTCACTAGTTTATGTGAACTTCGATGAGATTAGTAGTATTTATTTGGATTTTTTTTTTTTTTTTTTTTTTTTTTTTTTTTTTTTTTTTTATGTCCAGAGAATGTACATCGGGATAATATTGTCATTCGGTGGCTACAATTCTAAAACCCTTGATTGTTACGAAAAACTATAATTATTTTTTCAATTATGAGCTTATGGTTTCCTTTATTAAAGGGAATAAAAAATGTATATACAAGACCTCTTACGGCATTTAAAATCAATTTGTACCTAAATCCTTTTTTCACTTTATTTTAAATAAAAAATCTGGTGCGTGCGCGCAACACACAACTTTCACTTACCAACTTACTTAGATTAGTTATTGACGTGTTTTGCTAAATATCATTTCCCAAAGTCACACATTTTTCTACATTCATATCTTATTTTTGTTAATCGTTAAAGCCGTTTTTGAGTAAATAAAAAAACCCCGTGAAAATGATACAAAATTTATTAAGTAAAGTCCCCCCTCCCGTAGATCAATTTTGATGAAATTTTTACAGTCATATCTCGGGCATATAAGTACATCAAATACCAAGTTTGATCAAAATCGTTAAAACCGTTTTTGAGTAAATAAATAAAACACGTGAAAATGATACAAAATTTATTAAGTAAAGTCCCCCCTCCCGTAGATCAATTTTGATGAAATTTTTACAGTCATATCTCGGGCATATAAATACATCAAATACCAAGTTTGATCAAAATCGTTAAAACCGTTTTTGAGTAAATAAAAAAAACACGTGAAAATGATACAAAATTTATTAAGTAAAGTCCCCCCTCCGGTTGATCAATTGTGATGAAATGTTGGTTATCACATCTCTGGCATATAAATACATCAAATACCAAGTTTGATCAAAATCGTTTAAACCGTTTTTGAGTAAATAAAAAAAACATGTGAAAATGATACAAAATTTATTAAGTAAAGTCCCCCCTCCGGTTGATCAATTTTGATGAAATTTTTACAGTCATATTTCAGGGATATAAATAGATCAAATACTCAGTTTAATCAAAATCGTTAGAGCCGTTTTTGAGAAAATCGAAAAAAACTTAAAAAGTTATTAAATAAAGTACCCCCTCCCTTTGAGCGAAATTGATGAAATTTTTGCTGTCACATCGCGGGCTTATACATACTCTAAATACCCAATTTCAGGTTCGCACGGTTTATAGTTTTTGAGCTAGTCTGTTCACACACACACACACACAGACACACAGACAGACACACACACACACAGACCATTTCGCGGGACTTGGTTATTTTGACTCAGGGGATCCCAAAACGTGTATTTCCGTTGAAAACCGGAAGTCGAAAATTTTCACGATCGCAATACTTCCACTTACTATATATTTCATATGTAGGTAAGTGAAAGTAAAAATTATATTTGGTACGTAACCATCCTAAGGAGATAAAATGCACAGATAATCCTCTTATCTTCTGAGCTTTTTGTTCATATAAAAGTGTTATTCAGGCATTTGACGTAAATAAGACTTAAAAACACACAACTTTCACTTACAAACGTATTTGTAATAGAAACCAACGAGTTTTGATAATTGTGTAAACGCAATTTAGAAAATTCACAGAACATAGCTTTATCCAAATTTATTTACTCATTTTCGTTTGTTATTCTTCAATAAGGTATAGGGTCAAGGGCAGGCGCGGTTCCAGAAAAAAATTTCGGGGGGGGGGGGGGGGGGATTGGTCGGTATGAAAAAAAAAAACAGCGTAAAAATATCATACTTTATTTGCTTATTTATCATACTTTATTGCTTACATTAAGTTCATATACAAAATTCTGTATAAAAAATTCTAGTCAAAATTAAACTAAACTTCCCTAGAAAACTCGTAAAAGTTAGATGCGTAATTAATTTTTTTAATTCATCCCACTAATTTTTTTTGGTCAAAATTTCGGGGGGGGGGGGATTGATCCCCAGTATCCCCCCCCCCTGGGACCGCCACTGGTCAAGGGCGTACCCAGGATCAAAACTAGGGGGGGGGCAAGCTATGGTCGTTCAGGTTGTAACATCTTACCGCAAGAAAGGTGAATGAAACCAAAATTATGTATAATTATAGCAGTGCTTTATCAACTAGGTTATTACAATTATTTGCTTGAAAAAATTATTCTATTACTGCTTCCCGCCTTAAAAGCTTAAAAATTATTGCATCCAGCCTTCCAGGGGGGTGGGGCAGCTGCCCCCGCTGGGTACGCCCATGTATAGGGTATTATATTTATTGCAAAACTTGAAAGTCTACATTAATCTTCGATTCATTAATATGTATTTCTTTTTTTAAGGGAAAAATAATAGTAATTTATCAATATTCGAATTTTTCTTTACCGTTTTTTGTAAATATATCGTGAATGAAAATGATAGCAGGGATATTCATGGTTAAGAGAGAATTAGAACTTTGTTTTCGAATTATAGGCTCCGACGAAGATAATGGTCGATGATTGTTCCAAATAAGACCACTTTATATTTCATTCAGAAATCTATTATGGAACTAGAGTTTTAAACTACAATATAATTATTAAGGATTATATTGTACCATATGTTAAAAAAAAAAGCTTTAAATATTTGAGCATTACATGCACTCACTCAATAAAGAGCTAATAAAATAGTTTTCTTTTTTATCTTTGACAGCACATCATGGCGTCTAATTTTATTTATTTATTTATATTTTTTATAAAAGCTTAGTAGTAGCCAAAAGCTTTAGTAACCATAGAAACAAATGATTTCCGTTAAATAGGTTTGATCTAACAAACACTTAAAACCCGTAGAAACCCCTTGGGTTGCACATTAAGTCTTCCTTTTTAACAATGGGCTGTTAGTAAAGTACTGCGCTTGGCGAAAGTTGTCAACGAGTTTTAAGAGCTTATTGGAACATACCTAATATTTTTTATGAAATTTTTTTTTATAAAATGTATTCATGCCAACTTTTTTCAAGCATATATACATTTTACGACTTTATAAACTAAATATTATACTCCAGATCAGGAATCACATCAAAGTTATCATGAAAATAAAATAAAAAAGTGCATTAAGTTTTCTAAGAGAAAATGATTTGTTTCGCAAAATCTAATTTTGATATTATCTGAGCGCGTACGAGTGTGTATGTGTCTGTGTGAGTATGCGAAATATTTATACAATCTTTTATTAAGTATTTATTTACTTTTTTTTTCCTTTGAGATAAACGAATGTTGAATGCATGCGTTGATGACCTCAAGGGTTTTATGCCTTAAAGCGTTAACAAACAACTAAATATTATTCTTTCTGAGAATCTCAGCCTTCCAATTATTCTAGCTCCCATATATTTATTATAAATATATAATAATGCACCCATTAACGGAAATTGAAATTTCCATCTTGTGGTAATTTTCTCTTTCTTGCATTTTTCTCTTTCTTTATTTCTGATGTATATTTTTATCAAATTCTTTTATATTTCATATTTAGCTATTTCTGATTACTGGGCATGGGTGTACCCAGCGAGGTGCAGCTGCCCCCCCCCCCCCCCCTGGAAGGCTGAACTTTTAATATAATTCAAATAGAATAATTGTTTTCCAGCAAATAATTGTAATAACTTAATTGATAAAGCACTGCTATAATTATACATAATTTTGGTTTCATTCACCTTTTCCTTGGTAAGATGTTACAACCTGAACGACCATAGCTTGCCCCCCCCCCCCCTAGTTTTGATCCTGGGTACGCCCTTGTTACTGGGCATAATGAGACAGTTAATTTCTCCATATAAACAAAATCAAAGGTCTTTATAAGAAGAAAAGTTTCCTTCATCATTTAAGCACCATCTGAAAATTTCTATGAAACCTACCTATTAAAGAATAATTGATTCTCATTAAACATGGTGAGTTATAAAAATGTGATAAAATTTATGAAATAACGTCCCCACTCCGTTTACCCAATTTTGAGGAAATTTTTAACTGATGTTTATCACCGGCATACACCTACCTCAAACAGACAATTTCTGTTTCCTGTGGTTAATTGTTTTTGAGCTAGTCTGTTCACACACATGCACATGCTCAGAACAGAACATGTCATGAGTCTTGGTTATTTGGTCTCAGGGGACACCAAAACATGTATTTCCGTTGAAAACCGCGATTTGAAATTTTTCACGATCGCAATACTTTCCCTTACTGTATATTCCATATACAGGTAAGTATAAGTAAAAATAATTATTAAATAATTTATTTTTTGAAGAGAAAAGATTTGGCTCCGCCGGGAGTCGAACCCGGGTCTCCTGCCTTACATGCGAGGATGCAAACCGCTACACCACAGAGCTCGGCTCAAGGCAGAGCAAATCCTTCCTCTTCACTGATACCTAATTTAAATAATTTATTTTTAGAAGAGAAAAGATTTGGCTCCACTGGGAGTCGAACCCGGGTCTCCTGCGTTACATGCGAGGATGCTAACCGCTACACCACTGCTCTGCCTTGAGCCGAGCTCTGTGGTGTAGCGGTTAGCATCCTCGCATGTAACGCAGGAGACCCGGGTTCGACTCCCGGCGGAGCCAAATCTTTTCTCTTCAAAAAATAAATTATTTAAAAATAATTTAAAATTGGTGGTCAGCCACAATTTAAGATTGGATTAATTATAAAAATAATTATAATATGAAAGAAAAAAAGGAAATAAAAAATCTGCTATATCTTGGAATTGAAATGGAAAAAATAAATGTTAATTAATATATATTTTTATACTTCTATATTTATATTTTTATTTATTAAAATTAAATGCATATTTCAGGATTTTGTCTAAGTTAAGCCTGAAAAAAATATGCAATATTTAAAAATAGGGATTCGAAAAAACAAAACAAAAAATAGAACCAACTATTTCCTATCAAATTTTTATATTACTTTAAACATTTTTTATGAGCAAATGAAATGAATAAAAATGAGGTACCTACTTGTGAAGCCAAGCATAGCCAAGACTGCTATTGGTCACAATGTTTAAAAATGATACAACACACACTAGCCTTGATAGTATTGATGGAATCAAAATAAATAAAAAAATTTTATTAGATCAAACAAAACTTTTATTCATTATTGCAAATAAAAATTTCGGGTGTTTTTCTGAAATATGGGCTCACTATTCAAGGTTTGTCTCCTCCAAGGAGAGTTTCAAATAAATGCTTCCATAACATCAAATGAATAAAATATAGTGATAACTGAATTTTTTTTTTTCACTTGTTCAGGCACAGAACAATTATGAACCGACAAAATAAAATATAACTACAATAAAAACAAAATAAGAGGTTGATAAGAAAATCTATATCCATCGATAATATTATATAAAACTGTAGAGTTGGTTACGACTAATCTCAGATATGAACGGTTCAATTTGAAAAAACATTTTGGTGTTAGCTAAGTGAAATACTGTCCAACGAGACAGTCATTCTTCAAGAAATAAATTTTTCGTTTTTAATTTATTCAATTGAATGAGTTTTATTATGGACTACAAGCATTCACACTTAAAAGTTTACCTGAGAGAAGAAGTATTTCTTATATTTTTAACTAAGCAGTTAACTTATCTAGATCAGTTTTTGGGACAATATTTACTTTGTTTTCATTAAAAAGTTAAAAGAAATAACTATGGTATCGATAAAACCTCTTTTTGTACAATATGTGTAGCATTTCATAATAATTTCATTTTCAGTTGTTATCATTTTCAATCACTTGCACTTTAAGTGCATGTAAGTATCATATGTGTCCAAATAGGCAACCATTATGTGAGAAACACTGCTGAGCGCAGCTAGTATCGGAAATATTCCAATGTCATCAAATTTTGCAAAACAATTTTAAACATCTCCAATGAGGGAAACCATCCCTTACTTCCTAGAAAAACATATTTCCAATTCTTCAGTACGTACTGTGGTTAAAAAACAAAGATTGATTTTTAAAAAATTTGGCAGACTATTTTTATTAATTCGTTAAATTTTGAACACCATCCCATAAAAATTTGATTGGATATTCGATGCTTTACTGATTTGCATTTTCAAATGTCTTAACCCTTTAACCCTGAAATATATGTTGTTTTTATTATTATTTATATATGTATATATAATTATTTATATATATCTATAAATTCATGTAGATACATGTATCTATGATTAATACCTCTGTTGTACGAAAATATAAGTTCCACCAGTTCCAGGGTACAACATATATTTCAAGGACGCATTTATACGTCCCGCCTGGTTAAAGAGTTAAACTTAGCTTTGTTAGTAGAGGGGTTAAGAAGTAGATTTAATTATATTTAGTTCAATTCAGCAGATGTTGTCAATTATAAAGAACAATTAAAAACAAGTAAATCAACAACCTAATTATTCATACTATATTTTAATAAATTTTTGAGATAATGTTTAATTATCATGTCTAATTAAAAAGAGAAAACTTTTCCTCTAAAATAATTTCAGTAATAAACTAATTCAGTATTTTAACAGGGTCCTGGACCAAATTTTCAAATAGGCCTAAATAAATAGGCCTTAAGACATGTCCTACAAATTAGTGCATTAAATGCATAAAAATATTACTAATTTAAAATTAATAGACAAATAACATGTTTTGTTTTATTAAAAAAATGTGTAATATTATGCATAGATAAGTAGTTATAAATTAATAAAGCCATTCAACAGTCGAAATATTTATTATATTTACAATAAACAGAACTTTATACATAAACATACTGAAGTGCTAACAAGAAAAGTACAAGCCTAGACAACACACATAACACATATATATACATCAAATAACGGAATTAACTATAGTAATAACAAGGTAAATACACTGCAATTAAAACAACAATATAATAAAGTTTAATTTTGTAATTGACTAACAGTTAACTAAGAACAATATGAAAGAAAAAAAAAACAATTGGTACAAAACAATATTATATTACAATTAACATACTCAGTCATAAAAAACAAAACAAAAAAGAAAAACTCGAAACTAGTTTTATATAAAACTATATCTTAAATAAAAACAGAATTCATTAATTTTTTACCAGAAAAAATGAAATACTCGCAGGTACATGAACAAAATGGGTGTCTTGACCATGAATGTAATTAAAAATTAATAAAATTAGCAAAAGTAAGAAAAATAAATAAATAGAAAGGAACATGTCCATGCTACAAATTTTTTAACATAGATATCTTGTAAAAATATAAAATATTATTATTTACTCAATCTATGTTGTTTGAAATAAATAAATAGTCTTTAGAAAAATTATACATTAAAAAAAGACACTACACTGTATAAGTTGGCCAACATCACCACATGTGGGTTTCCCGTATGTCACTGATGATGTGATTTGCTCTTTGTAAAGCCTAAAAAATAATAACAATAATAATCATAATAGCACTATCATATAAAAATTAAAACATAAAATAATAATGCACTTTTTCCTGATTAGATAAAACTTATTACATGAATTATAACTATTGTTAGATTATATTTTGAGTCTTGATGGTATCATTGGTTTCAATTATATTGAAAGTAATATTCAAAGTATTTGTTAGTACCTTGGTATAGAAACCAAGCCTATGCCATTTTTTTTAATTACTGAACTATCATGAGAAATCAAATCAGCTGTCATCTTAAGTAATTCTGACCCACCCCTAAATTCAGCGTGGAGTCTGAGAGCAGATTTACAGAAGATAATTACTAGTATGCCAATGAGAAACAAATGTGCCACTTTGGTCAATTGACCAACTCTTTTAAAAATAGTGTTCAACCCCCTACATCTAACTATAAGTTAGATTATTAATGATTAATAATTTTAATGAATAAAATTAAAAATAAACACTTATGATTTACCTTAAGCATATCACTAGCTTCTTTTCTTCTTTGAGCAATATGGGCTGATTCATTCAGTAACTCTTCAGCTTGATCGGATTTATATAAATGAGTGACTAGTTCAGATTGTAAATTATCTTTTACATAATTTACAAGAAAATGCATCACAGCCTTTGGGACACTATCTTGAATAGATTTACGCACAATATAAAAGTAAGATTTTATTAATCTTTCTGCAAAAGAGAAATACAATAAATCAGTAACAGAAAAATAAATTAATAAAATTACTCCAAATTTATAAGGACAATGTATTACTACCTATCATTACAAATTTGGTTTGCATAAACGTATGTTTATGAGATTGATACACCATTTAATATAGAAGATAAGATGTCAAAATATATTTATTTTTTTTGGAGAACTATTACTTTTAGCTGGTGATATTGAAAATGATAAAGAGTATTCTTCAGATTACAATGTTTTGAATGTTACAAGAAAAAAAAAAAAAAAAAAAAAAAAAAAAAAAAAAAAAAAAAAAAAAAAAAAAAAAAAAAATGGAGAAGCAGAGTATTTAGCAATAACAATAAAAGGTGTCGAATAAAAATGCATTGATAAAAGTGAGGTACACCACATATGCCACATACGACCAGGTAGGGGTACCGAACAAAAAAAAATATAGCATAAATTAGACATACTGAGCCTTCATAAAGACAAATCAGGAATTTAAACACAGATAATTCCATAAACAGACATTGAGGATTAAAGATGTATTAACTATCATGAACTTAGTAATTAAATTATGAGATGAAAGAATAAAAAATTAAACTTCTTTTTCAATGATTTCAATGAACTTTCCTATAACCCAATAGAACACAAAAGGTTCAGTACACAATGAGCTACTGATAGACCAGGCGTGCTGAATGTTTTTACACTACCGGGCGCGTGGTTGACTTTGGACACCATTATTCTAATTTGCTTAAAATTAAGAATAGGTGTATCAATAATTTAAAATTATTTATAAATGTTGTGTTATTATGATTTTTCTACAAATTAAACAAGAAAATAATAATTAAAATCAATTTATATAAAAAAAAATTAAATATTTTAAAAAATCTAAAAACAACTATTTGAAACTATTAAAAACTATTTGATCTATACCTAATATTTACATCAATTATTTGAGTAAAACATTCAATTTCTGAAAAAGCTTTTATTGCGTCTCCCTTAGGGCCAGGAAATGTTACTATATTTTTCAACTTCGTTCTGGAATTAGGTTTCGAAAAATCTTTCGTTGACCACATTGTTTCTTATCTCTATTTGTCTATTCCAAAAACGAATTCCCTATCATCATCATCCAACTCATATTCATCAACTGGACCTTCTTGGTCATATAATTCCGGACCTTCTTGGTCATATAATTCCGGACCTTCTTGAGCCTTTTTGTTCGAGTACCTGTTGTGCTCTTGGTCAGAATAATTTATGGCTTCTTCCCCATCAAAAAAATCAGACTCCAATTCTTCAAAGATCCCTTCTTTCTCCTTATCTAACAACTCTCGTAAAACCCTTGGAATGTCTTCATCTTATATAAAATTGGTCCTTAAAGAGAATAAGTTTCAGATATTCAACATAAACCAAAAAAAAATATCCGAAAATAAAATAATAAAAAAAGAACCTTATAACTTGCATGTCCGGGCGCGTGGTTGCTTTTGGATACTAGCCGTGGTTTTCAATAATAAACACCCAATAAATGGTTACTTGTCACTCGAAAAAAAACCACTGGGAGACTTAGCTGTGGAGGAGGAGTCCATGGAAAGGTACTAAGGGTGGGGAGGCATAATTCAAATCGCTATCTGCACGACCGACCTTTCATGAGAATTGGTGTCCAAAGTCAACCAGCACGCCCGGTCTAGGGTTAAGGGAAAGGATTCAAATGAATTAATATTAAATGAGAATATACATAGTAAACTTGTCAGTTCATTTGTCCAGGAATTAGTGCCACAAGATGAATAGCCTACTATGAGATTTCGACTAATGGAAGTCAAAATAGTAAGTTTAAGCTCTATATGTATTGCGTATTTGCTGCAAAAATGTTGAAGACCAAAAATCACATATTTTCATAAGAAAAACTTAGATTTTAATTATTGTATTAATTTGGCAAAACCATAGTGCAAAATACTAAATTTGGGACAGTTTGCATTATTACTATAGCAATAGAATATGAGGTATGAATTCTAAAATCATGATTATCAAGTTACGATACTGTTGTAGAAAATTATAGTATTACACAATTATAAATGTAATTAATAGGTTTAACCATTACAAATGTGTAAAATAAAATATTACCGATTACAGCACATTCCCTTTGCTCTTTTTCTGTTAATTTTCTTCCAGTACCAAAAGAAGGATCAGATGAAAGAATTACTGATTTTGTTGGACTGACAGTATGTTTTGATTCCTCAAAATGTGTTGGAGTTGAAGATGAAGAAGCATTAGACCCTACATTCATGTCATCACCGTTTCTTTCTCCCATCAGATTTGGCAGCCTATTGTTAATGTTATCCGGCAATTCACTACTGGTTCGCATTAATGTCTGATTCTAAGAAAGAAAATAAAACCTGATAATTCAATACAGTAATATTATGATATACTTTTAAAAAAATCATTCATATAACATTACACTTTCGAATAACTGTTAATTTATAATAATAATAACCATAAAAAAATAAACCTCTGCAAATAACAAATATTAAATTTAGTTAATAAAATTCAATATTTTTGCCTAACAATAAAAAAGTTAGACAAACTCACTCTATGTAATTCATCGTATGCTGAACCTTGTTGAGTATTTCTTCTTGCAGATCTTAGATCATCATCTTCAACTGTCTCTAATAAAGAGGGAACTAATGCAGCTTCTTTGTGAAAATCAGGATGTTTTGTATTAATATAAGCCAATTCTATAGCTACAAGATTTTCTACCTGTAAAAAAATGAATAAAAGATAAAATCTACAAATTAAAAAGGCAGTGAAAAATAGGTATATCACTCATATGTATTAATAGTTAACCTCCATTTGTGGTTTGGTGATTTCAATCACGAGCAAAGCGAAAATCATGGATCGAATTTGGAGAGAAAAAAAGCAAATACAAGCAGGTCACAGACTTCAGCTACGTAGGAACAGTCATAGAAAGATCTGGGAAAGTGGACTCGGAAATATCGAAAAGAATGAGTAAAGCAAATACTGTCTACTACCAGTTCTGCACCACTGTTGTAGGAAAGCGGGAGGTGACTAAGGACTTCAAGCTCCATGTATTTAGATCGGTGTACCTTCCAATACTTTAGTACAGCGCAGAAAGCTGGGTATTGATAGACAAGCGGGAGAGCAGTCACTGCTGCTGAAATGAAATTTTTACGCAGAACCACCGGTAAGACTAAAAGGGACCGTGTTCGAAATGAGAGAATACGACAAGAACTCGAGATCGCCCCATAGAAAGAGGTTCTGCAAACCCGCCAATTGAAATGGTTTGGCCATGTAGTCAGGATGGAGGAGCATAGGGACCCATTAAAGACGATGGACTACATTCCAGATGGCAGAAGACCTAGAGGACGCCCAAGAATGTCCTATCTTGAATGTATTGATAGAATTTTCAGAGGAAGAAGCATAGATCTCTGACAGGCCAGGAATCTGGCAAGGAACAGAGAGGAGTGGAATTCCTGGCTGTGCACTACCCTACGCTGAAAGGCACAAAAGGGAGAAGCGAAAGAAGAAGAAGATTTCAATCACTCTTGAAAAGCACATTAATAAAATTATAGCTTTGGAAATGAAAATTATCAAGACAAGCGGAGGAAAATTCAAAATCGCGGACTGAAGCGAGATTAGAATGAAAATGGCCTATTTCAGTGCAACCCATATAGAATAATACATTGTAAGATCAAGGTGCATTTTACAAGAAAAATGAATGAAAATACTTGATAAGACAAATTACACCGGACAGCAACTAAAGGACTAAATTGTTTGAGAGCATCACCTCTAAACATAACAGCTTTATTGAAATATGATATGAAGAAGAAAATGCTACATCTAATTATATTTAAAAAAAAATAGATTATTTAGAATCACACCTTGATAAAAAGCAAACAGACTCACATATAAAAAATACATTACAAGATGTAAAAAATTGCATTGGACAGTAACTAAAAGCTATGTAGTCTGTGACTGATTATGGAGGCATAAGAAGAAAATTATTTAACTAATTACACCAGATTATATTGCGATAAAGAAAATTTAAGTTATTAAATCAAATCTATTAACCATGGCATTAGTAGTTGGAAGCCTTCTTCTTAATAGCTGTGTGACTACATCAATGATTTTTTCATGTAGTTTAGGAAACCTTAACATTTCTTGTTGAGACTCAGTTCCACAATGTTGAATAATACTTTGCATCTCTTCATGAACTAATTCTACACAACGTAGAGATGGTTCTTCAAGACGACGTATTTGTCGTTTTACAAGAAGCTCAAATGAAACCTACAAACAAAAACAAATACATACAAAAAAAATAATGTATACATCATTTATATGTTAAAAAAACTAAAACCTAACTTATTATCTTTCTGGACTATTTTATTGAATTAATTATTAGTATAAGAGTAATGATCAAAATTCTACACCCTGAATAATTTATTTTTTACTGGTTCATTTACTTTTCTACTAATTAATTCATTAGTAGCATTATGCCTTTTCCTTCTCATTCTGCCATTTTTTATTATGTTTCTTTCCAAATAACAGACGAGGGAAGATAGATGTTTGATCAACTCTAATGAACTGCAAAATAACTAGGAATACGACAAGATATTCCACAAGTTTGAACTATTTCAATTTTCCAGGAGAACTGCCAATAAGTAGGCTCAATAAAAATAATCTTAGCACATAGCTCATGCATATCTTCTCATTACACCTCAAAAATGGCTAGGCTTCAATTTGCACAGGAAGATGTGCAAATTAGAATAGACATCAGAAGAAGCTATTTTTTTTCATGAACCAACTATCATTAATTAGGTTGCTACTTGTCAGATAATTATTTTTGTTAAGAACAAAGTAATTAAATTGCAAAAATTTCATTAGGTCTTTAAGTATTTTTCAAACTAAAGAATTAAAAAGTCTTTTTTAACTGTTCAAAAAATGTTCAGAACATTGAATGTTATATCTGTATTCATGTTAGGTAAATGCCCATTTATGGTGTCTTTTAATAATGGAAACTAAGCATTAATTTGTAACAATACAGGAAAAAAAAAAAAAAAAAAAATCAACAGCAAAATCCACAAAAATCTTCAATATTATTAAATTTAGAAATTCTGCAGAATGATTACACATTTCTGCTAAATAGCAGCAAAAACTGAAAAAATCTTATGCTCACACAAACCTCAGGAACAAAGAGAGCTGGTCTTGGTCCCGTAGCATTCCTTATAGCAGTTAAGACATCCCTTTTTGTTAGACCCGCAAGGGGGTGAATTGAATCAAGAGTTTTACCAAATGTTTCATGAAAGATATAACAAATCCTAGCACCTCCACATCTGCAAATATATTCAGCTATAAAATACATATGCCAAGTATAAATTAATATCTTAACAATAAAAATATAATATTTAATGATGTTTAAATGAAGGGTTAAACACGATAAAGCACTCCGAAAACATGAAATGCTACATATCGAATTGCTTTGCAATTCAACTATGATTTTAGAGGGGCAGTTTCAGAAAATACTAGGGATTATTAGAATATATAATCATATGCCGATTTTAAAACTTTTTTGAATTTGTTCTATTGAGATACATTATTTTAAAATCATACAATACACGATCATAAAATAAAAAGATTGACTTTAATATGTGTGACTGCTTATTGATTTATTTCAATGTAGTTATGTGTAGAAAGATGGCATTGCTTTCTTAATTAAAGGACAGTTTATTTTTATATTAATATAAATTAATTAAAATTAAATTATAAAATTAAATTAGCCCAATTCAAATATCTTAGTTTTTTTTTAACTGTTAGTTCAAATTATTTTTTTTATTTTTTTCCAATTCTGGTTTGAAAGCTACAACCAACCAAACTAAGAATATTGAATTTCTTTAAGATTATGGGAATTACCAAATGTATGTTATTTAAGTCTTAAATGTTTCAGATAACAAATTTGGTAGGGTTTTCAGCAACTTTAAGATGTAAGGTTGTTTAGCTATTAAGATGTAGACTTCTAATTGTTGCCTTATAAATTCCTCACCTTATGACAATTAGTATAAAGGCCAAGGAATTTGAGGATTTTATAAAATATAATGTTAAATATTGCCACTAAAAATAAAAAATAAACTAATGATACGCTCACTAGCTTAAAATATAAATAAATGTATTGCTTACAGCTCAGTTGTTTCAATGTTTCTTGATGTGCCTTCAATTGTAGAACAGTAAGCTGATGCAAACTTTGTGATAATTTGTAGAAGTGTCTGGCTTTTATCAGACACGTCTTCACCATATGAATTTAGGAGGGCTTGGAATTGAGATACCATAACATTCACTCTAGTCTAACATATAAAATAAATACATATCATATATAAATAAATAATGCAAGGAGAGAATATAAATGGTAAAGGAATAAGCAATGGTACAATTAATACAGCTTTTATATAAATTAGAATTTAAGTAAAACTTCAGGTACCTGTCTTTTACAAAGTCCTTCAACAAATGTATTTAATCTAGGAAATACTTAATGAATTCCAATCACCCTCAAAAAAGCAACACGCTATCGTGATTTTAGTAAACAATCAATAATTCAAAAAATTTTAATTGCATAATTTGAAAAGATGAGCTAATTATTTGGTCAAGTAGAAAACAATAGATGTCCTTCAAAATAAATGGAAAAGTCTGGGAAGGGCAGGTCGGTTTAACCTTCTTTCTCTTGCAATTAATTTTTAATTCCAAAATTGTTTTAAAAGTAACTGATAATATTAGAAGTCCTCAAATGAAAAAATAATAAATAAACTAAATATAAATCAAATAAGACAGGGTATAACATGAAGATAAAAAAATATGATCAAAAGAAAAGCTATGATTTAACTCTTCTCATTAGTAACAATCCAATATTTTATTAAATAAAAAAACAAAACAACAACACCATACTATATAATCTAACGGAAATAATTATTAAACTAAATCTATCTAAAAGATAATTTGAAAATAAACAAACCTTTAAATCTGGCAAACAATCTCTAATATGATGCATTAAAAGCCTGTTCAATGTTTTTGCCAAATAGGGAGTTCCATTTCTATTAGCTAATGTAGGGTACTTTTTTTGCAGAAACAATGCTTCATCTTTCAAAGCATCTTCAATACTCTAAAACAAGTTTATATAGAATGTAGAAAAATAAATAAAAAAGTTGCCACCCTACCCAAAGAAATATTTATGTAAAAAGTAGTGACCTATTCTATACATTTTTAAACTAGATTATATCCGCTATCATTTGAGAGCAAAACTGACTCAGTAAACTAAATAGCTTCTGAGATACAGCTTTTCGTATTCATTCCATCGGCTTTATTATGGCAAAGATTTACTACATTATTTATTATTTATACATGATAATATGAATTTTTATCATTTCAAATTTTAGGGCTGTACTAGTGAAGGGGGTTTGGTCTAATATTCCATGGGGACTAACCGTACAAGGAAGTCAGGGCTGGGATTCGATCCTATAACCTAACTACTAAACCTGTCTTACAACTCTTCTATACATATTATATGAATATTAAGTTAAATTCCTGTTATTTTATAGGCTTTCATTGATATTATTGCTAAACTAGACATATTACACACTTACATGTAACAAGTATATACACGTAAATAAGTTTCGGATTCGGCTAAAATTTTGGTTTCAGTCGGACACTAGTAAAAAGCAATTTTTAAATCTTTCAAAAATATGATTGATTTAAGAAATTTTATAGTAATACTTATTGAAGTATTTATGCGATTACTTATTTATTTACCTATTTCAATTTTATACATATATAGTTAATATTATAGAAAGCACCACATAGAGACACCTTTAAATTATCAATTTAAGCTATGTAGTATCTATTTGTTTTACGTAATTAATTACCTTAAAACAACAGCTTAAGAGATAAATAGTAACTTTACCTTTTTATCTAAAATATCTTGCTGAGATCGGTTAACTACACCAATTATTCCTAATTTAACAGGTATCACTCTTCCACAGAGTATATCAATAGCATCAGTGCCTAAATAGTAAATCAGAATTAATTATGGTAAACGAAAAAAAAAATATTACATTCATCTTTATTGACTAAACAAATTTAAAGAATCAATTCATTGTAAAGATAATAAGTGATATACATATAATATAACTGATATGGTAGGTTATATTTTATAATGGAACTAGCAGAAGAAATAATCCTAGTTTTGAGACAAATTATTCCTTTAAAAGATCATCTTATTTTAGGGCATTTTAAGTATTAAAATAGAAGACATTCAAAAGTGATACTTCAAAACCAGTAAAATCAAAATACCTGCATCCATTAAATCTAGTTTGGTAACTACAGCCAAAGTTCTTCTGCCATCAGGGTCAACATCTTTAGCGATCTTAAGGCTTTCACTAGTGGCCATATCAGTATTAGCTGTAACTACTGCGAGAATAACTGAATTTGGATTACTTATATACTGATGAACTATTTGTTTGATTTGGTGTTCAATATCCTCAGGTTGATCCCCTACTGGAACCTAAATAATACACCAAACACGATATTATATATATTTCATTAGAGGTAGGAATAATTTAATAAAGAAAACCAGTCTTTATTTTTATTTTAAACTTCCAAAATAATTTTTATTTATATTTTATTTAAAAAACTATACAGATAGAGATCTGATATAATAATAAAAAAAAACTAGATATCAGGAAGAAAGTTTTCCAAGCAAAATCTACTTTCTACTTAATAAATTCAGTGTTAATATATGATCCGTGCAGTATCTCAGCTCGGCATACTTGATAAGTAATGAAACATACTAAAAGCACTTTTAATTCATGATGAAGTCATATAGCACATCTCCTGACTGACTAAATGTCTTCCTACCCCTTGAATCCTAGTCAATAAATACAGACAACAACCCCTCATTATTTTCTTTCCAAGCAGAATTAAAGTTGATCAAGAGACTCATAAAAGGAAGATTCAAATAAAGTGATTTCTGAATCTTACATCAATTTTGGTCATACAAGTAGGCTATCATACTCAATCTTGCATTTAATTGTTCTTGGATGGAGCATATGGCAAAGAATTGAGGAGTTATCACATGTTGGAACTGGAAGGAGATGGGCCACACTTCCAGAAACTGCCAGATTCCAAGGAAGAACCAACAAGAGGGCAACGTGGGGAAGGAGTCAAACATGAAGTGATGATACTGCTTGATACACCCCTAAGTCCATATGGAATTCAAGAGAATGGTTCTGCTGGTTAGATACTGTCAGGGAAACCTTTTTTTAAAAAAAAAAACTGTATCCCTATTAACAAATATTCATAAAGATTATAGACCATTTTTAACTGTTGATATTCTTGGCAAAATTTTTATTGGTCTTCTTGATTCTGGTTCCACACGATCTTTGATGGATGCTAAGACATGGGAGGAATTTCCGAAGCTTGGCATGCAGTTAGAACAAGCGGAAGATGTTAAGCTCACAGATGGAGATCCAGCCACGGTTCTCGGAAAAATAACTCAACCAGTGAAAGTGGAGGATAGAATAGTATTGATAGAATTCATAGTTATTCATAACCTTAATCATAAGCTCTATTTGGGTATAGATACCCAAATGGAATAAAGGCAGATGGGATTATAATGAGTCAATCGATAGAAACAGCAAGAAACATATTAGACAGCGTCAAACTTTAAGCGCAATTTTATTACAGAAAGGACCAAAGAGAGAAAAACCAATTGCCTATGCTAGCCGAGGATTAACATCAGCAGAAAAGAAATACTCAACAACTGAGTTAATTTAGGGAAATTGAAAAATCCGTCCATATTTAGAAGGAATTAATTTACTGTGGTAACAGATCACATGGCTCTTAAATGGCTTCAAAATCTGAATGATCTTAATGGTTGACTTGCCCGATGGTCCGTCAAGTTAGAGCAATACAGTAACATTTTTCAGCAACACACAGACCAGGTAAACAGAAGGTTGGGGAATAATAGTGAGCGCAAATTTGATGGGTGCATTACCATTGACGACAACATTGTTCATACTCTGTGTATTGGACTATATTTTGAAATATTCCATTTTGGTTCCCTTGAGACAGGCAACTGCCTAAGCAGTTTCCAAAAATATTGAAGAACAGGTTTTTCTCATGTTTGGCGTTAATTAACTCAAATAATAGTTTGTGACAACGGGGTCCAATTTAAGAGCTGAGAATTCAGAACCATGATGGAAGAATATAAGGTTACTATGTGGTTCACTGCATACTATCACCCTCAAGCTAACCCAACAGAAAGGGTAAATAGGGCCATTAAAAGTAGCCTAGCATCATAAGTAAAAGACAATTACAGGAAATGGGACAAGGAGCTGCACAAGGTTGCATTTGCCCTGGAGACCGCAGGATTTAAGCCAGCACACATGAACCATGGACAAGAGTTGGAAAAGATGATGGACGACCAAAAGAGATGCGTTTTCAGAGAGTAAAACACTTATCTAAGATGTTTTTAATGTTCGACCTATATAGCATTGTAAAGAACACATATGAGAAAAGTAGGGAAGTGTACAATCTAAGGCGCAGACCTATATGAGAAAAGTAGGGAAGTGTGCAACCTAAGGCGCAGAACTATCGACTATCATGTGGGACAAACAGTTTGGTGCAGAACTCATCATCAATCAGATGGTGCAGCTTAATTCTCGAGTAAATTAGCATCAAAGTATAAAAAGTGAAAATAATGAAGAAAATATCCCCCTTAATAGTCGAGTTAGAAGACCTGAAATCGGGAGGAAGTGCAGGAACATGGCATGTTCAGGATTTGAAATCAGACCCACAAGAATAGCAAAATTCAGATCCCTACCGATGTCATACCTGGTTCGTTGTTGAGTTGGGTGGAACTGGTTATAGAGGTTATCCTTCTTTTTTTTCTTTTTTTTATAGGAAGGGGAGGGATGTTACAGTTGTAATTTATTGTTATTTATTATATGTTATTATTATTTAATTAGTCCTGAATTATTTTAATTATTACAGTCTTGGCAGCCGCCCATAAAAAAGAGAGGTGGGGGTACGCACATGCATCAAACAACGATATAGTAGTATGCCCTAGGATGTTGAGGCGCAGGTTCCTTTGAGCGGCCAGCTGAGCTGAGCTGGATGTAGCAGTAACACACCACGATAGCCTGAGTCTTTTAAGATTGAAGGTGCCGAGAGGCAATCGGGGAGAGAAAGTGGAGCTCTAAGGACAATACTCTGTGGGTTGATTATTATAGTTATAGTTATAGGGTTATTAGTTATAGTTAATAAGAACCCAGCTCTGTGTATGTGTGTACTCAGCTAGTCCACCTGTACAGGGGATAAACACATTAAGGTACAGACTAGGGGACTATAAAGAGTTGGTTCCGTATGTTTTTTTTTATTTTTTACAGTTTTTACAGGACGATTTTTTTTATTGTAATAGAATAATGTATGTCAGTTTAGAATATTTTTTTTTAGTTTTTTGCATATTGATCTAATGAGTTTTTTTTTCTTGACGTAAGAGTGCTCTCCCAGGTTACTAATAAGGCATAATTTTCATTTACTTTAGTTCTTATTTGGGGTTTTCGTTATTTCCAAGCAAAAATAATGTGTTCTCCTTGAGCGAATGAAATTATCTGTAAATTTAATTTTCATTATAGACCATTATTTTTTTTTTTTGGAACTCGTGCCTTCTCCACTGAGTTGGGGCACCCTATGGTAATTAGATTTCAGGTTCAACTAAAAATTATTTTTCGTATCCCTTACAACCTAACTACTCCTCATAATGTAAAATGGATATGGTTTTCCATATAACCTAGCCCAATGAAAGTGTAAATAAATGACATAGTTCTCAGTCTCCAACTCAATTAATACACACATTCATAAAAAACATTTATTCAAGAATAAAATCCTTCCCGGAACACTTCAAAATTAAATAACTACTGTGGAATTGTGAAGCTAATTACTTAACAGAATATATAATTATATTTAAATGTACATACATTTATGTACATAATACTTTTGGTGGTAAAAAGGAACACACTGGGCATGATACATGGGAGATATGGGTTTGAGTCCCTGTCAAAGCCAATCTTTTCACTTCAAAACAAAAATATTTAAGATTATAAAAATATTAATGAAACTAATTTCTAAAAAGAAAGTAATATATAAATAAAAAATAGACAAAAAGACAATAGATCCTGGCATATGGATGAATAGTCCATCCCCCTCCCCCATCGTATAAATTCACAAAATAAATTGAGATTTTTGCGAAATTGGGGAAAGAGGATCAGTAAAGAGAGGGGATTGACTAGGACTCGTGCTCTTGGTGGTGTAATGGAACACACCCCGTATGATACAAGGGAGATCCGGGTTTTAGTTCTGACCAAGGCCAATCTTATCTCTTCAAAATAAAATACCCTCTCTCCACTTTTAGGAGAATGGTATAACCTCATACTTTTTGCACTAACTGGAGCAGGAACAAATATAGACATTTATGATTAAAGAAAAAATATTTATCTTGAATTGTTAAGAAGTAGAATGGGGCCGGGATGACCGAATGGACAAAGGCGCTTGCAATAGGTAATCAAAGTTAAGCAACGTCGAGCGTGTTTAGTACTTGGATGGGTGACCGCTCCATTCAGGTGACCACCCGGCAATGTACGCCATGCAGTCCAAGCCTACCCTCACCCCCGGGTATGTGAGGCCCGTCAGCCTACTGGAGGCAACTCACACCGACCGGGCGTAGGAGTGATGTACCGTGTATCCCATCGAGAATCATGGTGTGGTTTTCCAGGACATCAGTAACTGCCCGGAGGTTTGGTTCAAGGACGGTATGCTTCAGGGAAAGAAATATAGGTCCTCGGGGCCTGCTGACTCTGGGCTACCATAATCCTTGGACCTTGCCCAGTTTGTCACTGTCCTTGAACCGAGAGAGCTGACACCATCGGTGGGAAGGACACTGCCAAGTTGGCCCCAATGGGATTATGGAGCTATAGGCAGTCTGCCGCTGCACCATGGTGGCCATGGCTTGCAGCAACTTGAGGTTTGGGCAACCCCCTCCAGGCTGTCTATGCTCCCGCAAGCAACACAGATGTCTGTAAGAAGACCACACTGCGCGGCTAAAGGTCTCAGGCCTAATGCGCCAACCGAAAAAAAAGAAAAAAAAAAGAAATAGAAGTTAAGAAGTAATAACATTTCATGAAAACCACGATTGATAAGTACAAAGTTAAGTTTTTCCTACTATATATAAAGTTGTTCATTAAAACAATCAACATAAAATGAACCTACCTTAGTTATACCAGGCAAATCTACTAATGTAAGATTCAATACTTTGGGAGAAAATATTTTCAGTATGATTGGCTCAGAACAAATAGCTTTGTTATGGCCTGCCATTCTGCCTGTCTCTTCTTCAATTTCTTTTCGTACTTCATCAAAATCGGTAAAAATTTTAGATTTCTTATGCAGAAATTGTGCCCACTCCTCTACATTTGGCTGTGCTCCTAAAAAATACATAAATTAAAAAAAATGAACTCATAAAAAGTGATAAAAAAAAAAAAATATGAAATTTAAAATAATATTAAAAATCAATAGACAAATAATATAAATAAAGTGAATCCAATAATACACAAGTGACAATTATTATTTACATTAACTTAATTCATTATCATTTTTTAATTTTATAATTCAGATCCTTACCATATTTTATTTTAATCAGTTTCAAAACCGTTTGAATTGTGTGAGCGAATATGCTATGCAAATAGAAGGAAAAATCAAGCAAAACACCAATATTGAATTCTGTGTGTTTTTGAATCTAATGTGATTATGAAATACAATAATCTCGAATGTGATGATTTTCTTGAAAGTGCATTAAAAATGATAAGATTGCATTGAAATGAGAAAATTCTATATATAATTTTCATTTTATCAAATAGGAATTAAAATTGTGATCCAAACACAAAACAGCGATTAATTATCAATAAAACAATTAGAAACTGCCAATTTCAACACTAGCTGAGTGGGGACAATGAGTTACAAATGATTGTTATTTGAATTATAGCATTGTTAATAAAAATGATAAAATTTTGAAGGTATTTTAAAGAAATTGTGGTTGTTAATGATGTTAAAAAGTAGACTGCCATTCTAAACATTTTAAATCTGAAGTAACTATACGAGATAGAATGAATGGCCATTCACTTTGAGTTGCTTTAAGATGCATTGGTGTCCTGAATGAGCATTGGTGTGCCTTGTTTTGCTGATGAGTACAGGGAAGCTGAACGGATCCTCATGGCTCAGCCCGATCCGAGAGCTGTAGTACCTAAAAGTGAGCGGGCGATAGTAAATTTTACAATTTCATTAATAGTTTTTAATTAAATGTTTCCTAGAGGGAAGATAATCAATATTTTCTTAATTTTAGTTTGATAACTCTTTTTAAATGCTTCTTTTATTGATACAAATGTTTAAGAGTAAATAAAGATTCGGCTTTTTATAAAAAATTAAAAAAAAAAAAGCCATAGAATTACGTAAAAAATATTCATAGCCATAATTCATAGTTAGCTATAGTCATCTCTGAAGAAATACAATATCTAAAGTAATTTATAATTTTAAAATACACAATGCATTTTTCATTGAGCAGCTGTAACTGAAAATACATATGATGCAGGGCCACTTTAAGCAGCTATCATTATTTTAAGCAGCAATAATTATAAGATATAGACACTGCTCTTCATCATGGACTTCATGAACTATCACATACCAAGGGATCGGCCATTAGTCAGCAAATAAAAAAAGGTATTTTGAAACAAGTAGGATCAAACAGGGAGAATGGTGCTAGTATAACTTAATTCTCATAATTAAGAATGAACTATTAAATATGAATGAACTCACCATTGTCTAACGTTCTTTTCTCTTTATCATTCAAGGGACAGTAGTTCAACTGTAAAACCAAAGGAGTTCTTGTAACGATTCCAGTGCCCCTTGGAAGAAATGATTTCCCAACAAGGCTTTCTATGACAGAGCTTTTCCCAGAACTCTAAATTAATGAAAATAATTTAAAAATTAATTAAAAAATATTATATTACCAAGTTAATTGAAAGTTACTGCAATCAGCAATAAATATACGTTATCTCAGCAAGTTCAATGTACAATCACCTAATATGTGAAACCAACAACAATAAATTCTATAAGATTTTATGATGGTTCTATAAGTGTTTAATCACTTTTAATAAGTTACAACAAATTGCCATGGAAACCAATAGCTTCCGTTAAATAATCTGGAAGCAGATATTATTATTTCGTTGTTACCTCCATATTCTGCATAAATCACCTTCTATCACTCCATAATCTAAGTATTATTCTTTATTAAATTCTGACCATTCCAATGATATATTACTGGAAATTGAAATTTCCATACAGAGAAAACATTTTTTTCTACTATACTTTGTTACGAAATTCTATCATATTCTATATTTAGCCACTTTTTGTAACTAGGGATAATAAGGGACTGCTAATTATTCAAAATAAACAATATTGAAGGTACTTTATGGGAAGATTTTTTCCCTTTGCCATTCAAGTCTTATCAGACCATTTTTATGATGATAAAACCTATCTCATATTAAAGATAACTTAATTTTGCTTGAATAAGACAAGTTAAATCCAAATTGTTATTGCTATTTTTGAGAAAAAGGTATAAGTGCTTTAAGGTTTGGTATAAAGTGCCCATTCAGGTTACTAAATTTTAACGTAACCTTTGCTGTAACATCACGGCCACACACCTTCCTCAAATGCCTAATTCAGTTTTGTACGACTAATAGTTTTTGTGCTAATCTGTTCACACAAATGCAAACACCATTTTGCAGTCCTTGGTAACCAAAAAATAAAAATTGAAAATAAATGTAATTAATCCTTTTTTGAGGTCTCCAGAAGGGTTAATCACAGAATAAAATAGGGCAATCACTTCTCATATTCGTTGTAGAAATTTTGATCATCGAAAATATACAAATGTATTGTACTTTTAAAATAATATATATTTACTATACGTTTAAAACCAAATCATTTTAATCAGAATGAGAAGATAAAAATCATTCCCTAGGACCAACACAAAATAGATTTCAGTCTACTCTTGGACATATTTGAACTGTGGTCATAAGACACAACCTAATTCTTTAAGCCTAAGCCTAATAATAATATTGATATTGTTAAAAAATCTCTCAGGAGTTGATTTTCTTATTATAGATATATGGTACAACCTTGTTTATCTGGACTAACTTGAACCGATGGAATGTATATCAATTCCACCTAACGGTCAAGTGAAAGTTTAATTGTTATCATCAGTAAATAATAAACATAGTAACAAATGCTATAGAAATGTAGATGAAAAATGAGTTAGTTAAAATATAAACCCCTTCGCCTTATAAGTAATCATACAGACTTGATAACTAACAAAACAGAGCAAGAAAAAGAAAAAAACAAAAAAGGGTAACTACAATCGATGTGATCATGACGATACAAATTTTGCTACTACTTCTGCTATGTTATTTCTGAGTGTTGCCGATATATCCCTGGAGGGTTTATTAATCCCTTGAGAATGAGCGGGAGTCAAAAGCTAGGATATAATAAACATAATCAAGGGCCTTTTTTAACTGATAAGGATTTGATGGAAGTTACCTGTAATACGGTAGCAAAACCCATCAAAACAGGCCATGTCCAGAAGTAGCAGCATTACCCAGTTTTTGCCAATGTATAAAAAAAATCAAATTCACTGAAAATATGTTATGAAAACCATATTTAACTTACTTAAAACCTTTTTTAAGAGAATAAGATATAAATATTTTATAACATCTTTACTGTCAGCTATCATTTATGTTCCCCAAATTAGGCAAACAATCATTAATAATTATAAATAAGGTATTAATTCACAATATTGTGTCACAGAATAATGTATGTATAGTATTATAGTACTTTTATTTTATTTTAAATTAATACAACAGAACTAAGCATGATGTAGCAATTATTTGAAAATAGAGTAACTATCAATAAATGTACTAGGGAAGGCCCAATATATTTAAAAAATAATTAACTGACAGTATGATAAATATATATCAGGTGTTACAGAAACTTACATGGAAAAATGGTTTACCGATACAAACATTGATGTAAAAAAAACAGTTTCAAAGAAAATAGTGATTATTTAACTTCAATACGATATGAAATAAAATGCTAAGTTTTAAGAAAAAACTTCTTAAACATTATTGTAAGATAAGGTCTATCACAGAATTGGTTTATAAATGATAATTGCAATTTCTATAGCAGTAAGGAATTAATACAGCCATATAAGGAGATAAATATTACTTAGCATGATTAAACCATACACTGTTGATAACCATAATACACAATTAATATATTGAAAATTATAAATCGGCTAATTAACTTAAATCAAACATTTATTTATTACCTGTGTCCCAACCACAATTATTTGTGGAAGTTGGATAGCATCAGCTCCCACTGTATTAAAAACGTCTTGTAATTTATTAATAACAGGTATTAGAGCTTCCATAATCAAGCTAATGAGTTAATTTTAAATATAATACAAAATAAAGTTAAATATTATCAGCGATTAGGATTCAAACTATTCGTTATCTTCAACCGAGAAGATGCGAAACCTTCCCATTTTGAATATCTTGAGCTAACTGGATCAAGTCAATAAATCGAAACATATACATTTTATTCCTGTTTAGAAATAAAATTCAATTGAATTAAATTAATTTGGAAAAATACAGGAAGAAAAATAACCTTTACAAATTCTAAAAATTTGATGGGTATAATATATATTTTTTTTTTTAATGAGAAAAAATATATATAAATATATATTACTGCATAATAGACTATCCTTTTTTTTATAAATCAAAAGGGTTTCTAATCGGGCCCCACTTTCCTTCTCCTTTTCGACTTTTGAACAGGACCTCGGAAATTAGATATACCACCAATGCACGAAATACGAAACAAGTCTTACATAGAACTTTGAAAAGGTTGTGTTCACGAACCAAGGAAACAGATCACCTTCAGTAATTATCAAGGAGGCTTCATCAAAGTCCTGCATAGAACACACATAAGCGCAAGAATCATCGACGCGATCATAAAAGATGCCAAACAAAAGATGAATGATTCCGCGATGGTGTTTCTTGAGGTGGTTGGCGCTTGTGACAACGTTGGCCAAGAGCACATTGTTTTATTCACCAAAAAATAAATTGTACTATTTTATAGAACTCTTTTAAGTATTTTTTTCATTTTTAAGATCTGAGGGACTGATCTTGGCTTAGCATTATAATTTGTTGAGAGTAGTAAATATCCAACTGCACTTGGGACTGACAGTGCTCAGCGATTCTATACGAAAATGCATTTTTTTTTTGCCAATGGCAGCCATTTTACTGTCGGCCAAATGCGTATTTTCAACTATTTTAGGACTCTACTTTAAATTAACTGTCTCCTCTTTACTCATTCTAGAAAAAAAAAACAATCTCTTTAAGAAGATTTGAACTTCAATAAAGGTTATTACAAGTATGAACTTAAAACTAAGTTTAACGGATCATATACTTCATCAAAGTCGTAAGCGGTATATTAAAAATATGGGTTTTTTGCAATGGGTAATTTTACAAACAAGAAGGCAGATGACTAAGTGTTTGTTATTGTGAATTAGTATCAGAATTAGCGTCAAAGTAATCATGCAAATGACACGATTAAATATTTGAAGAGTCCACGGAAGAAAGGGGGAGAGTCAATTTTTTCCGAATTTTAGTTATATACATATAATTGTTCGTCTAGATGAGTAGAATATGTTGGTGAAAAGAAATAGTCAGAAAAAATGACAGTCGGTTGGTTACAAGCGATGGAAAGAACCACGTACTCGGAAGGAAGGGGGAATGTCCACGCGGAAAAACCTAGAATGGGGGAGAGTCATGTTAGAAGTTATGTAGGTTGTGTATTAATATCACCATTTCATCAATAAAACAGGGAAGAAAGGGGGAGCGACCATGACTACCCCCCTTTCTGTTATGTTTAAATTGTTTTTTCTTTACTAAAACATTTTTTTTTTGTTATGTCTGTTTCGGGGAAATTTATTATTTTGAAACGCAAAACAAAAAGGAAAAGGACATATAAAAAAATTAAAGAAAAATGATAAAAGATGCGTAAGTAATTAAAGATCCAAACCTAAAAACTCGATTTTCTCGGAAAGCACTCCAACTGACATCCCCCCTTTCTTCCGTGGACTCTTCATTTAGATTGCACATTCTCGGGAGAGCTTGTATCTGACTAAGAGGCGGTGACGATCCTTACCTAAAATAAAACTTAGACAAACTTCTGAGCTCTAATCTTTTTAATCCGGAAAAAAAGGTCAATGTTGTTAACCAGTACTTGTTACCGGGACTTACCTACCCTTTCCAGGCGGCACCCCTGACAAAGACAAGTCCTGCGGTATTATAATGCATTGATGTAAATTTCTATAGGAATATTAAGGGCATCAGGTTCCCGACCAACACCTCTACGGCTATGTTCAACGACCGAGGAGGTATTGAGAACTATAGTTGATCCGCTGTCAGTGGAGAGTCCTTTGCAGCATTGGTCTATTTCCCAGCGATTATCAAATATACCGGACGCTTGTTCCAGTCTACATTTCATTATGCAGCGGGAATCGTTGTTTGTTCTGAAAGACTTGGATTGGATCAGGACAACATGAGCGTGAGAGCTCTACGGTAGTCGCTGAGAGAAACTTTTTTTAAAGAATGGACCGATTGCAGGTGGCAAGGCGTTGGAGTTAGACATTTTAAAGAAACACCGTTAGCTAATAGATATATATAATTTGGCAGAGAGTCTGAAAATGCCCCAAAACTCCCTTCTCATAATAATTCGTTGCCCTATAAGGGAAAAAAGGAACAGAAAACAGGAATTGATGAAGCTCCTAAGGGAAAGGTAACTCACCTGCTTTGATAAGGTCTGTTGCCTTTATTCCGACGAATCAGTAAGGTATGCTGATATAGTGGCCTTCCCTAGAAAGGAAAGAAAGCTATAATCCTGGATCAGATAGTCAGATATAAGAGCAATGACTTTGATCAGACAGGTGTAATGGAAAAAGAGAATAATTAAATATATGAATAGTGCATCCCTTTCCTTATAGCAAAATTCCACTAAACCTTCGGAGAGAGAGAGTTCACCGTGAGAGGTCTCTGGTTCGGATCTCGTGGAATAATTCTGAAAAGAACTAGGAGCTTCCGGGAGGACGTCGGTTTAGATATCGAGAATATAGCGATATTGGCCAAAAACATAATTCTAGACTTCCAGTTCATCGCCATCTGTATGGTAATGGTGTAAACATTTTATAATCATTTTTTATTTATCATCCCGATCTTATTATTAAATTTATATATTTACGTGTTTTAAACTTCTTTTTTATAAGAATTTTATTTTTTGGAAAAAGCGCTCATTGGAAAAAAGAATGGTGTAATTAGTTTTAAAACGATTAATTGTTCTGTATATAAAAATACAAATGTACCTATTTTTATGTCTGTCAGAGATTGATACATATGCTGTGTGTTTGGCAACCCTATGCAGTAGGAAAGCATTGTTTTGTTATTTAATAAAGTATTTCTCTCTCTAAATTTGAAACAGAAAGATCTCAAAGCACAAGTTGGTAAAGAATTAGTTTATATAACAAAAGATTATTATATTTTCTAGAGAATGAATGAAAATTGACAAAGGATGATTAGGTTTGCCACCTATAGCTGAGTAATGGCTATGATCACTAAATGCAAGTAAATATGCAGATTACCATAAATAGACATGGCATGCACCAAATGATATTGGCAATTTCCTTGCTTGAATAATATCACAGAGAGAAATGAAAAATGCTTAGAGCCTTTGGTTTTTAAATAGTTGCAAGAAATTAATATAAAATCACTCAACAAAATCAATACGACACCGATTATAGTTTCATAGGTCCTCTTAGCCAGTCTGGTGTCATCCATCCTGCTTATATGACCGCACCATCGCATATCCGTTTTAATTGAATTTTAGAGTCGCCCGCAGCCTGATTTCGAAGTCTATTACCCCTCTTTCGTTAATGTGAGCACCTAGGGTTTAAAGGTTTCTTCCTGCTCTAATCTTTTCGCGTTCAGGTGCACTACTCTTTTTTTCGGTTCGGCCAACTTTCTTTCCCTTAGAACCTTAGTTTTGCCTTCATTAATTTCCATATTTATTTTTCTGAGCTATTTTTTGTAGCGTCAGGAAATTGCTTTGGAGATCTCTCACATCTTTCTCGAAAACCAAGAGATCATCTGCGTATGCAAAGAGGCTATAATTCATTGGGTCCATTTTCCTATAAACCAGCCTGTAGGGTCTCATTTCTTGCTAGGCCTTCAGCAATGTGTCGTCCAAAAGAATAATGAAAAGGAGAGGGCTACGGCTATAACCATGCCTAATTCCCCTGTCCGTATGGAATTAGAGAGGTGGTTCATTGTCCTACCCAAACATCTACTTTCCTTGTATAGGTTGAGAATGGACAGCTTCAGTCCTGTTCCTATTCCTTTCTCCTCGAGTGCTTTTTTAATATCGCTTTTCCTGGCTCGGTCAAATGCTTTGCAGAGATCCACAAAGCAGCAACTCACCTCCCTTCCTTTATCAATAACTTTTTCAGTAAGTTGGCTTAACGCGAATATAGGATCCCGGGTTGATCTGTTATTACGGAAGCCATAGTGTTCATCCCACATCTTGCCCTCTACTTCTCTTCTTAATCTTCTTTCCAGAAGTTTCGAATATATTTTTCTGGGAATACTGAGTAAGGAAATTCCTTTGCGATTCTTGAAGAATGGTACAATTATGGATTCTTTCCAGTCCTTTGGTATTTTCTTTTGCCTCCAAACCATATTATATAAGAGTAAGAGTATTCACCTGCCTATATCTCCCATGTATTTTAGCATTTCCGGAGAAACGCCATCATGACCTGCTATCTTTCCTAATTTCACTTGTTCCATAGCTGTCTATAACTCCTCTTCTTCTATGTAATCATCCTCATCCCATAAGTCTTCCTGCACGGTTGTCTCCTCTTCTCCCTGTTGCGGTCCGTCTAAGAGCTCCTAGAAATATCCCTTCCATCTTTCCATGATATCAGTTGGGGTTGCTCAATATATTTCCAACTACGTCGCTGATGAATTTTAGTGTTGGTTCTTGTACCTTAGGCATATTCCTTAGGGCTCTGTAGAACAACTTTTATTCTCATGGTGATTTTTCTCCATCTCCATCCATACTCTGTCCAGAACTTTCTTTTGGATTCTCTTTTTTTAATTTTCATTAAGGCTTAATAACATAAAATCAAGTTAACACAGCCTAAACAAAATAAATTTAACCTTCCTGAACAACATGTATTAATTAAAGATTTTAGTAAGTATATACTAATTTTGGTGTTTAATTTATTCGTAGTTTTGGAGTTCGGGTGTGTTATGTTAGGGATACTATTTTATGTTAGTTCTGCAACTTCTGAACAGCGGCACGGATATCGATCAATACCGTGTATATTCGGCGTTCAGTGAGCCGTCCTTCACAGTCGTCCCCCCAATATTTTGACAGGAGGGGACAGTCCCCCCCCAATACTTTGCTGGAGAGGACCCAATGTAAAAAATTAAATAAAAGTGCGATTTTACGAATTCACCCAAGTTTAACCAATAATATATATATATATATATATATATATATATATATATATATATATATATATACAATATTAGTTAATTTTAGTAATAACAATATAAAATCAATAACACTCTATTGTTAAAGCTAGTCAGGCGTATTGTGTATTAGATGAATTATATATTACTTTCACTTACCTATATATGAAATATATAGTAAGTGGAAGTATTGCGATCGTGAAAATTTTCGACTTCCGGTTTTCAACGGAAATACACGTTTTGGGGTCCCCTGAGTCAAAATAACCAAGTCCCGCGAAATGGTCTGTGTGTGTGTGTGTCTGTGTGTGTGTGTGTGTGTGTGTGTGTGTGTGTGTGTGTGTGTGTGTGTGTGTGTGTGTGTGTGTATGTGAACAGACTAGCTCAAAAACTATATACCGTGCGAACCTGAAATTGGGTATTTCGAGTATGTATAAGCCCGCGATGTGAGAGCAAAAATTTCATTAAATTTTCTCAAAGGGAGGGGGTACTTTATTTAATAACTTTTTAAGTTTTTTTCGATTTTCTCAAAAACGGCTCTAACGATTTTGATTAAATTGAGGATTTGAACTATTTATATGCCTGAAATATGACTGTAAAAATTTCATCAAAATTGATCAACCGGATGGGGAACTTTACTTAATAAATTTTGTATCATTTTCACATGTTTTTTTTATTTACTCAAAAACGGTTTTAACGATTTTGATCAAACTGAGTATTTGATCTATTTATATGCCTGAAATATGACTGTAAAAATTTCATCAAAATTGATCAACCGGATGGGGGACTTTACTTAATAAATTTTGTATCATTTTCACATTTTTTTTTATTTACTCAAAAACGGTTTTAACGATTTTGATCAAACTTGGTATTTGATGTATTTATATGCTAAATATGTGATAACCAACATTTCATCACTATTGAGCAACCGGAGGGGGGACTTTACTTGATAAATTTTGTATCATTTTCACGTGTTTTTTTTATTTACTCAAAAACGGTTTTAACGATTTTGATCAAACTTGGTATTTGATGTATGTATATGCCAAAGATGTGATAGCCAACGTTTCATCAAAATTGGTCAAACGGAGGGGGCACTTTATTTCATAATTTTTTTTCAAATTTTTACCTTTTTGATAGATTATCTCAAAAACGGCTTTAACGATTTTTATCAAATTCGTTATGTTTAATGAAAATTAGTTGTTATTTAATATCAGGTAAGCTTTATCATTATTAAAATGTTCTATGGGGGCTTAAATTGGGAAGGGGTCTTTTTTGTTTTCTTATAAAGTACCTTTGTTTTAGTTTATATTGAGAAATTAACTGTCTCTCATCACGCCTAAAAATAAGAAATGGCTAAATATGATATATGAAGAAAATCAAGTAAACATATACAGGAGAAAAAAGATGAATATTCCGTCAACTCATAAAACACCTTGAGCTCACGCATGCTTGGGGGTATGCATCAACGCCTTTAATGACAAACCAATGCGTTATAATTAAAGATGTTCTGTTCATTTGAGAAGTGGCAATTAACAAAACGCATTAATTTCTAATCTAAGTAAGTTGGTAAGTGAAAGTTGTGTGTTGCGCGCACGCACCAGATTTTTTTTTATTTCAGCTCGAACTGTTTTGTTTAGCAGCTTGATCCTACTTTCCATCAATTTGATGAAGCTTAGAGAAGTTAATGGAAGCAATGAAATCAGTGGGATCAGGATCAGAAGGAGAACTTGAATTAAATGCAATCAAGAAATTTCGGCCCACATCCTTTAACACTAAGCCTTAACAAGTCCCTATTTTATAACTGAAGCATAAATTGACAAGTTTTAATATACTATAAATGCCTCTAAAATACAGGTTGGAGGATGAATTTAAATAATTAAACATTTGTTTTTAGGGGTTATTATTTCAACTTTTGTCCCTCGAATTTCTACCTACCCTATCTAGGAAACAGTTGAGCCGCCCCCCCCCCCCCCAAATAATTTGGTGCTGGTGACGCCCATGACCAAACAAACATAATAAACATAAGGAAATCATTAATGAATATTTATAACCATATAACCAACTAATGGAAGATTCAATATTTAAGTAAGAAGTGGTATTCAGTTTATTTGGTAAATATTGTCATTGATACAGATATAAACACAGGTACAACATATTGTGAAAATTAAATTTAGATTTCATTTAATATTTATAACAGCTTGAATTCATTTTAACAATTGTTTAATAACACATATAGGTACTTGATTTTTTTTTTCTCCAGAGTTTTCAAACGGAATAAATTCTAAACTTTCATATCTTGGTCTTCATCATTGTGGAGTAGCTTTGAGAAAAACGACACCTGAAACATAAGTAAAGAGTATTATAATACATCGACTTGATAAAAATAATTATAATATATTAAAAAGTAAGTTTTTACACTTGAGTCAGTTTTTAATGAAGGAAATGGTAATATACATCAAAGATATTTCTTACTCCACAACTTTTCAACTTAATTCGTGCTCCCCCGTACTTACTCCTTCCGGTCAACCTGACTAAATTAATTATTACAAGTTGGTGCACGGTTAAAGCGTACTAACTTTCTTAGGAGAGGGGGTTCAAATATCATAGAACTATATATTTTTTTATAAAACATAGCATTGTTAAAAACTATGCTTTGGCTTTAGGCATAATCAAAATTTCCACAGATCTGTTGTTGTGTAATTTATTATCACAATATCAGTTTAAAATGACTCAGCCTTGCGTAATTTCAGCAATATAATATCCTGATAACATTTTATGTTTATACACACTTTGCTTGTTTTGATGAAATATCAACAAAAAATCAAAGATTAATACATCGGATTAACGGATAAACAGATAAATCTAAACACAAGTTTACAACTACTACTTGCACAAAGTTACAAAACTATGTACAACATGTTACAAAACTATGTACAACATGTTTTTCGTTTCTTGCGCTATACCATATTGCTTTTAAACTCATTAAAAACATTAGGAGGTATTATTTTCATAATATATAAAGAACAGGCTTCTTTATTTAATTAAATCATTTCTATATTACTTATTAATCTTCTTAAAAAAAAAAAAACTATAAAGTTTAATGTCAGCAACGTCATTGATTGTCCCTATGATGATATAATGGTTATCGGTAACCTTATCAATGTTGACGATATTTAATACAATTAAACTATCACATGGCTAGATGGGGAAGCATCATATGCATGCAACGCAGGGTGCTTTTAAGCCTATTCTATCTACACCATTGGCGGAAGGGCTGTGGGGTTGCAGACCCCTTTTTCAACAAGCTGGATCCCCCCATGTTCTACACTTCAAGTTCTTAGTCCTATAATCCTAACCTCATTTTACAAAGCTGAGTGTACTTTTACAGATTTTTATTTTCCAATAACTGACAGAAATACCTTTTTCATTCTATAGTGTTCATCATTCATTTTGAATGCCTTGAATGTAATTCATATTTATTATTCTCTAGGTATTTTTGACATCATAAGAACTCCAAACTCTTATTTTCTAAGATATATCCGACTATTATACACTAGCGGACAGAAAAGCCCGTGTTAAGGCGCGCCTTTATTACCACAGGTATTATTATACTACAGGTAAATTTAAGATAAAGACGTCGACTTAGATACAATATTTGTTTATTTTGGGTTTTTTGATGTCTATTAATAACACTTTCAATTAATCACAATGTTAATCCTCTCTAGTATCTCCCAATAATGCCCTTTTAGTTAGGTCTTGTATATCTTTAATGTTATATGTTTTCCTTCTTAAAGCGCTTCATATACATATACATATATATATATATATATATATATATATATATATATATATATATATATATATATATATATATATCTTTTTTCTTTTAAAACAACGGTTAAGAAACCGCACAAAGATAGCTTTAGAAACCGCTTGTCGACGACTCAGAATGGCCTGCCATATGAATGTCAGTGTACAGTAGAAGCTGGTTGGAGTGGACCTGCACTCCAGGGGCCCAGAAATGGATCCTCAGTCCTGTACCCACTCCTAAATAATTTTCTATAATCTCGTGTTACACTTTACTATCATTTTTTGCCATATACCCATGTATCCTGACTGGTTAAATCTATGAATTAAATGTAGTAATGCTATATTTACCTGTAGGATTTACTCTCACTGAAATATTACTGGCAGGAAAATATACACCTTCCAAATTTTTGTCAGAATACAAATCCTAAAAATAAAATAAAAATAGTTATGTCATGATACATTGATATTATAATTATTATTATATTCAAAGGTTCACAGAATGTATTTATTGAATAAATAAAATAAAATGGGATTATTAAAATGGAAAGGGAGAGGTAAACGTTTTATTTCTGAGCAATGCTGCCTCTAAACCTCAGGGTGCTATTAGACACCTGAGTGTCCATCCTTCTTAAGGCGATGTTGCAATATATGAGTGGAATTATAAATATGAAAGATGTCATTAGTATACAATTAAATTTGCTTTTGTTTATTCCATTTTTTTTTTCTTGTCCCCCGAAACAAAAGTATTTACAAATATCTACAAACCTATGGTCCCCTCCAAATATTCGTAACACCAGTAAAATGTAACACACAACCTCCCCCCCCCCCAAAAAAAAAAAAAAATAATATAGTAAATATGTATCCTCCATCGAAATTAATGATCCGTTAAAGAGTTGTCTCCCCTCAAAATTTTAAATACCCCAACTTCCGCTAAGCCACCCCCCTTAGGGTACCTCCCATTATCACTCTCCTGTTAGATGTAGCTCAAAAACATTTTACCCCATTGATATTAGCTTTTTATTTTACTATTAAATATTCTACTAAGTTATACTTTAAGCCACTTTTACCAATTATTATTTTACTTTCATAAACTTACTTTCATTAAATAACCCTCTGGATTATTCAAACCAATTCTTCTTAATTCCACTTGGAAAAGGAATGGCATACCGTCTGTCCTTCTGCTATAAATTGCAACTGCATACGAAAATTCGCCAGCAACTACTGGCATGATTTTCCTTGTCCAAACTTCAATTTTGTTTTTCTGAAAACCATAAAATACTTTCTAAATTATTTTCATAAAAAGATTAGATATATCTATTTATTAAAATACAATCATTAATTAAATAAAAGGTTAGCGAGTTCGATAGAGCATTATTCTCCTTTTCGCTGCGCCCAAAGGTAGCATTGATCTTATGCGGACGAGGCTTATTCTAAACTTAGTTCGTTGCTTCACTGGATCATAATCTTATATGATCTTATATGATTCCTACCATTCCCGGGACTAGTGACAATGATGTCCAAAGTAAAGTCCCATTCCACTTTGTTTTACCTATGCCAATTAGGAGACGTTTCCTATCGAAAAGATTGTTAATGAAAATATCAATGTTATAAGATGAAAACGGAACGAATAATAGGATTTTCTTTAATGAAGGAGGTCTTCCGTGTTTAATATTTATTTATTTATTATTTTTTTCCCGATGTTTCGAGCTTGTGGCTCATCTTCTGGGGTTATCTTATCTTTAGTTGTTACATTTCCATACAAGCCATTTGTCAAACTTCTCTTTTTAACAGTATAAAAATACTTTTGTCTTTTGCATTTTATGGCCTGTTACATTTCTTTGATTTCATTGTCACATTATAGTTATTGGCTTAGCAGGAACGAATAATAGATTGACCGACTGAACATAAAAAGATTATGTGCATACCATAATGGAAAAATATGTGATTCGACAGGCCCAAGGTTACCAACAGAACCACTTCCATCAGATTGGGATTGCAGACTCTCCAGAATGTCCAATTTTAAAAAATAAAGAGAAGATTATAGAATATCTCAACATTAGTGTAGCCAGACAACTCGTGGTCTGGGACGGATATATTTTTGAAGCTCCCCTAAACGAGAGTGAGACTGGTGGGTAAGGTGGTCCTAACCTTATGGGGCTGCCTGGCTACGATACTGTATGTCGAAAGATACGTGAAAGGGGAACACTACTGTTATGTCACTTCTAGTTAAGTTAGTGCGTTTTGACCATCATATTAGCGAATTCCCATCTTATCCTTTTCATTTAATAGTGCCTTGATTAGTTTAGTTAAAGCGCGGTTTTCGACTCCAATCTCTTAACTCGCTCAGAAAGAATACCTAAACAAACCCCCAAGGGGTCCTTTTCACTTGAGATCGGGGCCATACTAAAAGGTATCAAATACTAGTCGTTCAACTTGGGCAGCTTAGTCGCGAGGATCTTATATGGGCCATATATTCCAACAAAATTTTGAATGGATGCCTACTTAGCATTTGGAAGTCCCGTTTTAATCAGCGCAGGATCCTGGCAAAAATACCAACGAACTCAGCATCTTCTAATGGATTGCCTATCTGCTATCTTAAATTGCAATCAAAAAATTAATTTACTATTTCTACATATTCTACTTATCTTGAAGGTATTTGTTTCTCGAATTGAACAGTCCGAACCAAAACCCTGCCGCATGAAGCACCAAAATTTCGCAAATTGCCTCTGAGAATAGCACGAATGAACACCGCTCACTGTCGTTCTCTCTGACATTTTCGGCAAAATTATTGTAAAAATGTTCAACAATAGTTAGTGACTTATCAATAAATTTAAATTGAGTAGGTATTATGATTTTCAGGTGTTTTAAGTATCAGAAAACAAAGGAAGTTGTTTTATTTTTTATATTTTTTGCTTAACTAGTTGTAATTTTTTTTTAAACACATAAATATTACATAAGTGAACGAAAATAGAGCATTCATTATATCATTGCCGAACAAGGAGTAAAATGGATGCTTCAATGTTAACTAATTAATCATGCACAGGCATTTTTAACGAGCTAAAAGATAAGTGAAGTAAAATGTATGGAGCTAACATAAGCGAATATATTGTGATGTTTATATAAACTTAATATTTTATACTAGGTATATTTCATAACCTAATTGAAATTCATACTTTTCACTAATTAAATGGTTTAATGCTATTTTTTTACACTTAATAATTAACCTAAACTCATACGTACCCTGTAAACACGGAGTCCTTGTATTCCTAAAATATCCTGATTGACTTTTATTATATTGCGATTCAGTAGGATTGCTTTGTGTTCAGGTCTAATGGATGTTAAGTCATTTGACATCAACAATGGCGCCGCTAAAATTGCCCAAAGTGCCATTTGAACCTTGCTTTGATCATAACTCAATCCGTAGTTTCCTATCAATAACTGAAATATTAAAAAATAAAAATGGGCATATCAGAGTTATTTTTGTTTTAATTGCTATCACAATACTTATTATAGTTTGTATGTTCTCAAATTATCAATGATATATTAGCAGTACCAAATTTATATATTTATTTATAATTATTTTTGTTTAATTAATATGATACTATTTCGAATATATCTATTTATTGTATGAGAAGTGTATTTTAAGTGCATAGATGGTAAAAAAATATTTTCATTTACCATGTCTGGATCGTTCCAATGACCAGGTCCAGCAAATTTGGCAATATGATCTTGTTTCAACGCGAAGTAGTCTAAAATTGTAGTTACGCTTTGCCATGAATCATCTATGTCATCGAAATTCCTCCATAAATTACAATTTTCAGCCAAAACAGAGAAGTCCGTCTAAATTACAAAAAAAAAAAAAAAAAAAAAATCATGAGTATTGTTTTTTTAGAGATATGAAATTGATTCTGCTCAGACATTGTATTTTTTGCAAATTGAAAACCTTGGTAAGCATATATAAAAAGACTATATTAATCGAGTAATGCTTCCATGTACATTGCGTATACTTATGACGTGGTAATTATATTATTGTTTAAATATTAAGTCTATCATAAGTTATACTTGAAGAAGATGAAATTATTAGAACCATTCACTTACTGGGACACTCAATTCGTCTTGATAAGCAGGATAACTACACGAAAACACGACCGGCCTTCCAGTTTGATTTAGCCTGTTTTTCACTTCCTCATACCCTGAAAATTAAATATACAAAAAAAAAAATCTCTGCATTCTTCCCGTTTATTAGTCTTAGCAATATGAATAACGATATCAAATTATTAGATAGTTATATTTATTATAAAATATTGTACTATTATTTTAGAATTACCTTTTTCATAGTCATAACCATTGTAGTAACATCCGTCGACTTTGATATAGTCGATTTCCCAGTCTGCAAACATATTTATGTCTTGCTTCACATTATCAATTATGCCAGGATATCCGGCACACGTCTTGTTACCATAATTTTCGTATATTCCGAATTTCAAACCCTTTGAGTGTATCTAAAAGAGAAAGAAAAAAAATAATTGCTACAAACTACAATGGATGGTATTTTTTATCTAGAAAAAAAATTGAGACATCGATATAAAGTTGAGTATTCAATGAGAAAATTAACAGTGTTAATACTTAATGAATTTACAAGGAACACTCTCGGATGAGAGGATGAAGAGAAAGGTGGGACTAATAATTTTATTTATTTTTGCTCAGAAAAATCAAATATTCAGAGAATTTAATGAGTTAGAAGAGTGAAACTGAGACATCATAAATTCAAAAAATTATATTTTATATTTTACATCCTTTCTAAACGTGCAGCATATTTATAATTAGCAAGGCATACTCAAATACTTCGGGTTTTTAAATAATTTTGAACTACTAAACAACATTCTCCCATCTGTTAAAATTAAAGATAAATTTTGCCAAGCACCTACCTGTCTAAGTAGTTTATTGTATTTGTTATTGTGTATTTATGAATATTTTATCAAATCCCCTGATACCTCAAAAACAGAAATCTTGGCAGGAAGTAAGCACTACGAATACATTCACGTTTTTATTTGGATTTCCACGCAGGATTAGCTAATATTGTGTGTAAGGAGCTTGTTTCATGCTAAATATGACGCTCTGCAACTTTTATCAAAAACATTTTTCATTTAAACTAGATTTTTTTGAGTTATAGGCGTTGGAACACGGTTTCAACCAAAATCGTAAAGAATACAGATTTTTGATGTTCCAAACTCGGCTAAACCACTAAACTGATTTAGATTTCAAATATATCATTTTATTTGCAATAGTATAGCCTTTTATAGTTTATAATAAAGAGAAAACAATCCTTTGTGATCTGTATTTGCCGATTCATATGCGGGAAACTGAAAAAAAAATCCAAACATTTCACGGATTTTAGGCCACTAAGCACTAAATACGTAGCGCTAAATACACTTTGTCTCCACCGGAGTTCGCTAACTTTAAAATTAAGATTTGGCTCCGCCGGTAATCGAACCTGGGTCTTCCGCGTGACATGCGCGGTATGCTATCCATTACACCACGGAGTCGCTTCCAAACGGTGCCAAACCCTTCCTCCTTACTGACACCCCTCCCACGATCTCGCAAATTTTGCGAGTATTTACGGGAGATGGACAATTTTTGTCCAATTTTGGGCATCTCTTGACATACGTCAATTTTTAAATTATTTTATATAATTTAACCATTATTGTGTAGTAATCACCTATTTTTTAAATTATTTTAAATAATTTTATTTTTGAAGAGAAAAGATTTGGCTCCGCCGGGAATCGAACCCGGGTCTTCCGCGTGACATGCGCGGTATGCTATCCATTACACCACGGAGTCGCTTCCAAACGGTGCCAAATCTTTTCTCTTCAAAAATAAAATTATTTAAAATAGTTTTCGATTTATGTGCGAAAAATTGAAAAAGGTTCGAAAATTTCGATTCTGTTTCTCTATAAAATTTGATGGCCACCGATATGAGGTTGGAGACATTCACATTTGTTGTCTATGTAATGAGTACTTTTAGGCTATATGATCAAAACCTTTCTTCACTTTTTTGGCCCTCAGCTCCCGGATTAAATGTATTTGAGTGTGGAAATCCGATTTAGGAATATTATAGAAATACCTCAGAGAAGGTCGAGCGAGGGCGTTTTAGTTATCGACGAAAGTGATTTGGATAAAGCGGATAACGTGGCAACTCCAACATGTAGATATTAACCAAAAGGCTGGTTAAATGGTTTTGATGAGCTTTAGAACATTCGCTTAGGATTGGGTCTTGAACAAAAAGGATATAAGGTCTTGATTTAGTTTTCGTTGATCAGATAGAAATAGCACTGGCAATTGTTCGAAGGAATTTGGACTGGCAGAATATGATGTGTTCCTCGGGGTAATATAGTGATATTGTTCATTGCTTAAAGTTAAAAGCTTTAAGAAATTGTAAAAGTAAAAGATTATAAAACGAATTCTGGCCTCAATAATAAGGGGTAATGAAATCAGATGATTGGGGTTATAGCACGAATGCCTAGAGAAGCTATCCCAAAACCCCTACCAGAGAATCGGCCCAGAGGTAAGCGTGGGCGACGGCTGAGGTAAACCAGGGGGAGGATATCATGAAGAGGATTTGCTTAAGAAGTTAGAGAATCATTGCCCGGGACAGAAGAGAGTGGATGGGGCTTATAAGAGAAGCCTGGGTCCTTGCAGGACCGTAATGCTAAAAAATATATTAATTAAATCGTTTAATGCAAGACTGTTCTAACTCAAAACAGCTTTTTTAAGAAAAGCCAATTAAAATTCCTTTTTCCCTTCCTTTTGATATTCGTTATCTGCTTTATCCGATTGTTACAATGTTTCATAAATCATCACTATCGCAGTCTATAAACGGTCTTGCACAGAGGTAGCAGAGGATAATTTAAAGATGAATCGTGAACAAAAATAAAAAAAAATGCTATTTTTTCAAATCTTTATTCTTGTCAAAAGGTTGCAATGTTTAATTATTGATAAGCTTTTGATAATCTTTTTACAAAGTACAAGTGATTAATTAGAAATATCTAAAATGATTTCAATTTCGAATGAAGTTATCTCAGCAAAATTTTCAAATTAATGAAATGCGTTCTTAATTGAAATTGTATAATGCATCGAAAATGAGAAATATAAATACTTATGTAGGAGCTGATATACCTTTCTAATCATAAGTATCAAACATATAAATGAATTTTTAAATCTATGCCAATATAAGACGAAAAATATATGAATTATTCATAGTTCATATAATTTTTTTTAAGCTTGGTTCCAGAAAGAAATTTGGGGGTTAATACCGGTAGCAAATATAAAATAGGTAAAAAAACAGCACACTTATTCATTTACAAAACAGTAGAAACCTTGTTAAATATTCATAAATACTACTATATACCGGAAAATGTATCAGATTAGATGCGCAAATTTATTCCAGTCATATCGTTATTTTATTTATTTATTTTTTATTTTTTTTTTTACTTTAATTATTAATCCGCATCTGTCAGCAAGGTGCTGACAATCAGCGAATGAGATGGTGGTAATAGGTTATAATGACATGTCAGGCATGAGGAGGGAAAGCACCCAGCAGTACCCCCTTCCTGGCTTGAGTCAATTACCTCGGTTGTCAAAGAGAGCAGATCTCTCATCCAGCGCCTTTTTAGTCTTCTCGTACCCATGCTTATGTCTGCCATATTACTGATTGAAGTATTTGGATGTCCGTTTAAATAAGTAAAAAATCGTTTGTATAGCGTCGTTATGTGCTGGTCGACTGTTACTACATGGAGGTCTGTATGTAATGTTTTGTTAGTCATGTACCAAGGTGCTTTTGTAATGAGTCGTAATAATTTTGATTGAAACGTTTGCAGTTTTTGTAAGTGAGTCTTTTTAGCAATGCCGAAAATCGGTGAGGAATATGTCCATATGGGTTTGAGTAAGTAAGAGTACGTCTGGGGGGCAGGTATGTTTTATAAGCGTGAATGTAATGTGTTTTGATTTGTCATGATTGAGTCTAATTTTCCATAGTTGAAACCAATCGTGTAACTTGTGAGAAACCCCGTCGTTTTTTTTTTTGTTTTTTTTTTTACGTTAAATTTTGTATACGAATAATTCTTATATTCTGATAATTCTTTTCTCGTTTTAATTAAAATGAGTGCTTTATAATATTATCCATATTATCCTACCGATGTTACACCAAATGTTATATACATTTTAGGATTTTTAATTAATCCCTCCAATAAGCGGGATGAATATATGTATATTTTAAAAGAAAAAATGTCCGAAAAATTGAAAAGGTGAGATACTAAAAACTGCCAATCACTCTCACTTTACCTCCCTGAAGCCTTGGATATTAACCAAGTCTCAGAACTACAGGTGTCAGCAGACATTGATCAGCGGATCTTGTGACCTCATACAGCATGATCATGGTCCTATCTATGAGAAAGGTATTTATAGTATAGTCATTTTCGCATGGCTAGACAGTTTCGATTTCCTACTGCCTTTCTACCTTTCATTTCGTCTGTCACTTCATTATTTTCAGTTCAACTAATCCAAATATGCATTATGGAATTAGGTGAAAGACATCCCGAAGAGGATAGAAGGAGATGGAGGATGGTTGCGTGGAGCGTAAGAGAGTTGAGGAGCTGCACGTTCACACAATACTGTAGTGCCCAAAAAAAAGAAATAAATATTATAAACTTACAAACTTGGACAGTGATTCCATCCCGTAAGGGAATCTTTTCCTATCTGGTTGTAAGTAACCCGAGGAATTCCTCTCTTTCTCTAACCAGCAGTCATCAATGACAATGTACTCGTAGCCTGCAGCTAAATACCCTTCGTCCACCATAGCTGTTGCTATCTTCCTTACCAGCTTATCACTAAAACATCGCAAGGGATGAAATAATTTATTGGTAAGCTCCAAACTAATATAAAAGTTTCGATAAATAGGTGTTGCCGTCTTGTGAATTAAGTACCCACCTTATGCAATCATCTGGAAATTGGTCACAATCTATGGTGCACCTGTACCTCTGCCATGACATCCATCCCATTGGAGGAGTGAGAGCCAAACCATTATCCAAACTGTGTCCTGACTCCAACCATAAAAAAAATATCATCAATAGCATCGGACTCCTAAAAACCAAATAAACAAGATCGTATTAAATAATTTACTTAATTTGCTAGCGCTAAGTACCAAGCGAGGATCAGTTCTTGGCCACCATTACTGTTCTCACTACGCTAGACCCATGAATTTATAAAAAATATATCATAATAAATAATCATTTAGACATATCTACATGAAACAATTTAGATAAGTTTATAAGGGTTTTACATATAACATTTTTTGTTTGTTTTATGATAGATGCTGTATGGTATAAAAAGAAATCTGTCATGGTCAAGTCTATGAGCCTTACAAGTGCACTTATCTATACAACTAAGCCACTCAGTTACTTTATATTACCATAATTTGTTTGATTTAAATATATCTTTATTTTTTAATCAAAATCAGTTATATATTGACAGTTTTTTGCTTCTGTTGGCTTTACAGACCTTGGGGACTCTCCTGAACCAATCTGCCTTTCTTGGGCTAATATTTTATTTCCAAGTAACTGCAGTTGTTAACATCAGTTGTTAACATCAATGCTACCATATTAATATTATTAATATAGTATTGATTATGAATAAAATCTGAATAAAAAAAAAAATATGTTAGAGAAACTTAATTTAAGAAAGTAATTGCTGGTATGTTTATGTTACTTTGGCTAGCTTTCCTTTTGTTTATTCATTTGCTGAGAAGTTATTGTGGCCCTTGAGGCTTATGTTGGTATAGAATTGTTGGGGCCCTTTGGTCAAAAAGTTTAGAGAGATGGTAAAGGACGATCCATATTTTTGTGACTTAGATTCTGGGCGTAATATAAATATTTCTTACCCATACCAAATACTACTCTGCTTGTCAAATATTTTTAAGAAGGGTTCTTGTGAATACTAATAAGAGATACGTTGTTTCTTTTCAAGAATCTTAAATAGGAATATTATATTCTTATACTTAAAAAATAAATTTTCCTTGATTTATTATTTTTATATTTAACGTGACTTGTTATACTTTCCAGGTATAATTAGGATACGGATTTTTAATGATTACAGGTAAGGGACCTTTATTTTAAATAATCCTATGGCTGCAATTAAATAATCCTACTAATAGAGGACTGCTATTAAATAATCCTAGGGTCATCTGCCGACTACGAACCCGCGACCTTGGGTATAGAAGTTGGCTTTGCTAACCACTACACCATAAGTGACTCTATTTATTGTGATTAATAAGGTTAATTAAATGAACCTTATCGTTTCACATTTTGCCATCATCCTGTTGAATGAAATTTAAAAAAATATGGGAGCATCTTAGTTCATGTATTTCTTACTTAACTTCATTGTTAGAATATATTTACTCCTGTAGTTGAATGGAGGTCTAATAACTGAAAAGTATAAAAATTAATATCCTTAACAACCTAAAAATAAATAATATTAATAAATTTTCCGCCTGGTCCAAGCCCCTCCCCCCCTCCACCCACGCAAAATCCTTCCTAAATCTCCCCCATGACCTGAAAATCGGAAATGGCTACTAAAACTTTCTTATTATTTCTACAGATTTTTAGTTTATGCTTGAATGGTTGCCACAGTAATAGAAGTGATACTTAAAACACCAACAAGGTTCCAACAGTAGTCTTAGAAAAGATGAGTGTATCACATTTTGATTATCATACAATGCGATTAACTTGTACATATGTTAGAATTTAAAACAATAGGAGGATTTAAAAGAAAAAATAGAAATACCAATGTCAATAGTTGCGTATGTGCTATAAATTATATTTATATAATCTTAATTAATCTAATCTTAGTTCGTGGCTGACCACCATTTTAAATTATTTTTATGCTCGCATCCTCGCATGTAACGCAGGAGACCCAGGTTCGACTCCCGGCGGAGCCAAATCTTTTCTCTTCAAAAAATAAATTATTTAAAAATAATTTAAAATGGTGGTCAGCCACGAACTAAGATTAGATTAATTAAAATAATTTAAAAAATTGACTTATGTCAATAAATATCATAAATTGGACAAAATTAGTCCACCTCCCGCTACTAATCACAAAACTTGTGAGATAGGGGGAGTAGGTATCAGTGAAGAGGAAGGATTTGCTCTGCCTTGAGCCGAGCTCTGTGGTGTAGTGGTTAGCATCCTCGCATGTAATGCAGGAGACCCGGGTTCGACTCCCGGCGGAGCCAAATCTTTTCTCTTCAAAAAATAAATTATTTAAAAATATATTTATATAAATATAATTATTTTTTAATTATTAATTATTATTTATAAAAATACATAATAAGGCTCAGGAAAAATTATATTAGAAAGACACTAATCGTAGCAAGTCATAACCACGGACGGTGGGAGGGGGGGTTCACTAAGCAATTTTGAGCTAAATCCGCCCCCCCAAGTCATATCCCCCTATGCCTAAAAACGTAAATCAATATATTAGATTTAATCTGTATAGATCGGATCTAATTTATTGTAAGATAATTTATTATCGACAGTGTTGAAATTTAAACGCCCTTCTCAGTCGACGAGACTATTATTTCAGTATTATTTACCGGATGCAGCTTAATGAATTCCGCGTTTGTAGGGGTGTAAATCTTTGATACATCACATGGAAATCTTTGGGCTAAATATTTTGTTGAATTTATTTACTTCAGACAACTTCAAAGTTTATTTTATTTACAATTTATTGTTTCGCTATTCGCAAACGCTGTAATTTTGGCCTATTCTATCTTGCTGTAATAGTATCAATATAAACGACTCGACCTTTTCCCAGGACTGGGTGCTATATATTGTGCACTAGTTCACTGTATTTAGTTGCTTTTTAAACCTTATTTGTTGTTATTTCTTCTTCGAAATGATGGCCCTAAAAACATATTACATCAATTTTACCTATTTTATTACTGGTTTTTTATCTTCTTCATTATTTTATGTTTTTTCAATATTATCTTTCTTATTTTATCCCTCTTCAATTGCCATATTATTTATTCTTTTTAACAATCTACGATTTACTACTGCATCATTTATGATTGTTTTCATTTTAATATGTATGTATATTTTTACAAACATCGAACAAATAAATTATGCGACTGAAAAAAGCATTTCTTCAATGTCAATGAATATATAATTATATTTTATGATTTATTTATAGGTATTATAAATTCTTTGAATATTATAATCTAAAATTCAACAATAAATAAAAATTATTATGCTTTCCACGATTGGGGAACTGTAAGCTCCTTAACTGTAAAAATTTTCGGGGAAAAAGAGTAAAAATAATAGAATTATCTGTAAAATATTTAAATATTAACATATTTTACGTTATAGTAAGTTGTGTGCGTTAGTAAGCAGTATACGTTATAGTAAGTACTATAGGCGACTTGATAGTCAACTTATCGCCTTATCCGTTATAATAATCCTGATATATATAATGTCTGAAGACGATTTCATTTTTATTCATGTTTCCATGGTTATTTATTTAAATTAAAATAATGCCTTTTAGTGCACATAAACTGTTTTTATTATTATTGCTTTTTTTATTCAGTTTACTATATTCTATATACTATGTATATGTTGTGAATAATTCCTCAGAATAATTATACTTAATGCATTTAAAATAAAATAAATTTTTATTTGTATGTTCCCAGATACATAAGCCATCATTTTAGTCTTACATATCAACCGCTTATTTTCGATTCACGGTCAGCACTGATTGTTCTGAAATATGACCTATTTTTCAGAGGCTACTTCCTTACTAATGCACTATTGGCCTGAAATCAAAACTCTAATTTGACCGAATTACTTTAAGTACATGTTCACTTTCTCCTGGATACCGACAGGTTTATTGGTCTCTGATTGTTTTCATTCCACAATCTCACAGAGCTAGGATTAACTATCTAAGGACTTCAACGCATTTGTTTTCTGAGGTATCAGTTTAGGAATGTTTGTCTTAGTGATTACTCGTTTCGATTATCTTTAAATTTGTATAAAAATGGGTAAGTGTTATCATGTTTGACATCTAGAATTCAATTTTATTAACATTCAATTACAATTTTTATAAAATCATGTCTAACAATTTTTTTTTCTTGACGATGTTATATGACTATTTTAATTAACGCCACTTTATGCTTCTATGGCTAATCGGACAATACCAAAGAGGGATTCCTAAATTTGCCTTCCCAGGTATAATTACGTCCCCGAAAATGGCGCAATCAAGGATATTTTACTCCCTTTAAAAAATCCTAGCTGGCCTTCGAGCAAACCACCATGGATTTAGTAGGTTATAATATAATTTAATAGGCTAACCACTACACCACAATTGACCCTGTATCCCTTTTAAGAAATAAGTAATTAATTTTAAAAAAACGTACAGTTGCCAAGAAACAAGATCTCAATGAAGAATTACTGTCTAATATACCTTCAAATGAAGCTCCATTTAATATTTGGTGCAAACAAATATCTAATAAACTAAGTTTAGCATTTACTCGTATTATCAATATTCTACCATGCTTAAATTCGTATAGTAAAAAGATGTAATTAAAAAGTATAAGGCGGATGTTTGAGTGTTAAAAAATTGAATTGAATATTAGTCATGGCCTACTAATTATAAGATTACAACCATTGTCCGCGAGACAATCAATAATTCATTGATTGGGACCAAATGGCTGTAAAGTGCACGATTAAAGATTTCTCTTTCTTTCATTGAGAAAAAGATAAAGGACTATCTAATTGCGCTTATCTTACTGCAAATATTGTTTAGAAACTGATACCGCTTTTAGTTTTCCTTAACAATATCTTAATTCAAATATCTTGAGCTTTCTCGCGTGTGTCGCACAATTGAATCAATTATTACCAATATCAAAATAAGACAAAAATAATTTGAAGCAGCCAATTCATAGCAATAACCATTGGTATGGATTATATATTCAAAACATATTTTTCAAATAAGAAAGTCCACTTACCATCGTAACAACTTTGATGACTGAGATAATATATCTAAGTGTCACAGAACATAAAAGGTAAAAAATAAAAATTAAGCTAGTAAACGAAACAAAGGCTGACAACTAATCAGAGCGCTTGAAATGATTTCTTTGTTTTCATTTTTAAAGTTAGCAGAGACGGGTATAAACGTGAGTTAGTAAGCTGAGTTAGTAAGCACCAGTTACACTAGGTGTACCTATAAAAACAAGCAAATTTGAAACGCTTTGAGTTTGACTGTATGACATACCTCTTATATGTTATTCCCTCTCTATAGAAATCTGCCATAGCAACTGCTTATCCAAATTTAAAATGTTCCCACCGCCCAAAAAACTACAAAACAATGCTGCCTTATTACCACCGTTATTATGTAACAAAGCTTTATTTCATTATACTTTTTTTTCTACGAGTATCAAAAAAGCTATCACTTCAAAAAGTTTTTCTTTTTATGAGAGAGAATTTGTATTTTCTTAATTTATTTGAATATTATTCGCGATTTATTTTTGTTCATCTAGAGTGTGCTCCTTACTTTGTATATTTTTATCTATGTTTCGCTCATAGGTTGCTATCTTGTGTTTTGCGTGTGTGTGTGTGTGTTTGTATTATTTTGAAATTATTCGTATTCAGTTATTTTTTCTTTGTTGTTTGTTAGATATATAATAGGCACATGGAGTTGAGCATTAAGAATTAAAGGGTAAGACACGTCCACAAGTCAAGGTATTCCAAGCCCGATCTCACCTGGCAAGTTGTCTTGTTCATTGACCTCTCAGGTCGTAGGCCTCAAAATACAAATAATATTAAATGGTGTCCGTAATACAAAGGCTTACTACTAATGATATCTATAGAATGTTTTTAAAAATTATAATTACATTCCCTAAGAAAGCATTTAGCCACTCATTAAAATTATTTTAAATTACTAACTAAATCCATTTACATTTAAAAAACAAGAAAACAATAAAACATCTTTTTATATAGCAGAAAAATCGGAAAACAAAACAGCGTTCATCTCCATTACAGTATAATTTACGCTGTATTTTTAATACTTTTGTAATAAACATAACTTTTTTACAAACGTCTATATGATTTTAGACTTTACTTGCTTAGAATTGGTGATTTTATGTTTATATTTTTTACTGCTATCTTTGCTTAGAGTTAAATTCTATCGTAAAAAATATGAAATTATAAATCTCCTTAGAGTGAAACCATTACGAAAGACAAAGAATAAAAAAATATTCAAACCTTGATAGTGTGTCTAATTCTGACTTATAATCAATAAAATCGAGAAATGATTTTAAAGTTTAATTTCATCGATTCTTATCGAAATCAAGTAAATATGCGAAAACCCATCTGCAAGTGCTTAGAAGGTTAAAAGAATGCTGAGCACGTAAAGAGCAAATTCTTTTCTGATCTAAGGTTGGTTTTTATTTCCTCAGAAAGACTGAATATCAAAGAAAGCTCGGCGGAAATTTGGATAACATCATGACCACTCATTTTTCATTTAGTTCTGACTTTGCCAAAGTACAAGAAGAAAAATGTGAAATTGGAATCTCTAACGCATCCATCGATTTGTGTCCTCCAGTTTTTGATATAATACCAGACTTCGGCCAAAACACAAGGCATAATATAAAACATTTACCTGGCTATGTTTTTTTTTTTTTCCAAAGCACTTAATCACATGTTCAACACCTCACACCCACTGGAATGCAGAGATTAAAATAATCCGCTATAATCTAAAAGTAATGGCTTTAAAGCCAACGCCAAGAAAAAACATGTTGGGCGTTGAGAGCAATTTATTTACACTAGGGGCAGGGGGGTCCTGTATCTAATAGAGTGCATGAAGCAATTACTTAACAACAACAAAAAAATGTTGCACATTGAATGTTAAGTGGCACATTTTTGCATGGGCATGATTTTTTTTGGGTAGGGCAGGTCATATTTTTTAGGTTTCAATGTGTGGGAATCGTTCCGACATGGGACCAATTAAATAAAAATAAATAAACCACAAAAAGTGTAATTGTAATAAAAATAATGAAAAAAAAAATATGATTTTAATGATGAAAACTTTTGTTAAGATGAGGAGAGCAATAACTTTTCCAAGCCAATGAAAGCCAGTCAATGAAGGTTTCGCTTTGGGAGTAAGCTGAGTTACTTTGAAACAAGCTGAATTTTCCTTTTTAGAGCTACATTTTCTTTAAAATCCTCGCCCTCTCCTTTGCGGTATCCATCATCTACTTATAGATTTTATTAAGTAGAAGTTTTATTATTTATAGATTTTATAACTTATTTGATTTTTCACGCGGAAGACCCGGGTTCGACTCCCGGCGGAGCCCAATCATTTCTCTTCAAAAAATAAATTATTTAAAACAAGGCGGTTACCCACAAAAATAGATTAAATTCATATAAAATAATTTAAAAATTGACGATCGTCAAGAGATGCCCAAAAGTTGGACAAAAATTGTCCACCTCCCGTAAATACTCGCAAAACTTGCGATATCGAGGGAGAGGTATCATTGAAGAGGAAGGATAGGCTCCGCTTAGAAGCGAGCTCTGTGGTGCAGTGGTTAGCATACCGCTCATGTCACGCGGAAGACCCGGGTTCGACTCCCGGCGGAGCACAATCTTTCCCTTCAAAAAATAAATTATTTAAAATAATTTAAAACAAGGTGGTTACCCACAAAAATAGATTAAATTCATATAGAAAAATGAATATGATTATAATGAGCAATAACTTTTCCATTCGGCATGGGAATGTAAGTCCGTCAATGAAGGTTTCGCTTTGGGAGTAAGCTGAGTTACTTTGAAACAAGCTGAATTTTCCTTTTTAGAGCTACATTTTCTGTAAAATCCTCGCCCACTCCTTTGCGCTTTACATCATCTACTTATAGATTTTATCAAGTAGAAGTTTTATTATTAATAGATTTTATAACATATTTGATTTTTATTCTTACCCTTAGAAAACCATTTTAACCTTGCATGATGATAAAATCCTCCCTGTTGTAACTACGTCGCATCAGAGATAACTAAATAGCTCTGCATAGCACTTTGTTTTGTTCGCTCAGATAGATTTTTTTTTCCTCGAAACTGGCATATTATCTTAATAGGCGTGTTGTTTTGTGGTGAATGATTATATTCTTTAGACTTCGAAGGGTTACAGGATGAAAATAAATTCAGTCAAAGGCTGCTTGGGGTAAACCACTACTTCTTGGCTGGGGACGTATTTAGCACGAAATTTGGGGGGTCATGCCCCCCCCTGTCTCATAATCAAGTGGCTAAAAGCACTATTTTCGTACGAGATTATTACCTTGTATTAAGAAGGACTGCAATCTAAACAACCAAAACTTTTTAGGGCATAGTAAGTGCTTAGTTTCATTATTCATTTAAAAATATAGAAATATTGAAAAAACCAAAACATTTGAGGGGGGTCATGATGCCTGGGACCCCCCCCCCCCCCCCGAATCCGCCCTGATTTAACTTCTTCGGCAATGCTAAAGAATGGAAGTGTCTTTTTCGTTTCTTCTTTTTCTGCGTTCTTCACTTAGATAGCGAGGTCGGGAATTAAAGTAAAGAATTGAGTGGTCAACCAGACTTTCATAGAGCTTCTTTTCCTTATCTCAGCCAGACAGTGCCAAAAGAGAAGGCTGATCCGACCCTCTCCAACTAGTAGGGAAGCATTTTGGCTGTCTTATTTAAAGATAATTTATATCACAATATCTTTTCTCTTGCATTGAGTAATTGAAAAATTATATTATTAAATTTTTTTCATTTTTCAATTCAACTTGATTAGGTAATGAATAAAAAACAATAACATTCCTCCTGCTTACTATCAAACTTCAATAGTAAGGTCGTTAGAAGTTGAAAATATCAAAAGAAAATTATGATTTTTAAATTAAGTATTTTATGAAAACATATTTTTTAATTTTAATGTTAAATAAATTAAGAGACAACGAGTAAGGCCGCTATGATCAAAAAACAAAGGAAAGTGTCGGACGTACGTTAATTCACCCCGTCAGGGTTCCCCGACCCCAAAATATGTTAGCATGGGCGTACCCAGCGGGGGGCAGGTGCCCCCCCCCCTGGAAGGCTGGAAGCAATAATTTTTTAGGCTTTTAAGACTGGAAGCAATAATAGAATACATTTTTTTCAAGCAAATAATTGTAATAACTTAATTGATAAAGCACTGCAATAATTATACATAATTTTGGTTTCATTCACCTTTTCCGCGGTAAGGTGTTACAACCTGAACGACCATAGCTTGCCCCCCCCCCCCTAGTTTTGATCCTGGGTACGCCCTTGTATGTTAGGTACATATTTTGGAGCAGGGAGACACGCGCTACAACTTTAATTCAATTTGATGTATTTGAAATAATATTTCTGTACCCGAATTAAAGATAAAGCACTAACTTCACGCAAAATCATAATACAATGTCTTTTAGAAAGTAGATAAAGAGGAAAAAACTATAAAAGCTGCATCAAGGTCGTATGCTAAATTGTGGAGTTATGAGCAATAACCAGAAGAATCTCAAAACGGATGTTTAAGGGGAGGGGGGAAGGGGAAAATTTGAGATAATATAGCTATTAGTAAGTTCCCAAAACAGGCTAAAATTCAGCTAATCGCTGATTACTCCCCTTAGATGGTCATTTTTGGCTTTCATCACCAGTGCTATGATGCAAACGGACGTTATTTTGGATATTTAAATAATATTGTTAAATATCCCTTTTTTTTCTTCTTCATTTACATCTTGACCCTAGAATGCTACTAGACATCGTATCTTATACCTTACATCCTGATACATTAACATAATTCTGTTATGTTTACGATTTTCCTCCTCATTGTGTGTAAAAATTAGTCTCCTAAAAAGTCAGAATTCATTCATGTTTAAATTTTACTTAGGTTGCTCTTTTTTTATCCAACTTTAATAGATTAGTTCTTTAATTTTAATAATAACGTTCGTTGTGTCATAAAATTTAAAATGAAAAGCGCTTAGAAACAAGTTGCACAAAGTTTTGACCGGCACATTTTTATACCTGCAGGTATGGTAATCATAAGTAGAGACCGGATTTCTGTGTTTTTGCACTTTTATTTCCTTGAGTTTATTGTCTTCAATAGCAAGTACAGGGTGTTCAGAAAGAGTATTCGGGTTTTTGTTACTGTGAAATGATAAGAGGTTTTTTGGCCCAAGGACTTCAAGAGTTTAAAGGATATAACTCTGGAACATGGTTTCAGCAAGACGGGGCCACTTGTCATACTCCAGACTTATCAATTGCTACGGTAAACGAATTATTCCAAAACAAAGTGATTTCTCGTAGAGGCACCATTAGCTGGCCTCCCAGGAGTCCCGATCTCAGTCCTCTTGACTTCTTTCTGTGGGGATACCTGAAAAGTAGGGTATACGAAAATAAAACCGAATCTAACACAATTGAAGCAAAATATCAAAACAGAACAATGTGTGAACGCGTTTTTAGAAATCGGCGTTTAAGATTCGAGGAGTGCCAGCAGCGTTATGGTGGACACCTAGACAATATTGTTTTTTTCTATTCAATAATTTTTTCCAGTTCATTGTGTTTAAATAAAACGTAAACATCCTACTTGATATTCTATTTTTGAGATTTTATTCAACTTTCAAACCCCGAATACTCTTTTTGGACACCCTGTATTTATCGCATTTATGGGCCTAGGGGTGTATTTAATTTAATTTTGCACGAAATTGCATATTTTGTGCGTTTTGAGCTTAATTGCATACATGAACCAATTTTATCTATTTATGTATGTATTTTTAAAATATTATATGCAAGTTTACATCAACATGTTCACATCAAAAAGGTCGTTATTAATTTAAATTGAACTAGATGATCTGCTCAAAAAATGTGTATGTTTCCTATTAATTTTAAATCGAAGCACCTTGGTAAACGTTGGGGAACGACGTTTTTTTTTTAACTGTAAGTTTCTTGACTTCATTGATAGTATATATTATCATTACTTCGTATAATAGTAAGCATACAAATTCCAAAAACGTTCGCGAGTATTTCGACAAAATTGTAGCAATGGGCAAATGATATTCATAGATGTAAATTGCTGAGAACGTGGAATTTTTTTTCGTGTTATGAGAATTCAATAAGCCTCGATAAGAAATTGCGAAAACATGCATATTTCAAATATTCCAATGGTTTCCCTTTATGCTGAAAAAATTTAATTTTGATACAGTAAAATCAAACAAAACATTACCTATCGAAAAACGATTATACTACAATTAATGTTTATCTAGATTTGCATATACGACAGCTTAAAAAAAAAAAAAATAGATTTTTAAATTCCGATTATCAGAAACAAATTCTGCTGTTAGTATTATACGATCTATAATCATCTGCTACAAAAATTCCTGTTACCACGGTAGGTGTAGAACGTCCCTTTTCTTTTCTAAAGAACGTAATGGGTGAAAGGCGGTAAAATTTCACTGAAGAATTTTGGAATGTATAATGACGTACATTTTTATGAAAGTTGTAAAAATCGATTTATTTTTTAATATTATTTTCCTTAAATGTAAAAGAAAATTTTTTTAAGAAATCATCTTTTTTTTTTTTTTTTCTATTTCATTTCTTACTTGAATATATACAACCCTTTTTATATAATATATCTTTGTTCCAACTCTTCAACGTTTCGAACCCATTTTGCCCATCATCGAGGCTATTATTTGTTATCTACTCACACTTAGTGTGAGATTGTCATACTTCCAATTTATCTTTTTTATTTTATTTTACCTGAACCTGTATTCCGTTAATTGATTCATGTTGCCCTCTAAATAAAGAGAATACAGATTCAGGTAAAAAAAGAAAAAAAAAAAAAAAAAGTATGAGTAAAGAATAAACTAGAGTCATGAAGTGGGAACGGGCCCGAAACGTTGAGGAGGTAGAATAATGACATATAGTATAAAAAGGGTTGAATATCTTCAAGTAAGGATTCTAATAGAGCTAAGTAATATTTTAACACAAAATAAAGTCATCTTTATATATAAATAATTTTATCGATATTGAACAATTTCACATTGGATTACGAATAAAAATGTAAGTTTATCGAAGTGTATCAGTATAAGATTAGTCAAGTTTTGCTTCATCATTCATCTTTTAGTAACTTAAGTTATGTTTTAGTAACATTTTTAAGTTATTTATTGCACTAAAGTTCGGTCAATAACCGTAAGTTTTTTACGTACATTAGATTTGCTTCATTTGTATGTACAGATGTACAATTTTGACAGTTGGCAGCATCGCTCATGTAGTATTATAATCATAAATTTCGAAATTTAAATAGAGGAAGGTATATTTACCTCATCTTGTTGGAAGCGGACGTCGACCCCTCAGATCCTCGACTGGCGGACCAACTGAGAAGCTATCAGGCCCCACTCACTCAGCTGCGTCAATTCCCGGCCTAATCAGTAAACATTCCTTTAACAGCGGCAAAATTTAATACTGAGAAGGCTTCAGATCTTAGCTTACAGTTCAGAGGGACTTAAAAATCACAAAACCGCAAGAATTAAAAAATGTTATTTATATCATCGGAATTCTTCAACAATTCTTTTATTCGATTCCTCTGAAAAGATAAAGATCAAACATATAATATAGTCTGTATATTAACAATAGTGTAGCCAGGATTTTCCTTTGGAGAGGGGTCATCATTTAATTTTTCTAAATAATTTTTACGATTCCGTTTCGAGAAAGAGTCACCTTCATCGCTTTCCAAAATGAGTCAACAACTCTTCAAGACGAAAATATTAAATTTTCGCTAGTGGGGCCCGATACTCTCTTTTTAATTTTTTTTTTAAACGTACATATTTTAATTATTTGTTTTTTTAATTGTTCACTCAAAATTCGAATGAAAATGAGTACTTTGTTCAAAGTTCAGGGCGATTTTCAATTTAAGCAAAGTAAACGTTAAAAAGAAGATCGCTTCAGATTGAAACAATTCATGTATACCGTAAAGCATCGTACTTTGCGCACTGATTTCAATATAAATTTTGTTTTATTCGAAAAGTAAAAATAATTACGATGTGTGAAAATGCAGATCCAAGAACATTTTGTAATTCATTCATTCTAAATTTTTAAAATGTACGATTGGAATGAAATTAGTTTCTGTTACTTAAATATACATCATTATAGTCTGGTGCCAATTTACCGCAGCTGGTAGCATTCTACGCGCCATGTTAATTTGTTTATTTATCTTAAATGAAACCACGGTAAAGTTGCAAAATAAGACCTCTACATTATTTTGTACAATAGTTTATTTGTTTCAATAACACAAAGTAATATTGAAAGTATAACAAGGAAACAAGCAGGAAGCAAGAACAATCGACAAAAATATTGAATTCGAACTCAAAATTTACATTTTCCAATTTAATAAAAAAAAATGTCTTTTTTTCACCCTCTCAAAGATGCTGAATTTGGATATGACGTCATTTCTTGCGTAAAAAATCAATAAGGGTAGTTTGCTAGAAGATATAATCATTTTTACTTTCACTTACCTACATATGAAATATATAGTAAGGGTAAGTATTGCGATCGTGAAAAATTTCGACTTCCGTTTTTCAACGGAATTACACGTTTTGGGAACCCCTGAGTCCGAATAACCAAGTCCCGCGTAATGGTCTGTGTGTGTGTGTGTGTGTGTGTGTGTGTGTGTGTCTGAGTGTGTGTTAACAGACTAGCTCGAAAACCATAAACCATACGAACCTGAAATCGGGTATTTGGTATATGTATATGACCGTGGTGTGACAGCAAAAATTTCATCAAAATTGGTCAAACGGAGGGTACTTTATTTAATATTTTTTCAATTTTCTCAAAAACGGCTCTAACAATTTTGATAAAACTTGGTATTTGATGTATTTATATGCCCGAGATATGATTACAAAAATTTCTTCAAAATTGATCAACTTGAGGGGGCACTTTATTACATAACTTTTTTTTCCCATTTTTACGTTTTTTTCGATTTCCTCAAAAATAGCTTTAACGATTTTGATTAAACTCGTCATGTTTAATGATAATCAAGTATTTTTAATATCAGGTAAGCTTTATCATTATTAAAATGTTCTGAGGGGGCATAAATGAGGAAGGGGCCTTTTTTGTTTTCCTATGAAGTACCTTCGTTTTTGTTTATATGGAGAGATTATCTGTCTCTCGTTTCGCCTAAAAATAAGAAATAGCTAAATATGAAATATGAAAAAAATCAAGTAAACATATAGAGGAGAAAAAAAGAAAAATATTCCGCCAACTCATAAAACACGTTGAGCCCACGCTTGTGCAGTACGCATTTATATTGTATATAGTTAAAGATGTTTTGTTCATTTAATGGAAATTATTTGTTTCATGGTAAGTATATGAACTTTTCAACCACTACATAGGAAATTATGAAATCAGACGACTTGGAGTATTATTCTTGCATTGCCGAATTATCACTAGTAAAAACTTTTATTTAATAATAAAAAAAAAATAGTGTACTATAAAGAGCAAAAACAAACAAAAATAAGTGAATGAATGAGGGAAATTGTGTGATTTGGTGAAAGGCATTTTACAAAACAAGTCAATTTCTAATCAAAGTAAGTTGGTAAGTGCAATGTGTGTATGCCCATCGCACCAGATTTTTGTTTATAATTTATAATAATCATCAATCTAAAACAAAATATATGGTATGGATAAATTTTTCCTTAAATTAAATATTATGGTGCAAGAATCATGTCACTATTATTTTTTTTAAATCGAGGTATAAACAAAGAAGTTTAATGTTATTTAATTTTTTTTCCTCAGCTTCTAGGGCGAAAGGCAAAAAACGCAGTCAATTTGTTTGCTCTGTTGAGGCGCAGGCGACGCAGAGCAGCACAGTTTTTGTCATTCATGTCTTAATAAGCAAAGTAATAATAATTAAAGTTACTCACACTCTAAATTGAAGTAGAAATGGTTAGGGGTGTGGTCAAGTTAAAAATACTTTATATATATTTATAAATTTATATATATATATATATATATATATATAATATATATATATATATATATATATATATATATATATATATATATATATATATATATAATATATAAATATATATATTTTTTTAAATTAAATTCAGAAAGCCGTGTGTCGATTCGGTCCGATATAAACTAAATCATTTTGATAGCTTTTAAAAATCGGTTAAAATATTTGAGACGCGAAAAACGTTACATGAGTTTATCGCGTATGCCGAATGCTGATCAAGTGTCCCTTTAGGGAAAAAACAAGCAGGTGCTCGCTTTATGTAATTCATAAATCCATCAAAAATATGAATATTCAAAGGAAGCTAAAAATAAAACTTTTGAATTGCAAACAAGTAGCCTATTAATTATTCCAATATCAATTTAAAACTAAGAATAGATCTTATAAGAAATCACAAATCAGTATTTATAATTATGGTATTTATCATTAATTATTTTAAATTATTTATCATTTTTATTATTTGATTGTTGTGGCTATAAGATTCGCTTGCGTAAATCTTATTTTGCCCATTAATTTATAGTTGGGTTGTTAGTAAACGAATCAGTTACTAAAACAAAAAGGGGATATAGGTATTCGTACATATATTTACTAACATACATACGCCCTCAATACATACACATCTTACACTCAGAGGTGAACTGCTATATTTGAAATATATTCCTTAGCTGGATAGGGCGAATGCGAACTGTTCACTTTGCAACATCTCCAAAAAAGAGGACCTATTTCACTTCTTGGCCGAATTTTCAGCCATTAGATAGAACCATTATATATAGTAATTTACTCGTGCACCCATGATTGATCCTTAGCTTGTTACTTACTAAATTAGGAAGGTCGAGATGAAACCTGAGTGCCTTGAACAATTGTTTTAGCGCTACCTAAATTTTTTGTGAATTGCGTAATGGTTTTTTTTTTTTTTTTAACTGCTATTTATTTCAATGGAAGATTTAGGAGTGTGGCGTCAGTGGGTTTTTGAAAACCGAAATTACCAAAACTGCCCGCCTGCCATAGTGCCAGAAAAATAAGTTTTTTCTTAATATTCAATCGGCTAGGAAATAAATAAAAGAAAATTTCTGACCACAGCTGATTGTAATTGATAGGATGAAATAACAAAAAAAAAATATCAATAATAAAAAATAAAAGTTACTATCTTCCGAAATAACTTTAATGCAATAAGAATGAAAAATATTTTATATCTATACACGGCACAACGAAGAAAAATATTTACAAAATAAAATTAAAATGAAACTCCTGAAGAAAATAATTTAAAACTCATAACATTAATACATATTAAAATAAAGCACCTCTTGTAAAAGAAAAATATAACTAAGAAACATAGAACACATGAAACCTTCTCACAAAGAAAAACATAACAAAAATTAATATTTGCGATAACAAAAACATTACGTGTGTATGAATAAACATTGAATAATGAACTAATATTGAATCATGAATATATGTATAAAGGTTTTGTGCCGCAATCAATCGTTAGTATAATGAATAAATAACTTTAATACTGCTATCAGTTAGGTACCTTTCAGGAATTATTCCTTTACCAGATATATGAAATGTTCATAGTTACAAATACCATTTTAGAGATGTCGCCTGATGAATGACCCAAATGTGGGCATACATCGCGATTTCTTCGTCAGCAAAAAAAAAAAAACCACCGCACTCCACATCTGCCAATGTCGTACTACTGGTATTAGATAAGGATACAGTCCTAATAAGATGTAAGAGACAGCTGCAAGACGCAAATTTCGGCGAACCCGTTTGGCAGCAGATTATGCGTCTTTTAAAAAACATAGAAATCTGACCCAATCCGAAATCCGACGATCTAAATCCCTTCACTTCCACAATGCTCTTACCAATGCCCACGACCCTAAAAGCAAATGGAAAATACTCCGACAATTATCCCTACCAGGTTCCAATAACCCTAACTCCTTTCAGCTCTCTCCAGATGATCTCAATAACCATTTCTCATCCTTCGATTCTAATTCATCCCAACCTACTGATATTATTTATTTATCCTTAAAATATATGTTCCATTTAGTGTATGTGTAAATAAGTGTATATAAGTTATTTTCCATTTTAAGTCAATAAGGATTTACTTAGTTTTAATTTTTTTTTTTTTTTTATTACAAGAAGTTTTCCTTATTATTTATAATTTTTTTCTCAGCTTTTTTTTTTGTTTGTTTATTTTTATCATTTTAATTTGCTCCATTTGTTTGTTTTTATTGTTTTCTTATATAGTACTCTAAGGCACTGAAGCCTATTATATGTATCTGTATAGTTTGTTCCTAAGGGACTAGTTCCCGGGACAATCAATAAAGTCTTTATTATTATTATTATTATTAATACCCATGGGCGGATCCAGCCGATCGTAAAGGGGGGGCTGCAGCCCCTCAGCCCTTCATTTGGATCTGGTAATCAGCTTTTTTACCTTTATGTTCCTTTCCCAAAACTAAAATTCTACTTGTTCTGCACATTATTTGTTTTTTAACTTGCTTTCTTACATTAATGAAAGTCAAATTTTATCTTTAAATGACGAAAAATTTTCCAAAGGGAGGGGCTGCAGCCCCCACAGCCCCCCCCCCCCCCCTGTATCCGCCAATGCTAATATCTAATTTAAAACATTTAGCATGTACAACTTAAATATATATTAAATAAAAATAAAATTTAAACTTGTCTAAAATTTAACATGTTGACCACAACAAGGAGAGAGGGTAGTATATTCCAGAGGAGCTTTAGAAATGAATATAGATTCAAGAAGAGATTGTAGCTCCTTTATGATGCAAGCTAAAGCTAGAAAACGTTTCCGTTTCTAATCGCTTTACCTATAGGGTGACTATCGTTGAAGTAAACGTTAATAATGAATTTTTTTAATCAGCCATGACCTTCTTATATTCAATGGCATCTTTCCATCTGGTGCCTTAATCACATTTACTGGAGATGTTTTAAAAGTAGTCAATCATATTTTAACATCGGTATTTAATTTATTAATGAGATAAGATTTGGTTTGCTTGCAACAGTAGTCGTAAATTGGTGTGATTATTGTTTTGTTGAGAACCATATTCTCTGAGTGAGATACCCAAGATGCTCCGGTTATGGATTTTAATAAGTTGAAGTTATGTAATGATTGTGCCTGTATGTCGTTAGATGATTTTTTAAATTTAATTTTCTCTCTAGTAGTACATAAAATCTTTATGTACTATCCTCCGCTTTCGTTTTTGGTGTTGTTGTTTTTTTTTCTCGTTTAAAAGCTTTGAAATTAAACTTTCTTTTTTTCTTGAAAATTGTAATACAATACTTTTTTGGGCAAAACTTCATATAGGCATAAAATAAGAGCAATGGTGCGATATGAAGTTACTCGAAACGGACCTTGTGTGTGTTAGTAGCATCGGAAAATGAGAATTTTTCGCCAGTAAGGAGGAACTCTGGCTACCTCCCAGAGTTCATTAAAGGACTGGAGTAAGTTTTTATTTTATCATCTGGTAGTTAGAATTGGAGTAAAAATACTTAAATATCTGATTAATATTAAATGACCTATATTTACTGTTAATTATAAGCGTCCATATTTATTACGCGCCCCAGGTAATTGAGCAACCACTCTTATTTTATTTATATGAGTATTGAAAAACAAATAATCTTGGCGAGTTCCAAAAGTTATTATATTCCGATAATATAGATTAAATTCTGATTGAGCAACCCTGTCAAAATTTATGCTCTTTAAGTGGTTCGACATTGCCTCTAGAAGGTTTAATTTGCAATTTTTAATAAAGTCTAAATTATTTCTATTGTCACCCCTATTCTTAAAATCCACCAGTCCATTGTGACACAGGGATCTTTGGGCAAGGGTTGTGAGGTAATTAAGCAACTACGTACAATTTACACTATTTATTATTTACAATAATTACAATAATCTCTTACAAGTCCCAACTACAAAGGGGGGGGTACCATAACTCATAAATTACTTGGGGCTACTTTACTACTTCGAATCCCACTATGCCCCAGGCTCACTCTGCCTGTCCCAGACTTCGACAGCCCATCTCAGACACAGCCTCCGCTCCAGACTGCCCCTCTCAGACCGCCTGACTCCGACTCTCCCAGACTGCCTGACTGTGTCTCACTGCCCCTCTCAGACTGACCCTTCTCAGACCGCCTGACTCCGTCTCTCCAGACTTACACTGCCTGATTGTGTCTCACTGCCCCCCTCAGACTGCCCCTTCTACTCGCCTGGGCCAGCCTCTTCCTGGATTTCCCCCTCTCTCTCAGGGTCTCCTAGGTTCAATGGACATCTTAGGTTTTCCACGTGACACTATAATACCAAGTATCCCCTGCCCCCATCATGAAAAGTAATTTTATGAGCTCGCTGACCCATTGGAGTGGATTATTTGCGTTTGAACTGAGCTCAAGAAGTCGTTTATAACCGATTTTCGTCGCTTGTTGTTCATCCATCTACATTATTCTTATCCACCAGTTCAGGATTCTTTCAAATATTTTCAATAAGGCATGTACTCTATCAGATTCAATCCTTATAAAAGTTGGGCGTGTTACGGGGTAACTTTAATATAAATTTGATAAACTTTAATTGGCCTCTTTCGATTAATTCTGAATATTGGCTTCCCCAAACTTCAGTCATATAAAGCAGTACGCTTTCAGAAAGCGGCTCATATAGTAAACATTTAGTATTCCAGTAGTCTGATTTACTAGTTTGGAGAATAGTTGTAACTGATGCGTTTGCAGCGGCGTGCTTCGTCTAAGATGCATTGCAGGTTTGCCTGACGAAGATATTGTTATCTTCGTTAAACCATGGTTTGTTACTCCTTCCTGAATACTTATTGTAATTATACATTTGTTTTAGTGTACCTGATTTTATTTACATTAGGTTCTGCAGAACATGTACAAAATGTGTATACAATTCATCTGTTGATTTGTATTGCGGAATATTGATATGACTCTCTCTAAGACATAGTCTTAGTTTGTTGAGACTCATTTCCGTTCTATTGAGATAATAGGATAAAAAACATTGTTTTTATAGGTAATATGGGGATCTCTCGAATATCGAAACCAATTAGAATTAGACACAATAAATTATCGGATAATTCCGAGATATCAATTTCAGCGCTGTCTTGTAATTTTACATCAGCTGCTTGACATACTGCTTGGATTGTTTTTGACACATTTTCAGAACTTCTGTCTTCCGGCTCTGGGATTTTATAAATAATAAAATTATTGGCTCTAAGTTGCCGTTTTAAAAATCTTATTTCATTTTCAAGAATAGTGTTTTTATTTTCTAAATATTTACATTTTTTTTTCTAAATTTGAAATTTCTTCTAAAGCAGCCTTAAGTGTTCAAGCTATAGACTCGGTGGCAGCCTTTATATCATCTGTATCTTTTGTGTTTTCCATAATGGCTTATAATAATCGGTCGTTAGAACAAACCATATTAATACAGTACTATTTTTTTAATTATTTTATTTTATTTTTGTAGACATGAAATATTACGTGGAACAGAATTAATGCCGGCGAAAGTAATCTTATAAAGTTGAGAAGAAAACTAGCTATCTAGATAAGGACACTGTCCCCACCACTTAGCTCAAATAACAAGATAATGCACCTACCTCGAGAATAATCCACAAAAATAGGGTTCGATTAAAGTTTAATTGCGTGATTCCTTTTGACGATTTACAACTTCAGGTTTTACCAAACTATTAAAAACATATTAAACCACTAACGTGCCAAATTTCATTTATATCCGCACTGAATAAACGCATAAAAAAAATGTGTAGAGATGTGTACTCTACGACCGCTTAAGCCAGACTCCTTGCATACTCAGCATCAGACCATTCAGAGTTAACCCTATTGTTTTTCTATCCCAGAACTTCTTCATCAGCCTCTTGCACTATTCCTTTTACACTGGACCACTCGTTTTCAATGTCATCCTTCTCATTACATTACTGTAGTTTATCGGTTATTTCTTCCTTAAACATCTTTTTAAATTCATCACATCTATGGTTTTCCCCATTCGATTTTTTCCTGGTTACCCTGCGTCCTTTTGTAGCATTTGCTATCCTGTGCCTAAGCATTGCTCTCACAAGATAATGATCACTGTCACAATTAGGTCCTCTACATGCTCTTACATCAATGATACTAGAGGAGTTGAGGAGATTAGTAAGTGGTCAATTTGGTTGACACTTCCACCGTGTGTTTCCCAAGTTCCAAGTTGTATCTTCTTGTGCTGAAAACTCGTACTCTTAATTTGTAGGCTTCTCAATGTCCAGAATTCTGCCAAGCGATGCCCATTTTCTTTTATTACGTGTATCGTGAACTTTCCTGCTACACCCTTGGTGTAATCCTCTTTCCCAATCTGAGCGTATTCTGCTCTGCCCTTGACTCTTACAGGTGAACACTTCGCTAACTGATCCACTTGGACCTTCAAAGAATTCAGAACAGATTTTGTCAAATGACAAATTCTATTAAAATTTGTCAACGTTAGTTTAGGAGCCATTTCAATAATTAAACAAAAATTCACAATCAGGGAAAGTCCCTTGAAATACAATTTAGGTAATAAAAGATCGTAGAATACCCAATTAAAAGGGAAAAAAATTAAACAAAAAATGCCTGAACTGACGCAGAGAAGCAATCGCCCGGCCAAACTGGTTTCAAGTGACAAATCAAAATTAGGACATTTCACCACAATCGGGAATTTATCAAAATAGTCATAATCAATTAAAAAAGTCAAAATCCGGGTAGATTGTTTCGTCAAAATCAGGAATATGCAATAAAGGATAACACAATGTAACCTTCCTCGACGATTAAAATAATTCAAATAAGGGCAAAAGGCTTGGTTTTGGCGGACTTCCGGCAAGCCTCGTGTAGAAACCGTTAATTAAATAATCTGTAATGAACTACGCAAAAGCCATGAACACCCATAAAACACGAGAAAACAAGGAATTTCAATAACTTGAATGATTAAAAGGCAAAAATTTTAACACCTGGTAGATTTTGATGTACGATAATTTTAGTGAAAATAAAAAATACACTTAATCTGATCAATATCACTAACGTAAAAAACGGGATAAAAAATTATTTCGCTCTGGTGAGCTCGGAAAATCAATTAATACAATTATATGAACTGTACAATAAAAAAAAATGAAATAAATCTTTAATGCAACTTAACAAGCTTACGCTATACGCTGATTCTGAATTTCGGGCAAGGGTGAAATGAGGATAATCGGGTAAAAGACATTGAAAGGAGATTCTAGGATGAAGGAAATTTTCACCTGTTGCTCGTCCTTCTTGAATTTTGCGGCCAGCGGCAAACAATGATGGTTGAAGAGAAAACTTCAAAACAATTATAAATTTCATACCCAGGAGGCAGAAAATCGTAATAAATTGACACCCAAGAGGTACCAAAAAAACCATCGGCGGCGGACTCTAAATGAGAAACACACACGACGTCGATGACGATGCTTACAATTCAACATCCAGAGAGCAAGTGCGCAAAAAAAAATGGCTAAGCCCGGAATTCTAATCCCTTACAAATGCCATCATGATGCCACTGATAACCAAATGTTGGTTGGCCCAGCGATTGCTATCTCCGTGACAGTTAAGGTGGCAAATTCAAATTGAAATGTAAAAAAAAGAGAATTATGTAGGATGAAATAAAATCAAATCAAGATACCGAACAGTTATTTTATTATTATTTACACATGTATATATAATTATTTATATTTATATATATATTCACGTAGATACATGTATCTATGACTAATACCTCTGTTTTACGAAAATATAAGTCCCTCCAGTTCCAGGGTACAACATATATTTCAAGGACGCATTTATACGTCCCGCCCGGTTAAAGAGTTAAACTTAGCTTTGTTAGTAGAGTAAAATATGAAAAAATAGTGTATAGGTTAAATATGAGGCATTTTTTCTCCTCTGTGGGTATCTGGCGCATGCAAGGATTAATCTTCAGGTCATAGGGGTTTTATGGCACTGGTCTACCAGATAACTGTTTTATGTATCAACAGGCTATGAAGTTGGTTGACAGCGACACTGAATTTTCTGTTATTTAATTCTAAATAATGATCTAATTTAAAAAATCAATATCAAGACATTTTTTCCCTTAAAACTTCAGATTTTTTTATTATTTAACTATAAACCTTTCCATAGTTAATAATTCTGTCTTTTTCTTTTCAGACATATCAAAGGCAGAGAGAAGCATTAAAAGACAACACGAAACACCCATTGGAGATGTTCCTACCTTATAAAAAAAAAGTGCACGAAAAGAGTCGAAACCTATCGGCGTAAGCTTTTATTTATTTATTTAAAATTAAATTCCTGCGATACATCTGTGAATACATTTTTTTAATTTTAAAGAAAAATAACTTGAATTATTATTATAGCTGAATTAGAAAATTTATATCATTATTGCCATAAAATTAACCCACCCACCCCTCGATTTCAAATATATTTGAATGTGTGTAACTTTATTTGATTCCGCTTTTTAAGTAATATATTATTTATCAGAGTAAAAATAGTTTAATATGACAAAATTATTTATTTAAATTTTTATATTTTCAAATAAATTAAATTTATTTGTTATTTGTTGATACAATTGCTAATGTCTGATATATGAGAACCTATATTGTAAATATGGGTGATGGAGTATAATAGAATTGGATAACTTTTTAGAATTGATTTTTACTTTACTTTTTCAGTTCCTTTATTTAAACTACCAGTAAAATACCGGGAAACGAAACATAAATATTGTCCATTGATACCCATTGTAGACAATAGCCATGCTCCGCGTAATATTCCTCCCAGATATAACATACAAAATTATTCAAGTTTTGTCTAACATATTCAAACTTTTAGACAAAACAATGAAGTTTCAAAAAGCTAAAAAGCTGTATCAATATTCTTTTTATTGACTTTTATTTAGTCAAGTCATTATATTTTAATTCTTGTTGACGTTTCGCTTATTATTGTTAGCATTATCAAAACTATAAAAAATAAAAACTATTATAAAATTATGAAAAACAATTGTAATATACATCATACCTTGTTGTAGTTGTCATAATTCATATTTGGGTCACACAGGGTGTAGACTAGAAACCAGATTGAATCAACATAGAAATAGCATAAAAGAGGTTCTTCATGAAATAACACATATACTCCCGGAAAAATCTAATAAACTTGACTTATTACAAATTCCACCAATTGCTACACATTTAAAATCTACATTTTCCGATTTCTCACATCAAAAAAACGAATCTCATTTCATGGCACCACATATAAATTGGAGCCCGCAGACTGAGAAAAAAACAACTAATCATTTAAAAGTTTAATTTTAGTCAACAATAGCACGGCTTTTTAGTATTGTCTACTTTCCGATGTTCATTCTTATTTTATAACGTAATTTCATCTTGAAAGGCTTGACGAGTGTAAGACCGGTAAATGGGTGGGTATATTCCGGGGTATATATGGGGTGGGTATATATTCTTTCAATCGTGTGATTATGTTCCTTCCTTTCTGATGTCCAATGCATTGTTTACTGCATGTAAACAATATCTATGCATTGCGGTAAACAATATATAGGACAGAAAGGAACATCATCACACGACTGATGGTACATATTGCGCCCGTTAAAAAATACAGACAGACATATCAGCCATAGCAGCAAACTTTCACAATACATTACACACTATAGCCTTGGAAGGCACTAAAGCCATAGCTATGCTGGACAACTACCACAAGAGATTCATCAGGGACGCTATAGAAATTATAAAACAACCAAATAATATAAATAAAGAAGACGGATACAGACTTAGCAAAAACTGGTACACTGTATGAACAGCATTAGACAACACGACATATCTCAGAGAACTGAAGACATCCCCCCCCCTTTACCCCCTCTACCTGACCGAGCCCCCTTAAAAATGGCCTATGGGAACACAGACTTCGCCCCGGGCGGAAGAATAAAAGAGACTGATCCCTTTCTCCACTCTCATTCCTGTATTAGCCCTGGAAAAGTCCACAGCATGATGGGAGAAAGCTTCTCGATTGTGAAACCTATTACATGGTCAAACTCGAAATAACAAATGTATATAATGGATTCAGACCATGGGAGCCTAAAACAATATTTTGAACTCGTCTAATAGTTGACAACTCGGAGGAATTTTGAGTTTATAAGATTAAGAGGGGCTGATGGAAAAATTTGTATATTAAAGGAATTTTTTCTACAATTTTTCCATAGGATGATTTAATAATTAGTCATAATTTAATTATTGTAAATAATCTGTATTTAGAGGGTATTTTAGGCATAGATTTTTTAGAAAAGTATAAGTCAAAGATCAACTTAGAAGAGAGGTAGATATATAACAACTCCAAATAGTAAGGGCAATTTATTGCGAAATGGCCTGGTTTCTCACATTTAAAACAAATTACCTTACTTAGAGAATGTTTCTATTTTTAGGTTCGGATTTAATGTATGGTTTTTCGTAATGATTATTTCTAATATAAAAATTTGATATCATATATATATATATATATATATATATATTTTTTTTTTATATTACCTCTTTTTACCAGCTCTTAGAGTTTGGCCCGGATTTCCTCAACTCCTCTGGTAAGAACCGTGGCACTGTTTTGGCTTTTCCCCTCTCCCTTCCGCCCCACCTCCAAGAATGTATCGTATCGGCTTCCGCATTTCTAATGTTCTTTCGCAGCTCCTACACAGTTCCGTTGGATTTTTCAGCAACCCTCGAAAAAATTCCGAATGACAGGCCAGTCATGAGGAATCTTCTATCGTATCGGTATTTTTGGGTCAACGTCGTAGCGCAGTTCGCAGACACTATGGTAGTAGTCCTACACGGCTTCTTTCGGCTTTTGCTTTTCTAAATGAGTTCGTAATACGCCTAATAGCCTTGATAATACCTCCGTTACTCAGAAAATACCTTCCATTCTTCTCCCGACGCGTCAAACCAGACAAAGGCTTCCCTCTGGTAGCAAGGAAGTGACTTGAAAAACGCATTCGCCACCCAGCCATTTAAATCGCTGTTTAAATTATTGCACTTTTTACCCATCGGATTCTTATCCGATCTTTTTCGTAAGACCTTGAATTCCGAATAACCAAATTTACATTGTGGAGGGTTCAATTTTAAACATTTTCCTTTAAACTTTCTAAAACTTCTTACAAAATTTCGTAAATGGTTTTCAAAATTATTTTTTTACATTACTAAACTCTCGTCGATGTAGAGACTGCACATTATTTAAATTTAGGTCCAACCAAAACTGAGTCGATGGTCCTCTGAAAACAACCTGGGGCTGTTGCGATACCAAGCAAGATTCTATTCCATTCAAACGGCTCGTGACTGGTAGTGAAACCTGTTTTGCACTGATCCTCTCGGGATTTGCCAAAACCCTCTTTGTACGTCTAGGCTAGAGAACGCTTTGCACCCTTCTAAACAACTCAATAGGTCGTCAATTCTAGAATGAGGATAGCGATCTAAAATAATTTTGGCAATCTACACAAAACCTATAAGAGCCAATCTTCTTCTCATTTAAAACCACCTACTTGGCCTGATCACTTTTCCAGTTTACATTTCTTTTAACCTTTCCTTTATCATATCTCTCTGTTAATAAATCAATTTGAGATTTTTTTTGGACGTGCGGAAGTTCCAAATTGACGTTGAAAGGCATTGGGATGAAAATTGCCTCCAAAAACATCCCACATTTCTTTTAACAGTTCCTTTGTTAAGACCCTCAGTTAATAGATCAATTAGACATTTCTTTTGGACGTGTGAAAGGTTCGGATTGACGTTGAGGGGAGTAGTACGGAAGTAGTGGGATAATAATTTTGGGGAAAAATATTTTAGGTTCCTTTCCAATATGGTCGCTAAAAGGGGAACTTTAACTTATACAGGCTTCGGCCCCCATTCCGACTTCTTATCCTCTTCGTTCGACGTCATGGTTCGGGAATAGTCCTTTCTACGCGATTCGACCATCGATCAAGCCAAAAATTGTCACAGCCCTTGCCCGGGGCTTGCAGCTTGTGATGAAGAGTTGTCCTCTAGACAACTCCCCCCTCCTCTAAATACCAACGGCCCCGGAAGTAAAGTTGTGACTAGTAAAAGAAAAACAAACACAGCAGCTAAAACATCGATTTCGTTTACTTTCTTCTATACCATCGAAAGGTTTAAATGATGTATAAGTTGTTAAAATCAGTCTCGTCCATAAATTAATTTAAAGGGCGTTTCTTTCTGTTATTGCGTCTGGTACTAATGAGTTGTAGGCCAAAATTCATAGGGGTAGATACTCATACCAGTCCGTTTGATTTTTATTCATGTCTCAACATTCCCGCTAACGTTGCATTTTGTCTTTCTGAGAGGCCGTTACAATGGGCGTTGTGACTAATCGTATGCGAAAGGAGACTGCCTAATCCGATTATTAGTTCTTGTGCTATTTTCGACATTAAACATTTCACTCTATCGCTTAAAATTTGATTAGGGCATCCATGATGACATACAGCCTGCGTTAATAAAAAATCCGCAACTGTTTTGGCCGAGACGTCCGGAGTAGCTTTAGTTTCAACCCATTTACTTAAACACTCAGTTGCAACTAAAATGTGTCGGTTACCTGATCTAGTTTTCGAGAAAGGTCACATAAAATCTATACCTGTTCTTTCCACTAAGTGTTTTACTGGAAGTATACCGGACTTTTACCCACCGGGTTCTTTTTCGTTTGACAATCGAGGCACCCCTTCACATATTTCTCAATGTCTTTTGTCGTCGATTCCCACCAGTAATACGTCCTAATTTAATGTAAGGTTTTCAACAGTCCAACGTGACCTAAGAGGGGTCGTCATAAAAATTGTTTAATTTTTCGTTAACTAAAATTTTAGGTAAAGCCAACATTAGGGTAGAGGTCCCCTTGAAAAAATATTTGTATGAAGGCGTTCGTCCTTCATTATAGAATTGCGATTCTTTTTACTATCTTTTAGGTCGGTTTTTCTTTTACTATCTTGAAGGGTTCTCTATAGCCGATGTTATTTTCCTAACTCGTCTTTCCTTTGCAACTTTGCAGCGTCCACTTCGGCCTCGCTCACGGACATAACTAGCCCATCGAGGTCGTCTACCTCTACTAGACCCTCCCCTGCAGTGTAACGCGATAGGCAATCGGCGTCGCAATTGTTCTTTCCCTTTTTATGACATATTTGAAACGAATATTCTGCCATGGCTAATTGACCATTTGGCCAATCGGCTATTCAAATCTTTGTTTTTATGTAACGTGGTGGTCCGACGTTACTTGAAACTGTTTATACCACAAAAAAGGTCTAAAATTAGTGAGAGCCCATTTAATGCACAGGCTCTCTTTTTCCGTGCTCTAGTTTTTCCGCCGTGGAGCCGTCTTAAAATGAAGGGAACTGGTCGTGGAAAACCGTCCGCGCCTTCGTGTAACAAAATTGCTCCCAGACCCACCTTGCTCGCGTCGCACTTGACTCCTGAGGGCAGTGTTTCATCGAAATGACGCAGAACCGGATAATTTATCAAGGCCCTATACAATTGATCAAAAGCATTTTGTTCGTCCCTGACGCTGACTGTGCTTTAACCGGGCTAAGACTCGCTTCATGGCTCCGAATAGAATCCCCTCTACTCGCCTTGGCCTGCCTCTTCTAAGAGTTCCCCCTCTCTCTCAGGGTATCCCAGATTCAATGACCCACTTAGCTTTTCAGGAATAGTTGTCACGATTTCCAGTACGAACTTATCACCTAATTTGATAATTAATAACAAAATAATTTCCGCATCAAAAAATTATAATAGCCTGCACAATAAAAACTTGATTACCAATGGGTAATGCAGATCAAATGATGACCTCAAAACAGTAAATTAATTCTATAACTAATTTTTCCCTTAAAAATATATATAATGATAATAAAAGAAATAATCACAAAGTTCCTATACCCTCACAGAAAAGTATTATTAATTATTTTCAGGCTGTTCCCCGTGGCTCTAATGATGAAAATGTCTTACTAATAAAAGTTAATAAAAAGAATATTGAGACTGCTTTTTAGCTTTTTGAACCTTATTCATCTATGGTGGTCTATAGACTTCTTCTTTGTTGAAGATTACAAAAAAAGCATTTAATAAATTCAAGATTACCATGAAGAATGAAACATAATTATTATAATCCTAAAATCATATGCATATGCGACATTAATATTGGATTTATCAAGCATAAGAAGTTATGTCTTATGTGTTGTTATGATTCAAAATTTCACAATAAAACCTCACCTATCATTTTGTCTTTTATTCAAAAATTAGTAGAATTTCTTTTTTCCATATCATAGAATAACACCCCTACATTTATATTTTAAAAAAATAATATAAAATTCATAAACTTTTAACATCGTATATGATAATATGAGTTTAATCATTGCTAATAATTTTATTGTTTACGTAAAATGGAGGCCTGTACGATGTCAGGTACTCGTTTAAGATCCCTATCCTAATCATACCTGGATAGGCAAAATTTAGGATTCCCACTGTAGCATCGTCCGATTAGCCTTAGTAGCATAAAAGGACGTTAAACAAACAAAAAAAAAAAAAAAAAAGATTCCCTCTATCCCACATCTGCCATTACTTTATCCCATCTCACTTCATCATGATTAAACTGATGAAAAAGTTACCAAGAGGACGAAGATGGCAGTCTACAGGTTAGTGTTCCTTCCTATCTTCAATATTTATCCGATTCCTGAAATCTCACTTTAAGAACAAGAGCCAGGTTCAGTCCAAAAAATTATAATAGCCTAAATTATCTGATGGTTTGTCCTGAAATCGACTTAAATAAGACAATGAAAAAGCTAAATCAGGTCTTGAACCAATAGTTGCATACAAGAGAGAACCAATACATGATCTACATAGTCTTTCTTTATCTGGGTTGATAACAAAGTCATCTATTTTAAAATTATGGTCCATAGGGACATCCACTGATCTACAATTCAACATATCAAATTTGTTCAAAACATTTTTTAAATAATCTGCTTGATCAATATACTGACAATCATTAATCTTTTCGATATTAATTCCTAAATATTTTAATTTATTTGACCCAAGATCTTTCATTTTAAAATTCGAGCTCAAAAAACTTTTTACCTTATTTATTTCAGATAAATCATGGCTAAAAATTAACAAGTCGTCAACATATAACAATACATATAAGTCGTTCTTAATATATAAACAATAATCATTCTCAGATCTTTGAAAACCAAAACTTTTAATTTTATGATTAAATTTCTCATACCAGTATTTTGGCGAATTTTTCAAACCATATAGAGACTTTTTCAACCTTAACACCGAGTCCACTTCAATATTAACTCCAGGAGGTGGTGTCAGAAAAACACTCTCCTTAATCTCCCCATAGAGAAAGGCACTTTTCACATCCATTTGGTGAATAGAAAAAATTTTTTGAACCGCAAATGATAATAAAATTCGCAAAGTTTCCAGTTTTGCAACAGGTGAGTATGTATCATCAACAATATTCCTCTGTAAGAAACCTCGAGCAACTAATCGCGCCTTATGTATGACAGACCCACAAACAATTTTTTTTGTAAAAACCCATTTGGTATCTATCAGCGATGCACCCACTGGCCTCTTCACAACCTCCCAAGTATTATTATCTTTGAGTGAAGATAATTCTTCCTCCACAGCCCTTTCCCATTCATGACTGTCACTACGAGATTTGATGTCTTCAAATTTTGAAGGAACATCTGTTTCCGACTGAACCTGTAAGGCGAATAACATTTCTTCTTCTGACCCTACACCAATGTTTATATCTAAAACATAATCATTATGCCAACCTGGTTTTTTTCTAATTCTCTTATTTGTCCCTTCATCAGTCCTATTTCCTATTTGACCTAAATCTTGGTTACCTTCTACAATATCATCAGAGCCATTATTAATATTATCAACACATTCTATTTTAGGGTTCTCTGATGTGATTATTTGGTGATATTCGTCTTCAATGAACTTAACATCTTGGGATATTATAATCTTATTAGTATTAATGTCAAAAAACCTGTAGGCATTTGTGGCATAACCAACCATGATAACTTCATTACATCGGTTGTCAAGTTTACTATCACAAGGTCTATTATCTTTTATGAATGCTCTACAGCCGAATTTCTTAATTTTTGAATAGTCTATTTGTATATTAAACCATATCTCTGCTGGAATACTTCCATCATAGCAGGGAGTTCTATTATACAAATATGCTGCAGCCCTAACTGCTTCCCCCCATAAAAATCTGGGCAGTCCATCTCCTAACATGCACCTGGCTTTTTCTAAAATGGACCTATTCATGCGTTCACTCTGGCCATTTAGCTGTGGGGTATATGGAGGAGTATATTCAATTTGGATGCCTTGATTAAAACACCATTTTTTAAATTCTACTGATGAAAACTCTCCCCCATTATCACATCTAATAATACTAACCCTCAAATTGTCATCTGAAAAATGCCTTTCTACACTATTTACATAATTAATCAGGTTATTACTAGCTTCACTTTTGTTCCTTAAAAGATAAACTGTGGTGAAGTTTGAAAAAGTGTCCATCACAGTTTGAAAATACCTGTAGCCATCAAAAGTCTCAGGCGTAACAGGTCCACATAAGTCTGTACAGATTATGGAAAGGAAATTTCTACCCTTAGGTAAAATGGACCTAAAAGGTTTTCTAACCATTTTAGATTTTGTGCAAATATCACACCGGCCAATCTCATCCAAATCTGTTTTGCCAGTCAATTTCCCTAGCCTTTTCATTGCATCTAAGCCCGGATGCCCCATCCTTTCATGCAACGTTACACTTGCAAAGGATCGTGAAGGGCACATAAAATCAGCAAAATAAAGTTTGCCTGCCTTACGACCAGCCAGAATAGTTTTTCCTCTCCCTGATACAACCATTGTATTTTTCTTAAAAATTATGTCATAACCTGCTTCAGTAACCTTTGGTACAGACAATAAATTATATTTTAAATTTTCAACAATTAACACATTAACTAAACTGCATTCCTTGAAAACAATTGTACCCTTCTTTCTGGCAACCAAATTTGATGTACCGTCTGCTACAATTATTGAGACAGGTTTGTCTAAGCTAAAAATATCTTTCATTATATATTTTAAAGATGAATTGACCATGTGCTCCGAAGCACCCGAATCACAAACAAAAGAAAATTTCAAAGAACACTCACTGTCATCAGTCACACCACCCATAAGAGATGTGGCTGTGAACGTAACTGAAGAATCTTCATCCACGGCGTAGGCCCCCCTGCTCCCACCTGTTGCAGCTCCCTCTCTTGATTTCCAGCCGCTGCCTCGTCCTCTTGATGAAGTTGATCTTTTAAGTTTTGGGCAAAACCTTTTCGTATGACCCAACTCGTTACATTCATAACACCTGAACGCCTTTTTGGTATAGAATGAGCAATTCTCCTGTGGTTTGTCAATAATTGGTGTTGCGTCCTCCTTCATTCGAAGTTCGGCATCTAAAAGACGGCCTTTAACAAAGTCCATTGAAATATCCTCGGTCATAGTTTCGATTGCTGTGATCACGTTGTCAAAACAGTCTGGCATTGTTAACAGCAGATAGCACACTTTATCAGTATCATCTAATTTGGCTCCCGCCGACTCCAACTCACGAAGTAGTGACTCAACCCTAACGATATGATCTTGGAGGTCACTGTCCCGTTGGAACTTTATCTTCAACAATTTCTTCATTATAAAAAGTTTGGAAATCGGGCTTTTTCGCGCAAATACACTTTTCAATGAAACAATCATTTCACTCGCCGTTTCTGCACCTTTAATAATCTCCAAGTGTTTATCGCTAACGCACTGGACAATGATCCAACGTGCTTTCCTGTCCTTCTCTTCAAATTTAGACTTCTTGAAACCGTGCATTTCATCCAAAGCGTCTTTAACACCCTCCTTTTCCAATAATAACTCTACACGCCACAACCAATTTGAAAAGTTCACAGCCATGAGCTGCGGAAACACCTGGCCGCTCTGCAACATGTCGTCTCACTTATGAATCCGGGTTTTCTTAAACAACGAACGTAACACTTTTCTTTCAATGATCGGGCCGGGCACATTTAATGACTGGGCCCATAACCTTTGTTACATTATGGAAAGAAAAAAGGGTATGAGTAAACACAACTCTACAGAACGCAAAACATGACTGATTTATTAAAAACAAGGGTAGGTTACATTGAAGGGCCGAGGCCAACTTGATATTACAAATATGAATAACATTTTACATTTAACATCTACAGCAATTCATTATTATTTATGCTTATTTTTATTTCATTTTAAATTGAATCTGCATATGAATAACAAAACTGTAATTTTTCTCTCTTGTTTTCCTTTTTTATAGTTTTGATAATGCTTACAATAATAAGCAAAATGTCAACAAGAATTAATGATAACTGGGAATCATTGAATCTCACATATCCATAAAGAGCAAAACATTGTTTCAGGAAGGTTTGCGGCTATGTACTGAGCATGATTATTTTAGTTACAATTAAAATGTTTATCGACAAACTTGATTACCAATGGGTAATGCAGATCAAATGATGACCTCAAAACAGTAAATTAATTCTATAACTAATTTTTCCCTTAAAAATATATATAATGATAATAAAAGAAATAATCACAAAGTTCCTATACCCTCACAGAAAAGTATTATTAATTATTTTCAGGCTGTTCCCCGTGGCTCTAATGATGAAAATGTCTTACTAATAAAAGTTAATAAAAAGAATATTGAGACTGCTTTTTAGCTTTTTGAACCTTATTCATCTATGGTGGTCTATAGACTTCTTCTTTGTTGAAGATTACAAAAAAAGCATTTAATAAATTCAAGATTACCATGAAGAATGAAACATAATTATTATAATCCTAAAATCATATGCATATGCGACATTAATATTGGATTTATCAAGCATAAGAAGTTATGTCTTATGTGTTGTTATGATTCAAAATTTCACAATAAAACCTCACCTATCATTTTGTCTTTTATTCAAAAATTAGTAGAATTTCTTTTTTCCATATCATAGAATAACACCCCTACATTTATATTTTAAAAAAATAATATAAAATTCATAAACTTTTAACATCGTATATGATAATATGAGTTTAATCATTGCTAATAATTTTATTGTTTACGTAAAATGGAGGCCTGTACGATGTCAGGTACTCGTTTAAGATCCCTATCCTAATCATACCTGGATAGGCAAAATTTAGGATTCCCACTGTAGCATCGTCCGATTAGCCTTAGTAGCATAAAAGGACGTTAAACAAACAAAAAAAAAAAAAAAAAAGATTCCCTCTATCCCACATCTGCCATTACTTTATCCCATCTCACTTCATCATGATTAAACTGATGAAAAAGTTACCAAGAGGACGAAGATGGCAGTCTACAGGTTAGTGTTCCTTCCTATCTTCAATATTTATCCGATTCCTGAAATCTCACTTTAAGAACAAGAGCCAGGTTCAGTCCAAAAAATTATAATAGCCTGCACAATAAAAATAGGGTAATAAATTTGGCAAAATAGAAAAATCAGATAATATAATAAATTTATTGAGCTTACGAGATAAATTTAACATAATTCAAAAGAAATCACAAATTTATTATTTCTGGTAAGATGAATGTTATCTACTGTTACATTATGGAAAGAAAAAAGGGTATGAGTAAACACAACTCTACAGAACGCAAAACATGACTGATTTATTAAAAACAAGGGTAGGTTACATAGAAGGGCCGAGGCCAACTTGATATTACTAATATGAATAACATTTTACATTTAACACTCCCCCCTAAATGTTATTCCCTTAATATAAATAACATATATATTTGAACATAACATATAATAAAAAAAAATTGATAAAACAAAACTACAACTAAAATTGCACCTAAAATTCCTTACATCAAGTTAATGCATGATAGCATTTACAGACTGAAATCCTTTTTTTTTTTTTTTTTTTTTTTTTAACATTTAACCAAACTAAGTTCAAAAATAAGTCTACCAAATATACTAGACCCAACAGGCTTTGTCAATATGTCAGCCAGTTGCTTTTGGGTTTGTACATACTCGACAAAAATATTTTTATTTTCCACTTGATGTTTAACGTAATTGTACTTAATGTCTAGGTGTTTAACACGCTTCTGGTCAGGGTTAGTAACAATTTTTATAGTACTCTGATTATCCTCATAAATGGTAATACAGCCTGTATTAAGTTGTAGGTCGAATAAAATTTTCTTTAAAAACATGGCTTTCTCTGTTGCTTGACACAAAGAAATAAGTTCAGCCTCAGCAGTGCTGAGAGCTACAACACTTTGTTTTTTAGACCTCCAAACCACAGTGTTATTAAAGACTTTAAAGACAAACCCCAAAGTAGACTTTCTGTCTACTTCCCTAGCATAATCTGAATCAGCATAACCTACCAAAACATCTGTATGTTCTGATTTACAATACTTCAGTTTTAAATTCAAGCTCCCTTTAACATAACGGAGGACCGGTTTTAAGGCTAACCATAAATTATCTGATGGTTTGTCCTGAAATCGACTTAAATAAGACAATGAAAAAGCTAAATCAGGTCTTGAACCAATAGTTGCATACAAGAGAGAACCAATACATGATCTACATAGTCTTTCTTTATCTGGGTTGATAACAAAGTCATCTATTTTAAAATTATGGTCCATAGGGACATCCACTGATCTACAATTCAACATATCAAATTTGTTCAAAACATTTTTTAAATAATCTGCTTGATCAATATACTGACAATCATTAATCTTTTCGATATTAATTCCTAAATATTTTAATTTATTTGACCCAAGATCTTTCATTTTAAAATTCGAGCTCAAAAAACTTTTTACCTTATTTATTTCAGATAAATCATGGCTAAAAATTAACAAGTCGTCAACATATAACAATACATATAAGTCGTTCTTAATATATAAACAATAATCATTCTCAGATCTTTGAAAACCAAAACTTTTAATTTTATGATTAAATTTCTCATACCAGTATTTTGGCGAATTTTTCAAACCATATAGAGACTTTTTCAACCTTAACACCGAGTCCACTTCAATATTAACTCCAGGAGGTGGTGTCAGAAAAACACTCTCCTTAATCTCCCCATAGAGAAAGGCACTTTTCACATCCATTTGGTGAATAGAAAAAATTTTTTGAACCGCAAATGATAATAAAATTCGCAAAGTTTCTAATTTTGCAACAGGTGAGTATGTATCATCAACAATATTCCTCTGTAAGAAACCTCGAGCAACTAATCGCGCCTTATGTATGACAGACCCACAAACAATTTTTTTTGTAAAAACCCATTTGGTATCTATCAGCGATGCACCCACTGGCCTCTTCACAACCTCCCAAGTATTATTATCTTTGAGTGAAGATAATTCTTCCTCCACAGCCCTTTCCCATTCATGACTGTCACTACGAGATTTGATGTCTTCAAATTTTGAAGGAACATCTGTTTCCGACTGAACCTGTAAGGCGAATAACATTTCTTCTTCTGACCCTACACCAATGTTTATATCTAAAACATAATCATTATGCCAACCTGGTTTTTTTCTAATTCTCTTATTTGTCCCTTCATCAGTCCTATTTCCTATTTGACCTAAATCTTGGTTACCTTCTACAATATCATCAGAGCCATTATTAATATTATCAACACATTCTATTTTAGGGTTCTCTGATGTGATTATTTGGTGATATTCGTCTTCAATGAACTTAACATCTTGGGATATTATAATCTTATTAGTATTAATGTCAAAAAACCTGTAGGCATTTGTGGCATAACCAACCATGATAACTTCATTACATCGGTTGTCAAGTTTACTATCACAAGGTCTATTATCTTTTATGAATGCTCTACAGCCGAATTTCTTAATTTTTGAATAGTCTATTTGTATATTAAACCATATCTCTGCTGGAATACTTCCATCATAGCAGGGAGTTCTATTATACAAATATGCTGCAGCCCTAACTGCTTCCCCCCATAAAAATCTGGGCAGTCCATCTCCTAACATGCACCTGGCTTTTTCTAAAATGGACCTATTCATGCGTTCACTCTGGCCATTTAGCTGTGGGGTATATGGAGGAGTATATTCAATTTGGATGCCTTGATTAAAACACCATTTTTTAAATTCTACTGATGAAAACTCTCCCCCATTATCACATCTAATAATACTAACCCTCAAATTGTCATCTGAAAAATGCCTTTCTACACTATTTACATAATTAATCAGGTTATTACTAGCTTCACTTTTGTTCCTTAAAAGATAAACTGTGGTGAAGTTTGAAAAAGTGTCCATCACAGTTTGAAAATACCTGTAGCCATCAAAAGTCTCAGGCGTAACAGGTCCACATAAGTCTGTACAGATTATGGAAAGGAAATTTCTACCCTTAGGTAAAATGGACCTAAAAGGTTTTCTAACCATTTTAGATTTTGTGCAAATATCACACCGGCCAATCTCATCCAAATCTGTTTTGCCAGTCAATTTCCCTAGCCTTTTCATTGCATCTAAGCCCGGATGCCCCATCCTTTCATGCAACGTTACACTTGCAAAGGATCGTGAAGGGCACATAAAATCAGCAAAATAAAGTTTGCCTGCCTTACGACCAGCCAGAATAGTTTTTCCTCTCCCTGATACAACCATTGTATTTTTCTTAAAAATTATGTCATAACCTGCTTCAGTAACCTTTGGTACAGACAATAAATTATATTTTAAATTTTCAACAATTAACACATTAACTAAACTGCATTCCTTGAAAACAATTGTACCCTTCTTTCTGGCAACCAAATTTGATGTACCGTCTGCTACAATTATTGAGACAGGTTTGTCTAAGCTAAAAATATCTTTCATTATATATTTTAAAGATGAATTGACCATGTGCTCCGAAGCACCCGAATCACAAACAAAAGAAAATTTCAAAGAACACTCACTGTCATCAGTCACACCACCCATAAGAGATGTGGCTGTGAACGTAACTGAAGAATCTTCATCCACGGCGTAGGCCCCCCTGCTCCCACCTGTTGCAGCTCCCTCTCTTGATTTCCAGCCGCTGCCTCGTCCTCTTGATGAAGTTGATCTTTTAAGTTTTGGGCAAAACCTTTTCGTATGACCCAACTCGTTACATTCATAACACCTGAACGCCTTTTTGGTATAGAATGAGCAATTCTCCTGTGGTTTGTCAATAATTGGTGTTGCGTCCTCCTTCATTCGAAGTTCGGCATCTAAAAGACGGCCTTTAACAAAGTCCATTGAAATATCCTCGGTCATAGTTTCGATTGCTGTGATCACGTTGTCAAAACAGTCTGGCATTGTTAACAGCAGATAGCACACTTTATCAGTATCATCTAATTTGGCTCCCGCCGACTCCAACTCACGAAGTAGTGACTCAACCCTAACGATATGATCTTGGAGGTCACTGTCCCGTTGGAACTTTATCTTCAACAATTTCTTCATTATAAAAAGTTTGGAAATCGGGCTTTTTCGCGCAAATACACTTTTCAATGAAACAATCATTTCACTCGCCGTTTCTGCACCTTTAATAATCTCCAAGTGTTTATCGCTAACGCACTGGACAATGATCCAACGTGCTTTCCTGTCCTTCTCTTCAAATTTAGACTTCTTGAAACCGTGCATTTCATCCAAAGCGTCTTTAACACCCTCCTTTTCCAATAATAACTCTACACGCCACAACCAATTTGAAAAGTTCACAGCCATGAGCTGCGGAAACACCTGGCCGCTCTGCAACATGTCGTCTCACTTATGAATCCGGGTTTTCTTAAACAACGAACGTAACACTTTTCTTTCAATGATCGGGCCGGGCACATTTAATGACTGGGCCCATAACCTTTGTTACATTATGGAAAGAAAAAAGGGTATGAGTAAACACAACTCTACAGAACGCAAAACATGACTGATTTATTAAAAACAAGGGTAGGTTACATTGAAGGGCCGAGGCCAACTTGATATTACAAATATGAATAACATTTTACATTTAACATCTACAGCAATTCATTATTATTTATGCTTATTTTTATTTCATTTTAAATTGAATCTGCATATGAATAACAAAACTGTAATTTTTCTCTCTTGTTTTCCTTTTTTATAGTTTTGATAATGCTTACAATAATAAGCAAAATGTCAACAAGAATTAATGATAACTGGGAATCATTGAATCTCACATATCCATAAAGAGCAAAACATTGTTTCAGGAAGGTTTGCGGCTATGTACTGAGCATGATTATTTTAGTTACAATTAAAATGTTTATCGACAAACTTGATTACCAATGGGTAATGCAGATCAAATGATGACCTCAAAACAGTAAATTAATTCTATAACTAATTTTTCCCTTAAAAATATATATAATGATAATAAAAGAAATAATCACAAAGTTCCTATACCCTCACAGAAAAGTATTATTAATTATTTTCAGGCTGTTCCCCGTGGCTCTAATGATGAAAATGTCTTACTAATAAAAGTTAATAAAAAGAATATTGAGACTGCTTTTTAGCTTTTTGAACCTTATTCATCTATGGTGGTCTATAGACTTCTTCTTTGTTGAAGATTACAAAAAAAGCATTTAATAAATTCAAGATTACCATGAAGAATGAAACATAATTATTATAATCCTAAAATCATATGCATATGCGACATTAATATTGGATTTATCAAGCATAAGAAGTTATGTCTTATGTGTTGTTATGATTCAAAATTTCACAATAAAACCTCACCTATCATTTTGTCTTTTATTCAAAAATTAGTAGAATTTCTTTTTTCCATATCATAGAATAACACCCCTACATTTATATTTTAAAAAAATAATATAAAATTCATAAACTTTTAACATCGTATATGATAATATGAGTTTAATCATTGCTAATAATTTTATTGTTTACGTAAAATGGAGGCCTGTACGATGTCAGGTACTCGTTTAAGATCCCTATCCTAATCATACCTGGATAGGCAAAATTTAGGATTCCCACTGTAGCATCGTCCGATTAGCCTTAGTAGCATAAAAGGACGTTAAACAAACAAAAAAAAAAAAAAAAAAGATTCCCTCTATCCCACATCTGCCATTACTTTATCCCATCTCACTTCATCATGATTAAACTGATGAAAAAGTTACCAAGAGGACGAAGATGGCAGTCTACAGGTTAGTGTTCCTTCCTATCTTCAATATTTATCCGATTCCTGAAATCTCACTTTAAGAACAAGAGCCAGGTTCAGTCCAAAAAATTATAATAGCCTGCACAATAAAAATAGGGTAATAAATTTGGCAAAATAGAAAAATCAGATAATATAATAAATTTATTGAGCTTACGAGATAAATTTAACATAATTCAAAAGAAATCACAAATTTATTATTTCTGGTAAGATGAATGTTATCTACTGTTACATTATGGAAAGAAAAAAGGGTATGAGTAAACACAACTCTACAGAACGCAAAACATGACTGATTTATTAAAAACAAGGGTAGGTTACATAGAAGGGCCGAGGCCAACTTGATATTACTAATATGAATAACATTTTACATTTAACACTCCCCCCTAAATGTTATTCCCTTAATATAAATAACATATATATTTGAACATAACATATAATAAAAAAAAATTGATAAAACAAAACTACAACTAAAATTGCACCTAAAATTCCTTACATCAAGTTAATGCATGATAGCATTTACAGACTGAAATCCTTTTTTTTTTTTTTTTTTTTTTTTTAACATTTAACCAAACTAAGTTCAAAAATAAGTCTACCAAATATACTAGACCCAACAGGCTTTGTCAATATGTCAGCCAGTTGCTTTTGGGTTTGTACATACTCGACAAAAATATTTTTATTTTCCACTTGATGTTTAACGTAATTGTACTTAATGTCTAGGTGTTTAACACGCTTCTGGTCAGGGTTAGTAACAATTTTTATAGTACTCTGATTATCCTCATAAATGGTAATACAGCCTGTATTAAGTTGTAGGTCGAATAAAATTTTCTTTAAAAACATGGCTTTCTCTGTTGCTTGACACAAAGAAATAAGTTCAGCCTCAGCAGTGCTGAGAGCTACAACACTTTGTTTTTTAGACCTCCAAACCACAGTGTTATTAAAGACTTTAAAGACAAACCCCAAAGTAGACTTTCTGTCTACTTCCCTAGCATAATCTGAATCAGCATAACCTACCAAAACATCTGTATGTTCTGATTTACAATACTTCAGTTTTAAATTCAAGCTCCCTTTAACATAACGGAGGACCGGTTTTAAGGCTAACCATAAATTATCTGATGGTTTGTCCTGAAATCGACTTAAATAAGACAATGAAAAAGCTAAATCAGGTCTTGAACCAATAGTTGCATACAAGAGAGAACCAATACATGATCTACATAGTCTTTCTTTATCTGGGTTGATAACAAAGTCATCTATTTTAAAATTATGGTCCATAGGGACATCCACTGATCTACAATTCAACATATCAAATTTGTTCAAAACATTTTTTAAATAATCTGCTTGATCAATATACTGACAATCATTAATCTTTTCGATATTAATTCCTAAATATTTTAATTTATTTGACCCAAGATCTTTCATTTTAAAATTCGAGCTCAAAAAACTTTTTACCTTATTTATTTCAGATAAATCATGGCTAAAAATTAACAAGTCGTCAACATATAACAATACATATAAGTCGTTCTTAATATATAAACAATAATCATTCTCAGATCTTTGAAAACCAAAACTTTTAATTTTATGATTAAATTTCTCATACCAGTATTTTGGCGAATTTTTCAAACCATATAGAGACTTTTTCAACCTTAACACCGAGTCCACTTCAATATTAACTCCAGGAGGTGGTGTCAGAAAAACACTCTCCTTAATCTCCCCATAGAGAAAGGCACTTTTCACATCCATTTGGTGAATAGAAAAAATTTTTTGAACCGCAAATGATAATAAAATTCGCAAAGTTTCTAATTTTGCAACAGGTGAGTATGTATCATCAACAATATTCCTCTGTAAGAAACCTCGAGCAACTAATCGCGCCTTATGTATGACAGACCCACAAACAATTTTTTTTGTAAAAACCCATTTGGTATCTATCAGCGATGCACCCACTGGCCTCTTCACAACCTCCCAAGTATTATTATCTTTGAGTGAAGATAATTCTTCCTCCACAGCCCTTTCCCATTCATGACTGTCACTACGAGATTTGATGTCTTCAAATTTTGAAGGAACATCTGTTTCCGACTGAACCTGTAAGGCGAATAACATTTCTTCTTCTGACCCTACACCAATGTTTATATCTAAAACATAATCATTATGCCAACCTGGTTTTTTTCTAATTCTCTTATTTGTCCCTTCATCAGTCCTATTTCCTATTTGACCTAAATCTTGGTTACCTTCTACAATATCATCAGAGCCATTATTAATATTATCAACACATTCTATTTTAGGGTTCTCTGATGTGATTATTTGGTGATATTCGTCTTCAATGAACTTAACATCTTGGGATATTATAATCTTATTAGTATTAATGTCAAAAAACCTGTAGGCATTTGTGGCATAACCAACCATGATAACTTCATTACATCGGTTGTCAAGTTTACTATCACAAGGTCTATTATCTTTTATGAATGCTCTACAGCCGAATTTCTTAATTTTTGAATAGTCTATTTGTATATTAAACCATATCTCTGCTGGAATACTTCCATCATAGCAGGGAGTTCTATTATACAAATATGCTGCAGCCCTAACTGCTTCCCCCCATAAAAATCTGGGCAGTCCATCTCCTAACATGCACCTGGCTTTTTCTAAAATGGACCTATTCATGCGTTCACTCTGGCCATTTAGCTGTGGGGTATATGGAGGAGTATATTCAATTTGGATGCCTTGATTAAAACACCATTTTTTAAATTCTACTGATGAAAACTCTCCCCCATTATCACATCTAATAATACTAACCCTCAAATTGTCATCTGAAAAATGCCTTTCTACACTATTTACATAATTAATCAGGTTATTACTAGCTTCACTTTTGTTCCTTAAAAGATAAACTGTGGTGAAGTTTGAAAAAGTGTCCATCACAGTTTGAAAATACCTGTAGCCATCAAAAGTCTCAGGCGTAACAGGTCCACATAAGTCTGTACAGATTATGGAAAGGAAATTTCTACCCTTAGGTAAAATGGACCTAAAAGGTTTTCTAACCATTTTAGATTTTGTGCAAATATCACACCGGCCAATCTCATCCAAATCTGTTTTGCCAGTCAATTTCCCTAGCCTTTTCATTGCATCTAAGCCCGGATGCCCCATCCTTTCATGCAACGTTACACTTGCAAAGGATCGTGAAGGGCACATAAAATCAGCAAAATAAAGTTTGCCTGCCTTACGACCAGCCAGAATAGTTTTTCCTCTCCCTGATACAACCATTGTATTTTTCTTAAAAATTATGTCATAACCTGCTTCAGTAACCTTTGGTACAGACAATAAATTATATTTTAAATTTTCAACAATTAACACATTAACTAAACTGCATTCCTTGAAAACAATTGTACCCTTCTTTCTGGCAACCAAATTTGATGTACCGTCTGCTACAATTATTGAGACAGGTTTGTCTAAGCTAAAAATATCTTTCATTATATATTTTAAAGATGAATTGACCATGTGCTCCGAAGCACCCGAATCACAAACAAAAGAAAATTTCAAAGAACACTCACTGTCATCAGTCACACCACCCATAAGAGATTTGGCTGTGAACGTAACTGAAGAATCTTCATCCACGGCGTAGGCCCCCCTGCTCCCACCTGTTGCAGCTCCCTCTCTTGATTTCCAGCCGCTGCCTCGTCCTCTTGATGAAGTTGATCTTTTAAGTTTTGGGCAAAACCTTTTCGTATGACCCAACTCGTTACATTCATAACACCTGAACGCCTTTTTGGTATAGAATGAGCAATTCTCCTGTGGTTTGTCAATAATTGGTGTTGCGTCCTCCTTCATTCGAAGTTCGGCATCTAAAAGACGGCCTTTAACAAAGTCCATTGAAATATCCTCGGTCATAGTTTCGATTGCTGTGATCACGTTGTCAAAACAGTCTGGCATTGTTAACAGCAGATAGCACACTTTATCAGTATCATCTAATTTGGCTCCCGCCGACTCCAACTCACGAAGTAGTGACTCAACCCTAACGATATGATCTTGGAGGTCACTGTCCCGTTGGAACTTTATCTTCAACAATTTCTTCATTATAAAAAGTTTGGAAATCGGGCTTTTTCGCGCAAATACACTTTTCAATGAAACAATCATTTCACTCGCCGTTTCTGCACCTTTAATAATCTCCAAGTGTTTATCGCTAACGCACTGGACAATGATCCAACGTGCTTTCCTGTCCTTCTCTTCAAATTTAGACTTCTTGAAACCGTGCATTTCATCCAAAGCGTCTTTAACACCCTCCTTTTCCAATAATAACTCTACACGCCACAACCAATTTGAAAAGTTCACAGCCATGAGCTGCGGAAACACCTGGCCGCTCTGCAACATGTCGTCTCACTTATGAATCCGGGTTTTCTTAAACAACGAACGTAACACTTTTCTTTCAATGATCGGGCCGGGCACATTTAATGACTGGGCCCATAACCTTTGTTACATTATGGAAAGAAAAAAGGGTATGAGTAAACACAACTCTACAGAACGCAAAACATGACTGATTTATTAAAAACAAGGGTAGGTTACATTGAAGGGCCGAGGCCAACTTGATATTACAAATATGAATAACATTTTACATTTAACATCTACAGCAATTCATTATTATTTATGCTTATTTTTATTTCATTTTAAATTGAATCTGCATATGAATAACAAAACTGTAATTTTTCTCTCTTGTTTTCCTTTTTTATAGTTTTGATAATGCTTACAATAATAAGCAAAATGTCAACAAGAATTAATGATAACTGGGAATCATTGAATCTCACATATCCATAAAGAGCAAAACATTGTTTCAGGAAGGTTTGCGGCTATGTACTGAGCATGATTATTTTAGTTACAATTAATTAAAATGTTTATCGACAAACTTGATTACCAATGGGTAATGCAGATCAAATGATGACCTCAAAACAGTAAATTAATTCTATAACTAATTTTTCCCTTAAAAATATATATAATGATAATAAAAGAAATAATCACAAAGTTCCTATACCCTCACAGAAAAGTATTATTAATTATTTTCAGGCTGTTCCCCGTGGCTCTAATGATGAAAATGTCTTACTAATAAAAGTTAATAAAAAGAATATTGAGACTGCTTTTTAGCTTTTTGAACCTTATTCATCTATGGTGGTCTATAGACTTCTTCTTTGTTGAAGATTACAAAAAAAGCATTTAATAAATTCAAGATTACCATGAAGAATGAAACATAATTATTATAATCCTAAAATCATATGCATATGCGACATTAATATTGGATTTATCAAGCATAAGAAGTTATGTCTTATGTGTTGTTATGATTCAAAATTTCACAATAAAACCTCACCTATCATTTTGTCTTTTATTCAAAAATTAGTAGAATTTCTTTTTTCCATATCATAGAATAACACCCCTACATTTATATTTTAAAAAAATAATATAAAATTCATAAACTTTTAACATCGTATATGATAATATGAGTTTAATCATTGCTAATAATTTTATTGTTTACGTAAAATGGAGGCCTGTACGATGTCAGGTACTCGTTTAAGATCCCTATCCTAATCATACCTGGATAGGCAAAATTTAGGATTCCCACTGTAGCATCGTCCGATTAGCCTTAGTAGCATAAAAGGACGTTAAATAAACAACAAAAAAAAAAAAAAAAGATTCCCTCTATCCCACATCTGCCATTACTTTATCCCATCTCACTTCATCATGATTAAACTGATGAAAAAGTTACCAAGAGGACGAAGATGGCAGTCTACAGGTTAGTGTTCCTTCCTATCTTCAATATTTATCCGATTCCTGAAATCTCACTTTAAGAACAAGAGCCAGGTTCAGTCCCTAGAAATGTTACACTTGCAGAAAGTGGAGAAAATACCTGAGGAAACCAGGGATTTTTTTTTTAATCCCAGCATTTTTACATCCCAGCAATTTTGGATTTAAACCCCTGGAAACCACACAAGACGAAAACAAATTAAGGCGAGCTCAGCATCTTCTGGGGGGGGGGGGAAAGGTCGCAACGAGAAAAAAGGAGAAAAGATCAACGAGGATCGAGTACAGAGAAGAAGACCGAGAGAAAGAGCACGAATCTCATGGGATGCCGGCGTGCGAGTTGCGTTCCAGAACAAAGGATTGGACCAGCAGGAGACGAGAGATGGTGTGGGATAAATCGGCGTTATGCATGCTCTACTAAGAAAGTTACAGACTGCTTAGTGGTAAAGAGGAGAGGTATTATTATGATGATAACCATAAAATATTAAAATGATTAAATCTGTGCAGTGATTGTTTCAGAGAAAATAGCAGTACTCAAATTATTAGTACACATAGAGCTTAAAACGATAATTTTAACTCATAACCCGAAGGGTTACTACCGCAAACCTGCAATCCGAATATTTTTGTCCTTGGAGGTAGTCGAGAGGACTCGCTAGGACTCTGAAAATAGAAGGACAAATAGGCCAAGCAATGGTCCAAGAAAAAAATTTGGAGGGGATTGGCCGATATAAAAAAAACATACTCAAAGCGAAAAATATCCCAATTATCTATTTACTATTGCAAAAATAGGAAAATTATGAAATTATTATTCTGGGCGTGGCCTATTTCGTTATGTGACCATAAACTAAGCGAACTACCATCTAGTCCTTTTCAATTAAAAAAGGGTTTGATCAGCTTCATTAAATACCAGCAGACTCACGTTCGCTCATTAGGGATGAATAAATTTCCAAAAGGTTCCTTTTCAGTTGAGATCGGGGCCTCACTAATCGGCGCCATATAGGCCACGCATATAAATAACAGCGATACTTGTATTAGTAAAACATACTGTAAACATGGTTAATGCAATGATCCTACTTTATTTAGATTACATCCATGTTGTCCGTTGCTACGCGGGGAACCCCTCGATCTCCGGATAAAAAATTAAGAGTTTTTATCATAAAATATTTTATTAGCTAATGAACATTAGTATCGTTCATTCTATTATTCGAAATTATCAAAGTTCTTTTTCAGAAATTAACATTGGTCTTAGTGTTATTATACATCTATATCATCTTACAACATCTTTTTTGAGTCATTATTAGTTCACTGGTTATACTTAATAGGTGGAGTTTCAATTCTGGTTGTCAAACTTAATATTTTGACAGGAATTCAATTCTAGAGTTCGAAACTTCAGTATTTTTAACTTCTAATGTTTGAAATTACTTTCAAATTTTATTTATTTTTATTGCAATGCTCGTAAATTTTTAAAGTTTAAAATTAAATTTATATTTATGGCTTCAAGTTTTTTATGTCATCCTGGGGAATGGGAATTATCAATTCCTGATGTTATTGAAATTGATTGTATAACGTTTTATATTTTAAATGTGAAAATAAGTGCTGTTGAATGGACTGTTAAACGCAGATATACAGATTTTTCTGACTTACACAAAACTTTAGTTCTTAATCATGGAGTTTCTAAGGAAATACTTCCCAAAAAATTATTTTGTATACTTAAAAATGACAAATTTATTGAATCCAGAAGAGTAGGTTTGCTGAAATATATTACTGATGTATTGAAATACCTATCTCACACTATGCCTCCTGTTCTAGTCAGTTTTTTAGAAATGGATAAATATGATTTATGGTTCCTCTTAAAAGACCTTTCCAATAGAATTAAAACTAATGGATGGATAGAGAGCCCACCTGTTGCTTGTGAAATTAGCATTATTGAGGTATTTTATTTTATTATTTATGACTTTTTTTTTTAATGCTCTATAATTATCATTATTAAAATAGCCCAACAATTATTCACCACTGGGTCGATAGTTGAGCCTGAGCCACAATAAGTAAATTAGCATTCTTCTTAATATATTAGTATTCACTTTGTATAAACTCAACAGCTATTCAAGATTATAGCAAACAAAATATTCATTATCCTTTTACTCACTGTTTTTTAAAACAGTTCTTTCTCGAATCTATATTGAACGGGATTGCAATTTAGCTCATGAATATACTCATACTTTCTTTCCTTAATCATTGTTACAAGGTTTTTCAATGCTAGAATTATTATTATTTTAGTCAGGGCCTCACTACATTTCCAGCCCATTAAAGTAGTTGAAATACTACAATATATAATATATTCATGTTAGAATCTAATTATTAAAGCTCTAAATTTTGTACTTCCTATAAATAACACCATTTTACTAATATACTAATATGATCTATTATTTAGTCCTGGCTGTCGCAGGGTATTTTTCTATTTATTTATATCAGCCATACATAGACACTGTGGCAGGAGACCCTCCTAGTGCACATCCAGCCTCCTTAAAGTCGGTACTCACTATTAAATAATTGATTAAAGGGAAAAAATTGGCAGTTGAGCTTTGTCTCATTCAAATAACCTTGCACCTCCAGCAAAAGTGATTTTTACAATATACTGAGTCGTAACTCTCCATAATTGATGCAGTAAAAAAGATTTATGTATTTATTTATTGTGGTACAGGTCAACTAAGGACCACCTGTATAACTTTTCTTGTATATATATAATTTGAAATATTCCATTTTTAAAGAGAAAAGATGGGCCTCTGCTGGGAGTCTAACACGGGTGTCCCCATTATCAAATCCGCTACCAAGATAGCATCCAAACCGAATGAGTCCTCTCTCTTCACTGATCCCCTTCCCCTGATCTTGCATATTTTTTATGAATTTATACGGGGTGAACTATTTGTCAAAATAGTAGGATCTCTTGACATTTCGTTCATTTTAAATATTTATATATTATTTTTTTTAAATGTGGGTAACCACATTTATTATTTTTTAATAACTTTGAATAATATATATATATAAATCATCATAATCCAATAAAACCTCTTGTGCCACTCACACAGTGTGAGGTTGTCATTTGCAGAGCCTGGATCAGGTTGTCCTCTCTTGTAACAGCCTGTTCCTTAGACTTGGTCAGAAAATTAGCTTCATTCTCTTCAGAAGGGCAATAGGTTATTAGCAGAGCCCGGATTTTTATGCAGTAAAAAGCATCAAAATATGCCATATAATATGCAGTAAAAAACTAAAAATATGCTATTAAACAAGTGTAATATTCAAAGATACTAATGTGTATAAAATATTTCATAGGAAAGGGAATGGAGGAGACTATTTAGAAATGAAACCGAAATGATTTAAAATTTTTTTTAATGTTCATCAAACATACCTATATCTATTTCCGATAATAAAATTAAACGCATTTAAAACTAAAATGTAAAAATAATTCAATACTTATCAGTTAAAAAGAAGAATACATGAATAAAGATAACTAGATTAACAAACAATTAAAAAATATATAAAACAAGTAAAATAATCAATAATTATTTTAATTAATAAAATAATATTAAATATATAAATATATAAAATTTTAAATAATTATTAAATTCATATCTAAATTTGGGGTATTCTTATCCTAAATTATTAAATGCATTTCTAAATTTGGGCATTCTAATCTGCATTTTTAAATGTACTCTCAATTGAAAGATTAAGGGGGAAAAAGTAGACGGTTGAGCGTGATCACGGTCAAATACACATCCTTGCACGACCACTGACCAAGATACAGTACTTTCTTACACATTACTTCACCCAGGACACTTCATAGGTTGTAGTGGTACAGGTTTTTTTTAATTCTGTAGATCCTAACCTTCTATCGTTTGAAATGTTTTTATAATTCGAAAATGATCTTTATACATGAACTGATGTGATTGGAGCAAATATATAAGCTCCTAAAATTATGCGTCGTGGTCCAAATTGCTAAGAATTTAAAATTTTATTTATTTTTTCCAGGATTTTAAGCCCTGAATTTTTCATAAAATGTCTTCCGTTTTTTTTTTCTTTTTTTTTTCAAAGCTTCTCCAACATGGTCTGGGATGCGATTTATATATTTATTTATTAAAAACGGAGGTGGAAAGTCGGGAATCCCAGTAATCATTAATTCAAAGAAGAAGAAGACTTATTTACGGCGAATAACCCAGATCGAAATTGGGAATCTTAGCTCCCATGTTGGATATTATTTATTTATTTTTTAATGCATTGTTTACTTTATTAGATATAGTGTGAAAATGAGGCAGGTGGTCGAAAAGTCACCATCATCATGGTGATCGACCATCATCATTAATCATAATAAATTAGATCATCAAAATATGGAAATATATGCAGTTATCATCAAATATGCAAAATAAGACATGACCAATTAGATTTGTGTACTCTAATTTGTAAGCATACCTGGTCCGCTATTTTAAAGAAGCACGCAAACAAAATATGCAATTTCATAAAAATCCGGGCCCTGGTTATTAGTATTTCATTTTTCATTACCATGTCCCTCATAAAATACTTTTTGATATCCAAGTGCTTAGTTCTTGCGTTAGCCTTTTCGTTTTCAATAAATTTAATGCAACTTTGATTGTCCTCAAAAATACTAATCGGGTAATTTTGTATGTATCCCATGTCCCTGAGAAGCAAGCGAATCCAAACAGCTTCCTGTGGTCCCATAAATTCAGCTTCTGTTGAGGATAAGGCTATGGATGTCTGTTACTTGCAGAACCATGCTATGCAGTTTGATCCAAGTTTAAATAGATTGATTTCCTGGCTCTTGTGTTACCTCCTCAATCAGCATCTGCGAAACAGGTTAGAGCCATATCTTCTGAGGTTCCTAACCCTAGTTTTATATCTCGAGTTGATTTCAGGTAGCGAATCACTCTTTTGACCATATTCCATTCGCTTTGAGTGGGCTTCTCAACATGCCTGGATAGGATTCCTACTGCTGAAGATATCTTGGGTCTTATTCGGTTGAATTCGTTGACAAATAAAATAGCGAAGTATTAGCCTGAAGTTTTTTTGTAATTTGCAAACTAGAAGCTGCTTTTCTTCTCGTGCTTGAACGAATTCCTTATTCCCCTTTTTCTTCCTCCCAGAGTCGAGCGCATGATGCGATCGAACATTAGGATAAAAATGGTGGGCAAAAGTACCCATCCCTGCCTTACACCTTTGTCTACTCTGAACTCCTTTGACACCTGACCATTACATAGAACTGTTCGGACTTTCTGCAACTGCAGCTCGGTTTATATTTTGGAATAGTTCTGAGAAGTATTCCTTTCATCTAGCCAGTTGTTCTTTCAAAATCCAAAGACCTCACTTTTTTCGGTAAAGATGTCCTTTACTTTCTTCTATTTGTCTTCGGCAGTCTCTTCATCCTGCATAGGGAGAGATTCAAAACGATTTCTTAGAGCGAATTGAAATTCTTTTTGTCTCAATTCGCTTTTCAATAAGCCTATATCAAAGCGCTTGCCCTGTCAATTAAACTTCCTTGTGACTGCAACAATCTTCATTCGGATATTCGCTACGACCAAGTGATGATCACTTCCGATATCAGCACCGCGTTTGTTTCTAACATCACTCAATGAACTGCGGAATTTTCTTGAAATGGCAGAGTGATCAATTTGGTTTCGCATTGCATGATCAGATGAGACCCACGCTTCTTTATGGTGTGGGAAAATCGTTCCTCCAATTATAAGGTTGTGTTGGGCACAGAGGTCAATTAATCGCTCTCCGTTGTCATTTACTGTCCCCAATCCGTGACGACCTATAATGTACTCAATTTCCTTGTCGTCGCTCCCAACTTTCGCATTCAGGTCTCCCATGACTACTAAGAGCCTTTTGGCCTTCTGTAATTCTTTATTTAGGAGAGCGTAATATCTCTCTTTTACCTCTACAGCAGAAGTTTCAGTTGGTGTGTAGCACAGAACTAATGTAACATTTCGTACCTTCGTGCGGCATCGAGCCATTATTAACCTTTCCGATATAGACTTCCACTCCATCAGACTCCTAAATAGAAGATTAGAAGACCTTGATTTTGCCAATGAATTCTGTCTTCTTGCACACCGCTACACAGACATGAAGGCCAAGTTGAAGAACCTGGAAGCAATAGGAAAGCAAGCAGGGCTCAAAATAAACACCAAGAAGACCAAAGAAATGAGGCTTAATGCGTTTCCCAAGAGGTTCTTAAAGTGGGTGGTCACGTCGTGGAGCAGGTTTGATTGTACATGTACCTTGGGAGCATTGTTGAAACAGAAGGTGGCGTGGAAGAAGAAGTGTTCGTTCAACTGAACGCCGTTTGGAAAAACAAGAATATTACCAGGTCCACAAAGGTCAAAATCTTCAAATCTAAAGTAAAGGCTGTCTTACTCTACGGCTGTGAAACCTGGATAAACACGTTAGAATCATGAAGCAGCTCCAAGTTTTCATCAACCGATGCCTAAGACGTATCCTTGGAGTGGGATGGTAGGATAGGATTGGAAACAAGGAAATAAGGAACATAGCCAGACAGCAACCCATAGAGGAAGAAATACAAAAAAGAAAATGGTGGTGGATCTGTCATACGCTTCGAAAAGAAGATGGGGCCTCAGAGGGGCACTGGATTGGAATCCCCAAGGATCAAGGAAACGAGGGTGACCAAGGAAGACCTGGTGGAGGAATGTGGAAGAGGAATGCAGAGTGGCTGGCAAGTCTTGGCAGGAGGTCAAGGTTCTCAGCCGGTGATGGCGAAAATTTTCTTCAGCCATATGCCACCGCAGTATTGGCAACAGGAAATAAAAAGAAGAAGAATCTACATTTAAAAAAGCCGTTGTCACGTCAAAATGACGAACAACTAAACATTTTGAAGCAGTGATTGTTAGTGAAAATTTTTCTTAATATGGATAATAACTTAATATACTTTAATAATAAAGATCAAATATAATTCAAAATACCTGAAAATTGATTCTTTAAAATATTTATTGATATATATTACATTTTTTATCTAATTTTGTTTTTAAATTAGAAACAAACTCCAGTTTTCCTTTAGTTTTTTATCCCTCTTTCCAGTTAGGAATTACATAAAGACTTTATATAATTTTACAGCATATTAATATCTCCAGTTTTTCCAGTAATAAAAACTATATTAACTATAAACTATACAACATTTTTCACTGCTTGAAATTGATGTTATTTAGATTTAATTTATTTTTATTGCTTTATTTTTATTTTATAGGCAAGCACTATTAGTGAACGACTTAAATTACCAAGTCCTCCTGCTGGTATTCTAAATAGTCAGGAAGAATTTAGCACAGTTCTAGAATTTTGCGGGTTTTTAAAGCAATTATACATAAAAGGGGAAAGTAATGATTACTTCGGGACAAGCAACATCAGTAGCCAGCAATTAACATTTGAATTATCAAGTTTTAAATGTCTAGATTGTCTTGTGTTATCTAATATACGCATCACCAATTTGAGAAAAGCTGATGAAGCTAGACGCCAGATCAAATATCTGACCGTAAATAATTGTAGTATAGAGAAATTAGCTGAGATATTACTATGTGATCATTTGCACATAGATTGGAAACAGAATAGTTCAATTCAAGTGTGGAGTGCATTAGAAAAACTTGATGTGCAGCATAACAATATTGTTGACATTGGTATGTACAATGTATTGTTATGTATTTTACCTTATTTTTCCTAATATTACATTAAATTCAAACGATTTTCACTATATTTGAGAAAAATGTTGAATATTATTTGGTATAAATGATAATAGGTTTTAAAATTACTTTTCTTGGGTTATAGTGTTATTTATTTTCATTTCATTCCTTTGTTGAAGATAATCAATCCTTTTGTATTATACCTTAATTCAACTTAGTGAAACTTTCAGGCCTACTTTGGCCATCCCTTGAGGAAGAAATCATTTATTGTCTACTCACACTATTTTGTGTGATTATCATATTCAAATATACCTCTTTTTTTATATTTTACCTAAATTTGTGTTATTTTCACCAAGTCATGTGGCCCTCAACCAGCAAGACAGTACTGTGATTGGTAGACAATAAATGATAGTCTTGAGGATGCGCAAAGTGGGCCCAAAACGTTGACAAAGTTGAGTTAAGAAGTTATTTGCAATACTTTTAGTATTAAAAGATAGATAATTATATCAATTTACAAATATTTATATTGATGTACAGCGCATATGTGAGACAATGAACAAAGTTTATCTTCTGAAAGTTTTTTAAAAATAATTATATTATTCTGTTAACATCAAAATAAAAATAAAATTACATTACAGTAGGTTTCTACATAATTCCAAATTCTTCAAAAATTGAAATAATTAAATTATTTTTCTTTATCATTCTTGTGTTCTGAAATTGTCTTTCATTAGGATTATCAACTTGGATCATATTCTTATTCTTTTTTATCACTATTCATCTTCACGATTGCCACTTTAGAGATAATGAAGAACCTAGTGTCCCTCTACCCTTGTCTTGTTCCAATCTAACTTTAAATCGGAATAAATTAGATTGATCCTTTCTATGTTGGATTGAGGATATTAAAGCAATTTCTCCAAGCATGATGAGCAAACTTTGTTAGCCTACGGCACACAGTGGGGCAAGTCCACAGTCCTGCCGGGCATTGACTACAACTTATTATTATGAATTAATTCAAAATGCACTAACAATCTTACTTTAAATTATGTTTACCATAATATTTTGCAACCATAATATATAGGTAAATGTAATTTAAAACAGACTTAAATAATTACAAATTAATGTAATGTACCTTTTTTTAAATCATGAAATTATTCATCAGCTTCACATTCTATGAGAAAACTTTTCGCTTCCTGGGACATTTTACTTTTCATAACATTGTTACATTAAGGTGGAAAAGTTGATATAATGTGATCGGGTTTATTTGCAAATAATTAAATACATCTCTGTTACTATCGATTCTCAAGGGTTTTTTGGAAAGCTGCTAAACCCAAAAATATTTGTGAATTTTCTCTTGATCCTTTATTCTGAAACCAGGTCATAATCAGTAAAATCTATTTTATTTCTTTTGAAGAAAACCAAAGGCCATTGTTTGTTTTTATTTCCAAATGTTTTAGGATTACAAATTACAAATTCGTAAATAAATAATAAATTTGGATTAAAATTACTCGTCACTTGATGATTAAATAATTGTATTTGGTTCAGAATGCATTAATTCAAAGATTAAGATTTATTAGTTGATAAAAACCCAAATATGCTAAAAAATTATACTAAATAACCAAATTCACTCTTGAGTTCAGTGTTCACGAATGGTAAAATCTCATTTAAATGAGTTGTGGCAAGATCTGAAAACTGATTATAAAAGTTCACCTTTGTTAACAATAGGAAATGTTTAGTTTTTCGGATGATTTACGATATTGTACCAAATAGTTTACAATAGTTTGAATTGTCGTTAACTATTAAAGATATTTTTAAAGAAATATTTTTTTTGGTGCATTCAGATCCATTATCAGTGCCTGATTATAATCTAAACGTACCATTAGGCCAAAAGATATAAACATGCTAACCCTAAATATAAAAAAAGATAATTTTCTTATTGTCATGTTTCATCTCATATTTCATTCATTACTAACTAACTTAAATATAGAGTTCAAAATTAGTGCACATGATGGAGAAAGGAATCTAGTTTATTAATCTTGCAATAAATAAAACCTCAAAATTTTAACTTTCATTTTTTCGTGTAATGTCCGGCTGGACAGTTGGCTCACCCACCCCATTGTGCGGCACTCCATTTCAAAAGAGGCATTTAGAGTGCATTCATAAAGGTTTTTTATGAAGGGCTAGTGCCTAGGAACCTGGTGCGAATATCACAGAGATCTCATTGCTGAACATTCTGCCAAAAAATGGAACCAATCTTCTTTTTCTGACAAATTGCTAAGTAAGCACTTTGTGTTTTTCCTATCTAAGCAAGGAGTGTTGTTCAAATATAACTGTTTGCATTCAAGTTTGAACATCAATCTTAACTCATCGCTGCCACTTCACATTGTTCCCTATGTTGGAATGTTATTTTGGACTGCAATGTCCCTATCTGATCCCTCCATATTTGAAAACTGTCAACCCTTAATCTCCTCTAGAGTTAAGGTTATACCTTATATAGGTTGTACCTCATGGTTTAAACTGTTGAGTTGGGGACTCTCTCTCTTCCTAGATTCCCTTCAACTTTTATCTCAATTGTCTGGATCTGAACTCTTATCTGGTGAGAAGTAGGAAGGAGTGGGCTGTAAATTAACCTATAGACCAGCATCTTCTTCTTGATCCACTACTCTTCATTTGAAGAAAACTATCCTGGTCGAAGTCTTTATGACACCTGGGTGTAAGGTACAGTCACTTTTATCTAAAAGCCACATGTAATCTTCAACTCCTGAATCTGCTCCAAGATTCTCATTTCTATGTTGGGTTTTTTTCGCTAGCTTGGTTTCTGCTCTCGTGCCTTTTTTAAACTTAGATTAATATCAATAAATTTAGTTCATCTATGTTCTCTCTCCGCCTTTCCTGTTCCTGTACTGTATAATGATTGACATTATTTCATTCATTCCAGCTCAGTTCTATCTGGGAGGTTGTTTCTTGTAGTTCTTCATCATTTCAAAGCTATCAGCATCAGTCGAAGATGATGCCTAATCCTCTGGATCTCATCCAAATTTATGTCTCACCCTTCTGGCAGCTCATTATTTTCATTAAATTTACGTTTTACCAGAATATTTCAATTTTTATCTTCGTTTCCTTGTTACCATCTTTTCTCTTCTCCTTAAAAGGCGCATGGTGCACTAGGAAAATATTTATTCTAGTTAAATGTTAAAACATTTGTTAGCCAATCGTTTAATTGGTTTTGGTGAAAATGACACAGTTTATTGAAATTATACAGAGTATATACTTCTTTAATTTTTTTTTTCAGATTCTGGGCTAGAAATGATCGAATCAATATTTGAATTGAATGCCAGCAGTAATGATATCAAAAGTTTAATAAATATTTCAAAGTTGAAAAACCTTAAGATCTTGTCAGTTTCACACAACAATCTAAGTTCCATAAGTGATGTGAACCTCAAATTTCTGGCAAAGTTGAACATTTCAAATAATAAAATAAAAAGTTTAGTTGGAATAGAACAACTCTCTTCTTTGGAAACCTTAAATGTATCATTTAATTTAATTGAAGAATTTGAAGAATTAGATTGCTTAAGTAAATTGGTGAAATTGACCAATCTTGATTTGGTGGGTAATCCAATATCACAGAAGACAGATTATCGTATAAAAGTATTGATTAAATTCGGTTCTAGAGCATCTGCTGTATGTTTGGATAATGAAGTTACTACTAATCATGAATTGGAATTATTAGCTGTTGTTCAAGCCATTAATTTTGTACAAAAAGGTAAATTGCCTTCTTATACTAAAAATCTTTCCCTCAACAATAATTAACAGAAGGATCATATTTATTATGTACATTAAAAAAATCTACGATTTTTAATTATTTTTTTAACTATTGAAAGTTTATATGATTGTTAATTACTATTTAAGTAATGTTGAGTATTTTAAAAATAAAATATATACATATTTTTTTAATTTATTATTATTCTTGAATTTACCAATCATTCTTAAAATGAAAATTTCTGTTCTAATCTGGTTGGATGTTTCTAATTTTTAAAAGTCAGTAAAGGGCATCAGGGGTTCCTATAGTCGATTCCACATTAAGATGGCAGTAGATCTTGTGCACTGTTGGCAAATCTTCAAATCTACCCGGTTTTCACGTTAAAATTCTGAAAAACTTCATTTTTTTTTTTTTTGACTTTCATAATGTGCAAATTAATGTTGTTCCTTTCCTATTTTTTGGCAAAATGAAAATATAAAATGACATTTTCAATTTTTAAAAAGTAGCCTGCGAGGAATTTTCATACTATAGCAGTCTATGAAATTTTGGCATATCCCTTATAAAAAGGACAATTCAAATTTAATTTTAAGCTATGTCTGGCAATTGTGGGACGCATAGAGCTGGATTAATTAATTTTTAAATGTGAACGAACGTTACACCTCATAGGTTATGTTAATTACTAATAGAATAGTTTTAATCATTCTCGTTTCACTAAATTTCACATTCACTTGTGTAGTACACTTAAATTATTGACTATGCAAAATTATGATTCAATTTATTTCAAAATCTTTTCATCTTTCAATGTTTTTAAATTAATTTCATTATCCTGGCAATAACCCTGTTGGGTCCTTAAGATGATCACTCATCCATTGTACCCTAAACAGGCTTTTCCCAAGCCAGGACAGCACATCAACCCTTACTGGGACTATAGATATAAAGCATTTCACTTTTTGGTGTTTTGATTTTGAAATAAACTGAATTTTAATTTTGCATAGTGAATAATATAGGTGTGATAAAAAAATGTGGTATTTCTTAAAACGAGAATTATTAAAACTATTCTATTTGTAATTAATGTACTTCCTCCTTGAGCACGTAGTTCATAAAATATTTTTAATTCATTTTATTTTTTCATTTGTAATCATTCTATACACTAATGATTCAATTACAAAACTCCCATCTCGTGTGTGAAAGTAGTAAGAATATATCTTATTATATCTTTATTTAGTCACCTGTAGTGGTACACCTATGAGGTGTACTGTTCGCTCACATTTAAAAACTAATTAATCTAGCTGTATGCATCCCACAATTGTCGGACATAGCTTAAAATTAAATTTAAATTGTCCTTTTTATAAGGGATATGCCAAAATTTAGTACCCCCCCCTTTCCTCGCAAACTATTTTTTAAAAATTGAAAATGTCATTTTATATTTTCATTTTGCCAAAAAATAGGAAAGGAACAACATTAAAACCATTTTTTTTCTTTGTTACGAGTGAAGGCGACGTCTGGTGTCTTTATGAATAATTTCAAAGCAATATCTCTAAAAATAAGGACAAAGGGACGAGAGAAACAAGAATTACCATTAAAAATTGTAAGTCAAAAAAATTACCAAAAATAATTTATTGCGATTGTAGATTTATCTTTTGTGTTTTATTATTATGATAGGCTGATAGTGAATCAAATTCTGCACATTATAGAATTTTTCCTGAAAAGATTGGACGAAGTTAAAATTAGAGCCAATGTCGCACGGAGAAATAAGGATAGAGTTATCTAGAGCGGTACTTGTTAGAGAGACAGAACTCCCAAGGCAAAACACATACTACCATCTCGACATGCAATGGACTATAGGAGGAGTTAACAAGGTTGTGCAAGTTGAGTAATATAAAGTTAGAGCCAGAAAGAAAAGAGGCATATTTACTGGATAATGAATTTTTGAGGGGGGAACCCTTTCTTGTGGGTTTTCAATTTGGAGGAAATTTCACACAGTTTATATTATATGATAATGATTTTTAATACATACAATGTTTATGATTTTACTTATCATATTATGTCTATGGTTATACTTTTCCTTCTTATCTTTTTAATTAGGGGAAGGGGCACCCCTCAGTGAATCTGTATTACTGACATTATGACAATGCCTTAACAAGTCCTATTTTGCCACAGAACTATATAATTTGTCGTCATTATAGAAAAGAATTCGTGATATGATTAAATAATTGTTAAAAACCCAAAAAATAAAAAAGAAGATTATTAGAATAATTTCATGTACCAAGTATAATTATACTTGAATAATAATATAATTATTAGTAAAATTTAATATTTTTGAATATAATGATAAGTTTTAATTTCACATAGTAACAAGGGCTAAAAATTTGGGAATTCCAACAGCCTCATGTTGCAACTATTTATATAAAGACATTTATTTCATCCAAGAGTTCCCACAAGCTACAGGCCTTACCTTTATTTATTATTAAAAAAAAATATGTGTGTGTATATATATATATATATTTATATATATATATATATATATATATATATATATATATATATATATATATTTATATATATATATATATTTTTTTTTTTAAATTAATCAACATTCTGGTATTTATACTTCGTATATATATTGCTGTACATATATATACACAGCAAAGCATGTAGAGTTCCCTGATTTTTTTTTCATAAAATTTCTTGACTTTTCCAGGTCCTGTGTTACCATATAAATATATTTCTATCAAAATTATTAGACCGGTGATCATGGATTAATGGCATTAACATGATTTGGCTCATTGCTATCTCTACTCAATGATGGCTCAAGATAAGCCCTATCACAACATTTGGTGGTAGCCTGAGTTTTAATGTACTCTGTGTCTTTAATTAGGAATTAACAAAAACAGCATTAGGAAGGCCTTGATTACTCATGGTCATGTATGGCCTGCTTGTACCAACCTGTTTCAACACAGACTTCTTTATCATATTAAAATCTTAAATGGTTTCAGACCTTGAGAACCAAAATTACCTATCAACATTTATATTATAAACTATGGACCATAATAATCCATTAAAATTCATTCTTTGTTGCCCCTTACATTGTCTAAACCTTAAGGCTACTCAAGCATCTAAGTCCCCACAATGATTCTACTTTATATCTACTTGGTGCAGAACACACAATGCTAGGCCATGTAGTCATTTATTGGTTTACTCATCTTTGTTTAGGTAAAATATTTTTTTGATCATGCTGTTGTTAAAATCTTTAAATAGTTCCAAAGATAAGATTTAGGAACTAAAATGTTTGTTTTAATAGGGTCTACCCTGAACTAAGTACACCAGATGTCAAAATTACATTAGCTTGTTTCCTCGTCATTAGTGCTTCCAAGATAAGCCAAACTTATAGACTACCTCACACATTGAATAATGCAATTCTTAGAAACGTAATGCGGGGGTCACTGTGCAGAACTCTTATTATTATCAATGCAGGGAAAGCTTAGTTAAATAAAGCAATATGGAAGTATTAAATTGAAAAAGCAGTGTTACAATGACGCAAGTAGGCATAAATAGGCTGCCGGTCCCACAAATCGCTCACAGTTTCCAATCTCTAAAGAGTTAATATTTATAAAATAATTCAATTGTAATGTGATCATAAAAAAGATGATACTTAAAATAAATAGAAAAATTTAATGACCAGAAATTTAAAAAAAATAATGAGCGTTACTGTTTCTTTTTACTATTTAAGTGACCCTTAAATAAAAATAAAAAAATTAGTCTTTTTGATTTAATTTAATTAACAGCCCATATTCCAATAATTTTATGGAAGGAATATTAAAAATAAATAAAAAAATTTAATAAGTTTTTATAACAAAAAAAAAAATACCACATACAGTAGCAATTTGAACACTATCACAAAGGTAGTTTCTTAAAGATTAAGTAATAATGCTAAAAAAAATTCTTTCATAAATAATAAAACAATAACAAATTACTAAACATAAATTGGAGAAATATTGCTACTATTTTTACAGGTTCAATAAAATAAAATTCTTTCAAATTCCATTGATTTGTGCTAATATTTAATAAGGAAAACAAAAATGGAATTAATACTTTATATACATATAAAAATACATAATTCATTCATTCAAGTTACTGATGTGACATTTAACACATAATTTGTAATGAAAAAAATATTTTAAAAACGGAGGTACATTGCTGCAACATTATACAGTCCATTTTATCCAAGTAAATAATATTTTTTTGAGATTACAAAATAGATACAAAAGTTTCATATATTAAAAATGTTATCTTTACAAAAAGCTAGAAATATAAATAGTCAGAATATAAAAATATTTTAGGAATGCAGTAAGAATAAATTATTGAGCTTGTGCAGAAGCATCCGTTCCATCAAATCCACGCAAATGAATCTAAAAACAAAAAAATTAACCATTGAAAGTAATATAAAACATTATATGCTGTTCTCCACGCTGAAATAAAATATAAATTACAAGAATAAGTGAGAAACCTAATGTTCACAGGTTGAGGAGATTAATCATAATAATATATAAAAATATCTACTATGGATAATTAATAAGGCCCTCTAACACCCCTGAGATCATAAATGGCATAATAATAAAACAGAGAATGATCAGTTTCCTGAGATAAGAATCCTCTATGTGTAGTCAAGGAAATCTCTAGTACCAGCAGATGAGAAGGTCGGCAATGATGTAATAATGACTCTACTGCGAATCATTAGAGAAAACAAGACAATGAATGTCCTATGAGATGGTACAGGTCTTATTATAAAGTAGAATTCCTATCTATCTCCCGCTACTATCGTGGGCACAAAAGAGGAAAAGCCTGGCAATGCTGTTAGATTTAGGATTAGTGGAGATCCAAGCAGATGGAACAGGATTCTCCATCAGAACAAATGAACCAGCAATGGGCAACAATCCCAAAAGAAGACAATCTAAGGAATTACTTCCGTGCCATTGATCATGCACCTAGAAAGATTGCTGAGAATATAGTACATACCTGCACTGCCAATGAGACACTGGGATCCAAACTGCTGAGGGAGAGAGAGCTCTATTTTCTAATGGAAAGGAATATCTTTAAGCCAATGACCAAAAAGTCCTTTGGAGGGGTGGGGGATAGATTTCATTGATCCAAAAGGATCGGACTAGAAGCAGTTCCAGGTAAATCACCTAACAGCTGACGGGCAAAAGGAAACATGGGTGAATCTACCATAAGAAAAAAATAAAGAAACAGCTATGAATAAAATCTAAACTGTTTAATTTGCAACAGAGAGATGTGACACATGTTTCCATAACATTTCACAGTTCAAAAAACTTATTGCTGGAAGTGTACGTAAGGATTACCAATAAAAAAATTAATAATAATGAACAAGAAATCAATAGCTTGAATTAAACTATTAATAGGAAACAACTTCAATATGTTCATTCATATGTTCGATTGCCAGTTTATTCTTAAATTAATTATATAATGTCTCAGGAGGGAAACTGACTACTAATCTGACTAATGTAACAATATAAATAATTACCAGCCACAGCCGGACCCGGGACCTGCAGCACGATACCTCACTCACTAAGCTACCCCACTCCTTTCAATTAAAATATAGTAATACAACTATTTAGAATGGTACATAAAATATTACCTGCAAATGCAAATTTACTTCATCACTTCTGCTAAGGTAAGGGAAATTACCTCCTGATTTGAGGTTTGCTAGTTTAGCATTAGGATAACATTTATAAACATCTTCTCGAACTGGACTTGAAAGAGCGTATTCATCAAAAACATCAATAATTGTCACAGATTTGAGGTAATTAACTTTAAGAGGATCAACAAATGAATTAGTGCAGTTTATAGTTAACCTTGAAGCCAAGTCTTGTTGACTTAAACTGTCGAGCTAAAAAGAAAAAAGTCTTGTTGACTTAAACTGTCAAGTGAAAAAGAAAATTGATAAATCAATCTCTTTGATTAAATATATGTATATTAACATGACAAGATTCTTTTTAAAACCTATAATGAAATCTGAATGAGGTGCAGATCAGATCATATGATTCACAATTCACAGAAAACCTCACTAAAACTTAAAGCTTCATGATTTATTTTTTTTAAAAAGTAGGGTTTTAATAATCATAACAGCTGAAAATAATTTCAAAATAATTAATTTCCATTTCAAATAAGAGCTAATTTATGCATTTATACCATTGTTTTTATACAGTCTCATATTGGAGATTACCTCCATCTAATGCAAAATAATTCAAAATGAATTCTTCTTTTGAAATTCAATATAAACATACATGATGATGATTCTCCTAAATTAAATATGATTAATCATAAGATAGTAAACTAAATAGTTTCCATAGATCAATGAAATAAAAAATTTTAACAAATGGACAAATACCTACTTATTAATGATGTATAGTTGAATAAAGGCAATGAAGAGGATGCATGGTAGGTAATATCTAATTAATTTTAATGGTTAATACGAGGGGTGTCCGTAAAATAAGTTTCCCTGTTGTGGCACGGCCGTGCAAGTCGCGGCAGGTCCCTCAGACGGCACCAGCGTGTCGCTTGGACTCCCCCCTCCACATCCCAACCCCGGTCAACTCGCTGCCACCATCAGTTCGGCCTTGACAGCCTTGAAAGATGGAGCTCCCAATCGCTTCCCCCGCCAGATCCGTTTTTTGTGTGCTTAAGGCAATTCGGCGACCGAAATTCATTCCCAACTTAGGGAAGTGTATGGTGAAACATGCATGAGTTTCCAGATGGTGCGCAAATGGTGCAAAGAGTCCAAAGAAGGGCGCACAGATGTGCACGATGAACAGCGGGCTGGACGTCATCCATCCAACACCCACCCTACAGCCCCGATCTGGCCCCAAGTGATTACCATCTGTTCCCAAGCCTGAAAAAACACCTAGGCGGAACGAATTTTGGGACAAGAGAGGAATTGGAAGAAGAGGTCATGAAGTTCTTCAACAGCGCGGCGGTGGACCTCTATGACCAGGGCATCAAAAAAATGGTGACACGGATGCAGAAGTGCATCGATGTCAACGGGGACTACGTAGAAAAATAGTTTAATGTTCAAGATTTCTAATGATGTAATATACAATGGTAATAAAACATTTTTTTCACTTTTAAAAAAATAGGGAAACTTATTTTACGGACACCCCTCGTATATATATTTTTTTTCAAGATGTAAAGAAAATCAAATGTAATTATTAGCAGATCCTGATAATGGCACAGAGAGGTCAAAACAGCAAACAAGGAAGTCTTAAAAGGATAGCTGTTATTATTGGTGATCTATGGCCTAAATTTTAGTATTAAAAGAAAAATGGCTCACCCTTTCCACCATAAAATCCACTGAATCAATAATCCTCTTATCATGATGTGCATTAGTAAAATTGACCATGATCATTTTTTTCAAAACTAAAGATGGGAGCATCCAAAACCTAAAAATTAAACAAATAAAAATAATATTATTTGCTCATTAACATGTTTTATAAAGAATGCTTCTAATACAGTTTTTCATATATAAAACAGTAGGGGAGAGCGGGGTTGGTTGGCAACAGTTTTCACTTTTTTGATTGTTGAGTCGTTCCTGTTAATATAATCCCAATAGGGCTGATACCAATGTAAACTCCAAGTATTAGAGTACTTAATGTATTTTTTTCACCACATAATATTTAATACTAAGATCATAGAAAATTGAAGAATTCGTCAATCCAGAGTAAGCCAATTAACCCCCTATGGGGGGTAGGTTGGCCTAGAAGGTGGGGATGTTTTACCATCTCATTCAAGTACTGCCTGACAGATATTATTGTTATTAAAAGCTGCACTATAATGGTATAATAATTTTGATTCGGTTTTTAACAGCTTTTAAGGGAAAATAGAATGACAATAAAAGAAGATAGAAGTTTAGACTGTCATCACTTCCTGCATAAGAATAATTGCTCTCATCCTCCTTGCTGGAACTAAAGACAATTGGTAGTTTTACCTTCGTTTATGTTTACCTTGCTTTTGGGAATCGCTACCGCGCAAACCAACCCCAGTTGAAGAGAGCCTACTAACCCCACATGAGAGATCATATGAAAGATGGCTGCCAGGACAGGGGAGAACAATCAAACAAGAAACTGGTTAGCCGAAAGGTTAGGTTTTTCAAAGGAGTTTGGGGCTATGTGAACAGAATCGGAGTCAAATGTTTTGCCATGCCTTTAAAAAAAATTTACTGAAAATATAAAAATTTACTTACATGTTGTAAAATCAATCAATGAAGCACACTCTTCTCTACACTATTAGCATCGGATTGAAAACTCAGGACAAGACTCCCGAGGTCGAGCAGGTTACATGGTACAATGGTGGGGCGTTCACAACAGGTGTGACGGAAACTATAAGCCAATGGCCAACCTACCCCCTATGCCAACCAACCCCGCTCTCCCCTACTTAAAGAAGCTTAAGAGAATTTAACAATCTAATTTAAATAAATCAATATTAAGACTTTGTCTGGCTAGCCTATAAAGCTGTAATGAGGAGATCAGGTGCATCCAAAGTACTCTGAAAAGTCTTGAATATAAGCAGAGACATTGGGACTCTGTAGAGATGTAGAAAATACAGAGGTACTGAAAGTCATTTACGAAGCAGCCTTAATTCCAAAGATATTATATACCGTACATGTCTGAGTTCAGACAATTAGATGAAAAAGGAATTTAGATAAATTAAAGAGGCTTCAAAGGCACCTATAGGCATAAAGGTGTGTAAAGGCTTCAGCATGCTCTCACATGAGGCAGCCATTCTTCTTGCTGGGATGCTACCAATTAATTTGATTATTGACGGGAAGTCTGAATTGTATAAAATTACAAAACTTCATAATAATTACAGAAACATATCACATGACATAATATAACTACCAATTCACTATAGCAAATGGCGTCACCCTGCATCATACATACATGTACTTACACACATATCTATACCAAACCTACAAGACTCTGGCATCAAAGAAATAAAAACGGACAGTAGCAAGAAGGAAGGAAATGTTGGCTGTGCTTGGGTTGACTTAGACAAACAAAACCCACTTGAAAAGCAGTATAAACTCGTGTTGTGGTGTTCAAACAAACACTAGCCGTCTTAAAAGCATTAGAATACCTCATGGAAACTCCTTCTACAACATACTCTCACATAGTTTTACATAAAGACAACATGAACATAATCCACTCACTAAATAACACAAATATTCACGATTCACTGACTGAAGAAATCAGACTGAACATCTTAAAATTGATAAATTACAACAAATCAGTTGAGATAATATGGGTGGAAGGGCACTCAGGGGTAGAGGGCAACGAAAGAGCAGACCAATAAGCTAAAGAAGCAGCTAACAGAGAGGAGATATTGTTCTCTTACAGCAAGGCTTCGATCTCCCACATTAAGAGCCTCATTACCAAATAGTCGGTTGGGAAGTGGAACGCAATCTGGAAAGCTTCTACGAAATCACCAAGCCTACACAAATACATCCCACAAATAAAACTAAATGATCATTAACTTCTACACTGCACAGAACACAATTCCTGACTGAACACGGAAACACAAAAAACTATTTAAAATGATTCAATATCATATAAACTGACACATTTGATAGGACAAACACACAATTTCCGACACATACATTATGACTGCATAGTATATGACAGAAAAAGATACAAATTAATACTATGTATTATAACCAAACATGGAAACTGGCCTGAGACAGAGCATATCCTTTTTACTAAATTGAAGACTTACTAAAGTTTATGAGAGAAATTGATTTTGATCAACTCACTAACAACAGAAGGGCATCCTAAAACCTGTGCTTATAAGTGATATTTATTTTCTATTTTATTTTTATTTTTTATATGCTTTATTATTATTATTATTTACTTTTTAACCGACTTTGAACGAAAGAGGAGGTTACTCTATTCGATACGTATGTGACTTTTTTTTTTGTGCTTTTTTTTTTTTTTCTATGTATGTTCACCGATTACTCAGAGATGGATGGACCAATTGGAACGAAACCTTTTGCATCTTGTAGAGTATTTTCCCAAGGTGGTCCCATTGAAACCTTTTTTGGGTTCTTTATTTAAGAAATTATAGGGAAAAAACATGAAAATAATTATTTAATTATCGCTCAAAATGTTTACTTATTGGAAAAACATATGTAACATAAGGTATGCTCCAACAAGCTATTTAAACTAATGGATAACTAACAAATCTCAATATTGTTTTACTGCTGGATGAATCAAATGAGAAAACCAACCAATCAAATTCAGAATAAAAGAGTGGGGGGAGAATATGAGCAGTCTGTTGGTTATTGATGTTTTAAGTGCTTGTTGGAACAAACCTATACATAACCTTAACTAATTTTTCAACAATAGATTTAAATAAAGATATATAATATCGCTATCGTTTTCTGTAGCGATGTTAGCATAAATATTAGATAGATATATATATTCACCGATAACAGTAAACCTTCTTAATTTAGATCTAATCAACGGTTGGACACCATAATCATAAGACCACAAAATTCGTGGAATTCCAAGAAAGACTGAGTATTGATAACCCTTTTAATGCAGAATTTAAGACTTACAAATTTAAAATCATAGCCACTTGCTATGCACATTAAAAAGAAATACAATAATTCCTGGAAAAGCTCATTTTCAGTTGACTTAACAATATACCTCTGTCTTCTTCCGGATACACTCGGTCACTGTTGAATATCTTGTCGGAGATCTTGTGCTAATAAATGTGATCATGGGTGACACTTCTGTTATGCTATCCGGATTACTATTATCGGTTTTTAATTTTGTTTCTGCAAATATTGAGGCTTTTGCGGATGTTCATCCATCAATAAAAAGGGCAAAATAAAACTTGATATCTCCCAGAAAACAATCTCATTGTAAGAAAGTCCCCTCAGCAAAAATTTGGCAGTCATGAAAATAATTGATATCATAAATGCTACGCCACTAGAATTGAAGCAACAGTGTTTAGAAATTTATTTTCTAAATAATATTTTATTACGAAGGATATAATTCATAGTACTTCGGTAATAAATTTAGTCTAAAATTCATCGAAAGGAATTACGAACATAATCGACTCAACCTTTTGAATTAAATCAGTAGTGTAGTATCGAGAATAATAATATCCTTCGTAATAATAAATTAACCATAAAATGAGTCCCAAACCCTGTTGCTTCTATCCTAGCATGGCAGTCTTTTTAATATCGATTTGGCGAAATAGGATTTGTCAACAAATCTTGGTGCCAAAAAAAAAAAAAAAAAAAAAAAAATATCGATCAATTTTATGGCTGCCCCTTTTTTGCTGGGACTTCTATCCAATGATGTTGTTTAATCACTACTTTTCCAGCGATCGATTTAAATAAAGCAATATTAACGGTCCCTACCGGAGTAGTGCATAATATCGCCATAGTTTTCAGAAGGATATTCAAGCGATCATAATTCCAAATTACTTTCCAATTTAAGAGTGTTATAGGTCATATTACCATCCTCCTCCAAAACCGGCCAAAATCTCGAATGTTCAGTGACTTCATCTCGGAATGGCCGGATTTATGTATTTATGTATATTTAACTCAAGACATCTCGGAACACTGATGATGTATGTAAATGACAAGTACTCACACAATATCTAGCAAAGGAAAAATATTGTCATTGTGGAAAAACATTTTATGTGTTCCCTTCCCAATGGAACATTGATCTTTAAAAAAATAAAATCCATTTTTAATCATAAAACGTAGTATGTTGAAAGTTGTATAATACACGCACCACTTTCCCGCTTTTCTGTGTGTATTCATAAAATTGAAAAGGTGAGTGTTTATATATAGAGAGAAACACTTTATTCATCATAAGATGCTGCCCAACTACATTGGGTTGCTAATACACAGCATAATATATGTCTAACTGAGACTATTTGTAACATCTTATTGTAATAATCTTTAATAATAAAAAGGCCCGGGAAAGACGAACGTGGTAGAGCGTAAAAAGATTTCGAAATTTTTTTTTTTATACCAACGTATGGTTTTCTACATTTCTTATCTTCTCCAACTAAAAAGTATGAAATAAAAAACATTTTATAAAAAAAATTAAACCGACTTCGAAACCTAGGAACCAGTAAAACTAAATTCACTGAAAAGTATAAAATAATTACCTTCTGATTTTTATGAATACATAGCAAAATTAAAAATGGTATAAAAAGAGGAAAAATGCAATAAGACGAATAATTTTATTTTGATTTTTACAATTACACACTAATTGTTAATAAAAATTATTAAATTAAAATATTAAATACTATGTTAAATACAACACAATCTTTTCGGAGGCGGCGCAAAATTAAAATTTTTTAACACTAGGCATTATGAAAATCTTCTCATGACGTCATGACGTAACATGTCTATATTGCGCCGCCTCCGAAAAGATTGTGTTGTATTGAACATAGTATTTAGTATTTTAATTTAATAATTTTTATTAACAATTAGTGTGTATTTGTACGATTCAAAATAAAATTATTCGTCTTATTGCATTTTTCCGCTTTTTATACCATTTTTAATTTTGCTGTGTATTCATAAAAATCAGAAGATAATTATTTTATACTTTTCAGTGAATTTAGTTTTACTGGTTCCTAGGTTTCGAAGTCGGTTTAATTTTTTTTATAAAATGTTTTTTATTATTCTGTTACAACTTACTATGTAGTAATTTAACAAATTTCTAATTTATTAGTAAACATCTGCAAACTTACAATATATGTAGTATGCCTCATAAAGGCAAGGAACATATATTTTCAATAAATAAATCATCTCTTTATGGGATTACCATGAAGAGAAAACAAGAAAAAAAAAGGGAAAAAAATATATTGGATAGATGATAGTTGACCGGGTATAGAATTAGGTAGAAAATAGTCCGGGGAGGCGGTCAATAAAATACAAAATAGTATAAAACTATTTTATTGTTGCCGACGTTTCGACCCAACTATGCAGGTCTTCGTCAGGGCTAAATAAACAAGACACAGACAACAACATGAGTAATTAGGACAAAGAATATGAACTGGATATATGAATATAAAAATATGAAAAAAACAAAAACAAAAAAAACTAAGAATATGTACTGACTATATAAGATATAAGTAACTGTGAACTATAAGATTAAGCATATAATTTATATATACATGGTGTAATATGGTTATTGACTATGGTATTGTTAACACTGGTGCAGTTGATACTGATAATATAGGTGGTGTGATAAGATGGGGTAAGGCGCATAGTAGTGGATAAGTTATGAGAGTGGTGTACTATGGGTAGATATGGTGGCAAAATAGGGCAGAGTAGAAGAGGGATTAATATGTGATGGAATATAAATATAGTAGATGGATGAGCTTACCTTATGACAGGGATGGATGTCACAGCCAAAGTGAGGGCTGACAGGGTCGTAGCTAGGTAAGATTTGTAGGAGTGGGGGTGTCAGCAAAAAGGTGTGGGCCGCAAGGAGGGTTAGGATTTGTTTACTTAAACTAACTTTACACAAATACATAGCATTGGTTACAAGAATAAATAGTGGCATATTTAACAGTATAACAAAATTGAGAACACTTATAACTAGCTGACTATATATGTATGTAATTAATATTATGTGAAAACATTAAAATTAGATTAAACAGAAATTTAAAATAAAGAATTACATTACTGTTGTTATAAATAGGCTATTTCTGTATTAGATAGGAACATATTAATTATCTGTGTAGCCTTAAGTGTTAGAAATTGTACAATTGTGGAACTTGACATATTTTTATAGGTTCGGTACAAATAATAAATGTTGTTTCATATAATAATATGTTCATTCTATTAAATGAATAGTAGTAGATGTGGTCTATTGTATGAATTAATCTGGTTCTATTGCATAAAATGGGTATATAATATGAATGGGTGGATATGTTAAGTGAGGAGTGAGAATGGGGAGGTTATACAACAAGTATTGAAAAGAATTTATATGTTTATGTAATATATACGTGTTATGTGTCAAGAAATGGTGGCGGGGAAGGAAATTTTGTAAATAGAATAGGAGCTACTGGGAGGGCGGTAGTGTGAAGGTGGTGACGGAGGGATATTATAGGTTATTGTTGTTTGATAAGGTTTAAAATGTGTCTGTAAGTAAGTGATATACAATGCTTGTCTATCTTGTGGTTGACAGGGTTGGGTTCGAGATGGATGTATATGGATTCGGATATGAGTCTTTTTTCATGGTTAGGAACTGTAGCGAGGATAGAGGTTTTATCAAAATCGAAAGAGTGGTTAAGGCTTAAGGCGTGTTCTGAGAGTTTGGACGCGGAAAGGTTACGGGACGTTATGGAGTATTTATGTTGGGAAATGCGAGTTTTAAGGTGGTTTTTGGTTTCTCCGATATAGGCTGAATTACAATTGGTGGTTGAACATGGGACCCGGTAAACAATATTGGATTGGTATTGTATAGGAATGGGATCTTTAAGTTTGGAAAAAAGGTGGGAAAGTTTATTGAGTGGCTTAAGGCCGCAACGTAGGGAAGGGATTGAGGTTGTTAAGGATTTTTGTATTTTGTCTGTGAGCGTAGGGATATAAGGGAGAGACCTATATAGGAGGGGGGAGGCTGTGCTAGGTAAGGGGCTAGGGGTCATGATACTAGAAATAGTTCTGTTTTTGTATGTATTGATGAGTTTTGTTATAAGTTTCGATGGATAATTGTTGGTTATTAGTATATCAGTGATGCGTTTTATATTGTTGGGATGGTATTGTGGGTCAGACAATGAAAGGGATCGGTGAATTAAGTTCTTTGCTACATTTAGTTTGTGATGATAGGGGTGTTGTGAGTGGAAGTTGATGAGTCTGCCTGAATATGTAGGTTTGGTGTACCAGTCTGTTGTAAGGGAGCCATCGGTATTTCTTATGATGAGGAGCTCGAGGAAAGGGAGTTGGTGGTTGGTTTCTTTTTCAACTGTGAATCGGAGTCGGTGGTGATAGGTATTGAAAGATGACAGGATTTCGGGGATTTTTTCGGGGTTGAGGACGAGGAGGAGGTCGTCAACATACTTTTTGATGAAGATGATATCATTGTGAAACAGGGGGGTAATTTTGTCAAGTAGGTCGTTCAGTACTATGTTGGAGATGTCAGGAGCTAGGGAGTTGCCCATTGCAAGGCCGGAAATTTGATCGTAAAATTGGTTTTGGAACAAGAGGTACCCGGATTTACAGCAAAGCTCAAGGGACTCTAGATATGAGGTGAGGTTGAGGGAGGTATGGGGTTGTATAGTGGACCAGTTATGTTGGACGATATTGAGGGCTATGTCGATGGGGATATTGGTAAAAAGGCTTTCAGCATCGAAGGAGGCAAGGATGAAATTGTCCGGAATATGAAGTGATAGTAGTTGTTCTCTCAGGTGAAAGGAATTTTGGATATCATAATTGTTATTGTGGCTGAGTTTTTGAAGGGAGGGAAGAAGAAATTTACTAAGTTTTGAGGAAGGGGCATTAATGTTGGAGATGATGGGGCGTAGGGGATTTCCTGGTTTGTGGATTTTGGGAAGTCCGTATAGGCGGGGTGGTACAGAATTATAGGATATCAGGTTGTAGTACATGTGACGGTTAATTTGTTGGGTCTCGAGGAGGTTCTTGAGGTGTTTATTGAATTTGGTCGTAAGGGAGCGGGTCGGATCGCGGGTGGAGGGAATGTAGGTGGATCTGTCAGAGAGAAGGCTATGGATTTTATCTATGTATTCGTCTTTGTCCATGACTACAGTGGAATTACCCTTATCCGCATTCGTAACAATAAGATGGTCCTTGGATTTTAGGAAGGACCTGGTTAGGGATAATTCTTTGAAGAATAGAGGGGAAAAGAGGGAAGGGCGTGAAGGTGGGTGTTGGAGGTGATTGGAAACCATATTATTGGTACGGATCCGTGATACTTCTTTTTCCTCATCGGTAATTCCAAAGGAGTCATCTTTGTAGATATATTCTAAGTCTGTGATGAGAGAGGGAATGAGGTGGGAGCAGTTAGAGGTCGGAAGTGAAAATTTTGGTCCAAGGCTTAGAATATTGGTTATTTGGGAGGGTATGGTGGTAGAGGAGATGTTATGGACCCATTTCTCGTTGCCAGTGGGGTGAATTTTGTGTTTTAGGGATATTTGATAGATTTCGTTGAATTTAGAAATGAGGGAACGTTTTTTATGTTGCCGGATGGAAGTACAGATATGAGTGATGTTGGTGTGGAGTTTTGACATGTTTTCTTCGCCGATGGCGGTAGTTAAAAGGGTGTTGAGGGCGGAAATTTTAGTTTTTAGGAGCGTGACATGTTGTATAACCTCTCTGATTTTTAAATTTAATAGTGATTTTTTAAAACAATTTATGGATTGTGTGAGTTTTTTTTGGAGTGGTGGGAGTGTGCGGAGGTTAAGAAAACGTTGGTCGATGCCTTTAGGGAAGATGTTGTTAGATCTGCATTTTAAGAGAAAGATGTGTTGCTCCGAGGTAATGATGAGGCGTTTGTGGAGGTTGGTTAAGGTGTTGAATTTTGATTTGTGATGTGGAAACATATGTTTTAGAGACGAAAAAGTAACCTGAGTTTGTGGGGCTGTAGAATTACTGTGGGTTGGGGGTGCTGGGGTAGAAGTAGAGGTAGAAGTGCCGAGCAGATATGGTATCAGTGGTGATGATGGTGGTGAAGAGTTGCGATGAGGCGAAGAAAGAGGTTGGGATGGAGTTATTTTGTTGTGGATTCTGATGCTGCGCCGAAGGTCAGTATCTTGTTTTTGGCCCCGTGTTTTAGGTTTCATATTGGATAGATGATAGTTGACCGGGTATAGAATTAGGTAGAAAATAGTCCGGGGAGGCGGTCAATAAAATACAAAATAGTATAAAACTATTTTATTGTTGCCGACGAAAAAAATATATATGTACACATGAATAAAATACATAAATACACATGAAATTAACAACGGGCGTAATAATCTAGTAATTTATCGCCCTAAAACCCCTAATACTACTACTACTACATGAAATCAACAGCAGCAATACATATCAGGGATAAATACTTTTAAGGTGATGCAAAGCTCACACCTTGGTTAAGAATCAGTAAAAACCTGAATAAAAAAGGGGGATTCTGGCAAGAATTAAAGAATTGCTGCAAACAAGGATTTACAAGATGCCAGTTTGGCCTATAGTGACGTACACCAGCAAATCTTGGAGATAGAATAAGAGTGGTTTATAGTTAATGTAATTATTCTGTATTGAAGACTATAAGAAGAATAATTTCGAAGTAGCAAAAAGTTTACAATTATTTAAGTATTCCAGCAATTGTTAATATAAAAAGACGGAAGTGTGGGAAGGACTACTTTCAATAGAAGAAGAAAGGACGTTTTAAGGCTGGTTTAAAAGAAGAGGAAGACAGTCTCTGGGAAGATTTCCTGCTCATAAATCAAATATATGACATTTGGTGATGAGTTCTGTCCATTTAACCCTTTCATGGCTTCAGACAAGATATCTCGCAAAAAAAAGTTGGTCCCTACAAGCTAACGACGAGATAACTCGTCACAGGTTCTCAGTAGCTAATGATGAGATATCTCGCAATCCGTTTTTCATTTATTTAATGTCCTCAGCTTCACAAGAGATAAGTTGTCGTGACTGAGGCACATCCTGGCGGATCCATGGAGACTTAATAAGTACATCTAGTGGTCGCTAGGCTGCAGGGGTGTGTCTATTGCGGAAATATCAGTTTCGGCCCGGTAGCTGCCTGTCATCTGGGTCGTCTATTCGGGGAAGCCCGACCACCCCTATTTTTACCTGCTATTTTTTTTTTTTTTTTTTGTCCCTTAGCCTTCCCCGGCTACCGTCAGGGGTCTTGAAGGAGATATTTATCATTATTCGTTTCGAGTTTCAAACGCTTTGAGCGATAGTCCTATGTGTTTTTTGGTGATATTCACTGTTTTATTTCGCTATTATTTCTCCAGTTTGGGTGTTAGTACCTCTTCAATACAATCGTGTAATACCCCTTCATGCAATCGATAATCTAGCATTTTAATTTATTGAAATAATGATAAAGGTATTATAGAATCATAATAAATAAATAAAACATTAAGAAATAGTCGGTGAAGGTTATGAGAATAGAAATAAAAAACCTCAGATGGGTGGTCCTATGCACCTCAAGTCAGAATATGTTGAAAAAGTAAAAAAAGTTTGATATTAGTTATAATAATTAGGGGAGAGCGAATCTGAAATTTATAGGGTATGACTAATAAACAAATCCAGGAATTATCATAAAGGGTATTTATCTTTTAAGTGAAGCCAACAGATACCTCTTCATGTTCCCATAAAAGAGCATATCTGTTCCAGGGACCAAGGAACTCTGCCAACACAAGCTTTTGATTTCTCCTTTTCATTTATTAGCAGACAAAGGTTCATTTCAGCTCATGGAAGAAATAAAAAAGTACAAAATTGACAATCTGGGTATTGGTGAAGTGAAAAAGAAAGGGAGTGGAGAACAGTGACTAAAAGGCGAGTATATTTTGAAGCTGCTAGGAAGTTTTGCCAAGGAAAGAGTTGATATTGTTATGAACCCCTCACTGATAAGCAAACTGGAGGGTTGGGAACCTATATCTTCACACAACCATTATAATTGCGAATTGACAGCTGAGTGTAGGAAAATCATTGCTATATTGAAGAACTGATGACAGAAATCATAGATAAGGAGATTTTTCATAATAATCTGCAAAGAACTCGGATTAAATGCTGAGATAAGGGAAGGACATACCCTTTGTATACACTATGTATGTGAGCAAATGAGTGGCTAGTTCTATCAGAATGTGAATTGGAAGGAAAGTATAGGAAGAGAAAAAGAAGTGGAAAAAAAAACTTAAATATTTTTTAGGTTGACATTATTACAAATAAAATAAAATAATAGTATAATACATTATCAACATTTTTAGTTTTTGATTTTTAGATGTTTTCAACTAAATATGAAATAATAATAATGATTCAATCAATCACAAAAAAAACAACATCAAAACCACTTACAATGACGATGTCTCATTGTAACTAAACACAGATGTATCACAGAAAGTATTACAAAGGACAAGGGAAGCCACCCTTGGGCAATGAGATGTATACTCTGCGAATTTCTGAGCCAAGAAACCCCCTACAAAAAAAAATTTTTAAGTAGCAAATAATTTCACAGAACAAATTTTTAGTACATAAATAAAACAAATAACTGGTAATAAAAAAAGGCCCGTTCATTCCTTAAAATAATTTTTAATAAGTTCTAGCAGCCATACTGGGAAACTCTTAGGAGGGTACTTAGTACAAATCACACATTATACGATCTAGACCAGGTATTTTACCATTTTTAAATTTATACAAGATACAAAAGAGTTTACTTTTATTGAAAGGACAATTAAGATTAACATATTCTTATAATGGAGCTGTATAATGGATATGAGATACAGTTTGACTCATATTGAAAATTGAAATTATTGACCAAACATCTATTTCATTATTATCTTCACATTTATCCAATACTATCATAATTAAAAACATTACATACCTGAAGGACTAAATACAAAACCAAATAATCACGTTAGACCCGAAGAAACAGGATTCACTCCACCCGAATGCTACGAAAATAAATATTGTGGAAAATACACAGGTTTTTATGGGTCTGACACAATTTTTTTCGTTTTGCCCTTATCCATTATAGCAGCATATAATTTTCAATTAAAGATACCAAATGGGTTAAAATAAACCATTTTAAACATACATTACCTAAAGAAGCACCAAATAAATGAACTTTATCCAGTTCCAGATGATCAATTAACTTAACAAAACCAGCACACCAGTCACTAACTGACCAATAAATTGGATGTTCAGCCTAGGAAGGAAATCATTATTAGATAAAATAATTCTCCTATTTAAGGCTTACATTTTCAATCTTTTAAATGATAAATATTTAAAGCTACTCACTGATATTACACGGATCCCTTTAGCACTTAATCCCAACATCTGTTTGAAAAAAATCTCAGCTGTTCCACAAACAGGAGGCAAACAAATTAAAGGATTTCTAATAGTTTTAGGACCAGTGTCATAAATTCGCCAACCCTGGAAAGAAATAATATAAAATTGCAATAAGTATCATTCCTATATTAATAGTATATCTAATAAAGAAAGTAGATAAAAAAATAAGCATACAGAAAACTTTTTATAAATAAATAAAAACATATTTAGGGCATTAGTAGATTAAAACCCACCAGAAGCCCCAAATTAATAAGGGAATAGAGATAAAATAAATAAGAATAATATTTATGGTCAGGAGATATTGTATAATACGAGTATATTTAGTGGTTATGAACACAAAGTAATTAAATTAATACTAAAAATTAGTCCACCCCCGTGACTGGGTCAGCTTGCAAATTTGTATGAAGTCCTATGCCATCCTGGAGAAACAAGACTATACCATTGGGTAATTTCCTCATATCGCATGTGTCAAGAAGTGAAACCTAAATTCCGCAAGTATGAAGGCACCCTGATCAAAGCAATGCAACCATTCGATAGGATAGGACTTTAAAGTTAAATGCCTACTTCAATAAAGAATGGTTACGTACTGGTAATCATCGACGAATATTCCCAATTTTCTTTTGCGTTTCCCTACCAAGACATGTTATCAAGTACTGTAATATCCAAACTTAAGGAACTTTTTTTAATTTTCGGCACACCAGCAAACCTACATACTGACAGAGGTTCTAGCTTTTTGTCCCAAGAACTCAAATCGTTCCTAACGGCTGTTGGTTTAGCTAAAAGTCGGACTACTGCTTACAACCCACAAGGAAACGGGTAGTGTGAACGTCACATTGGGATAGTTTGGAAGACAATAGAGCTGGCTGTAAGAAATTGAAATTTGAATACACCTGAATGGGAGCATGTATGTAATAAAGTATTGCATTCTATCACCTCACTCCTGTGTATATCATCTAACACAACACCACATGAGCATTTGTTTAATTTTCCTTGCTCGTCCAGCTTTGGCAATGTGGCTAATAAAATCTGTTCCAGTCTTCATGAAGAGACCTGTTTGCCATTTGAGGTCTGACCCTTACGTCGATGAAGTATTTTTGATTAAAGGATTGGTTGGAAATCAACAGTCTCAACTAGACACCTCGCCCCTATAGACCAAACTGAAACATTTGTAGACAATATAAATGTTCCTGAATCAGCAGAAGCATTAACTTCGGACATAGATGTCAAGGAAGAACCAACTTCTACTTCATTGACACAGGAACCCATTGGGCTAAGCATTAGAGACCTCGAGAAGCCATTAACTAAAATTGATTCAGCTGAAGCAATGCCTTCGAACATGGAGACTACAAAACATGAACATCTGACTTCAAAATCAAAACGAACTCTTAGGTGAAGCGCTCAAGAGAAGCATCCTCCAGCATACCTAAAAGACTTCACCACCTAGAAGGTTTATAATTAATTTAACACCATTTGTTCATTAATTACATATGTTTATTATATTAATTTAATGTTTAATACTCATACTGTTTACTTCCAATTTGAGTGTAATAAAGCCCAAGTTCAGGTTATCATTTTTTATTACAACCCACAAAGCAAACAAAGAAATGATTCAATGGACCATTTCCTTAACAACAGCACATCTTCAATGAAAAAGCATATATATTTGTACCACAAAATGTATTATGGACAGAGTAAAAGCTGTTTCAAGAGTGGAAAATGTTACTGATATTTATGAAACACAACAGCATTACTCCTAAAGGATAACCTATAAGGCAATTTTTATTAGAAAGGCCTCCAGAGAAATCTTATAAAAGTTTAGAAATTAAAATGGAACAGGAGACAAGTTTTCCTTGGCCCAAAATAGCTGTCATCAGAAGCAATCATGAGGATATAGATTGACTCAATAAGATTCGGATGATATAGAAAGAGGAATTGGCGGAAAAATAAACACAGATATATAAGTAAAAAAATTCACCCAAATGAAGGATAAGCATATATGAAAAATTGTTCCTGATAGTAGAAATTCAAATAAATCAACTCTACAATAAACATATATGACCACCTATATCTTAGGGACCAATGGACAAAAATATTAAATAGAGCTTTCTTCCCTCTTTTAGAAGAAGTGAAATCCTGCAAAATCTTAAAATTAAACATGTACAATGCTGAGAGAAACTTGGCTCAGCTATACAGTAAAAAGGGATGGATTCTAACCAGCATTCTAGAAATAACAAATGAAAAATCTCAGGGGAACGTCCCACCCATGATAAATATAGTGACATGGGTTCAGAGTATTTGCTAGCCCATGGGAAAGGAACATTAAATAACTACTTGCAGAAACTGGTCATTCTATATCTCATGGGCGAAGGCAAGAGATTAAGGTAGACAGATAATACAGCTCAATGCAATCCACCAATATCCTCTACACAAAAATGAATGCCACATTAGTTAAGAGACTAAGTGGGTGACCATAAACCAGATGCATAGATAATAATTAAAAAAGATGCTGACCCGTAGGTAGAAAACTGGAAATCTGTATTTATGTTCCAAAATATCTTCGAAGTCAGCAGGAAAAAAATTATGAAAACAATGTACATTATCTTATCTGAGGAAATTTTTTTATAAAGTAGAACGTTTCTAAATTCCCTTGATAAAGTGGGGGGGAAAACATCTAAATTAAGGAACGAGAGATTAACAAAACAAATAATTGGCAAGAATACTTTTAAAAATTAAACGAATATAAAAATCAACCATGAAATAGTATATCTACCTTATCTGAATTATTATCAACGAAAATCGTCCTTAATGGTATACTACTTCTGAAGCTCACATATTCCAATGACTGGGCCAAATCACTTAATGACACCATATTCAATCATTTAATAAAAATTATCTATACACCAAATTCGTGATAAAATGCAAAACTCCAAAACGTAAATCAAGCAAGAAGTTATTTGATTTAAAAGTTATTCAAAACACATTTGTCAACTAGTGATAAGCAAAGATAAAATAAATAGCCAAGGAGGTAGGAAGCAAGTGGGCCATTCCATGTCAAATGCGTGATTAGGATGGCCAGTTCAGCTGTAAGATGAACATGATTTCACATTTCCACTTAATTTAGCATGCTCATTATGCCAAAGACAATTACATGTACATGCAAGACACGATGAAGATATACTCTGTAATTAATCCACCAGAATTACCCCAATTTGTAGACCTTGGTGTTTTTACAGTGTAAATAACTGTTAAATTCTGGACTTATATGACGATAGAAACGACCCTCATGCGTAGCATGAAAAGTGTATGTGACTTGGCACAAGGGCTTTGAATTACAAACATATTTAGCCAAATCGGTACTGGGAATGATGACTGCCATGGCATTTGTACATCACTTGAGGAATCAAAGGAATTCTGTTCTCTGCAAGTAAGCTTGAAAAGATGTAGAGAGATGCACCCTAAACTCCCTAACTTTTAAGTTGTTGTAATATGTATGGTTGTAATCACAACCATATTAATGCATTGTATATTTCAAACTTTACTGCAAACATTAAAGGACTTTTGAGACTGATTATTCATGATCATTGAATTATAAAAATATTGATACATTTCAGATTTTAAAGTAGTTGCAACGATTAGAATAGAATTAAATTAGATAATTTTATGAAGTTCATGGGCGGATCAAGCCGATCGTAAAGGGGGGGGCTACAGCCCCACAGCCCTTCATTTGGATCTGCTAATCAGCTTTTTTACCTTTATGTTCCTTTCCCACAACTAAAATTCTACTTGTTATGCACATTATTTCTTATATCTGCACACACCTTTTCTTTAACTTGCTTCCTTACATTAAGGAAAGTCAAATTCTATCTTTAAATGACGAAAAATTTTCCAAAGGGAGGGGATGCAGCCCCCCCCCCTGGATCGGCCAATGGTTGAGTTACAGAGTTTAATTAATGAACTGTGCTTAAGAACGTTCGCAATAACCGGATTTTTATTCTATATACATATGTATAATCGTAAGTATAAGTAAACTTACTTAACCTTGTTAAATAAAGATACTTTACGCTTGCGTTATAAAATTCACATTTCTTAATTTTATCGCATTAAGTTTATAAAGTTACATAATTACTCATTCCAAAGTAATTCAGTATTATAGTATAATTTAGTATTAGTAAGTAAGTTGGCATAAAAATTTGGCGCAGCCGATATTTGACTCTAAGTATACGATGTCTGAAGAGATTACTGCCTTTTCGCGGGCGCAATCGACTATAGGGTGCGCTAGTAGTTTTACAAAATGTCGGAAGGAACGGGGATAGACATAGTTGATGTGATAGAGATAATTGGTAATTTCAAAAGACCATTATTTGAAGGGCAAGCTGTACTTGATGAAAACCACATAATTACATGTGGAATAGTATCTAGAAGCGAAAAAGAAGTTATTTTACAAACCTTTTGCCTTCTAACAAGCGATCTAAAAGGCCTGACCCATCAAATAAAAGTGGAAATTAAATTTATTAATAACAAGCAATTTTCTTGTAATTTTACGTGTAAAGCTGGAAGTAAAGGTAAATGCAAACACATCATTGCAACTTTACACTACGTTCTTCGGTTAGTAATAATATTAATTACCTATTTATACAATCATTGTTAGGACAGCTTAGTTTCTTTGTCATATTATTTTTTTATTTGTTAATACTTCACATTGAAAACTTGTAACAATTAAGCACAACAGATGTAAGACAAAAATTAAAAAAAGAAAAACAAATCTATGACACTATGGTCTCAATCATCAAATCGATAAAATGTCAAATACCAACATTTACTTGGATAAAATAGTCACTTTCTTTAAAATGAAGACTAAATATCGAACAGTTTCAAACAGGCTTATCTATTATTAATTTTACAATCCACTCTTTAAGTAGCTTTTTATTTTTTTGGAAACAAATGGAATGAAACATCTTTTGATTTTCTATTAGACATTTTTTAAATAATTTTTTGCTCTATCGGGCTTCAATTATGGACAAATAAATTAAAAACTCCCCTGTTTTAGTTTTAATATGTTTTATACTACCTAACTAATTTTTAACTAACTTCTAAGACATTTTTAGTTAACATAATCACCTTCAATTTGTTCCTGTAGTTAAAACTAAGGTCTTAAAAAAAGGACAAATTTCAAAATTCTTTTTTTATTGAAAATAATTAGTAACTTTCGGCGTCAAGCGCCATATTCATCTATAATAATAAATTTCAATAATCAAGGGGGGAAATAAAATTTAAACTTTTCTTTCCAGTTCTGAGAATGACAGTATAATCTCTCTATATACATAAGAGGCTTTGTCCTAACTGACAGAATCAACGCAGAGCAAAAACTACTACAATGATGGAAACTTGAAGTTCGGAATTTATATTTTAAACGCGATGTAGGTAACCACTAAGAAAGGAATTTCAAAAATGTAACCCCTAAGGGATTTGAATGGCGAAATTGTCGTTTAACTCTAACGGACACCTATTTTTGCACTTCGAGAAAAAATATCTAATTTTAAAGATCTTGATAGGACGAGTTTAACTCGAAAGCCGCTACGGAGCGTCGAAAACCATGTTTTAAAGTCGAAAAATGAAGCGTCCACGACGAGTAAGCAATTTTTCGTTTCGGCGGTTTTAGTGAACTCTCTCCATTGCGCGTCTTCTTCTCTTCTACCGAGCCGGCAGCTTCCCCCTCCAACATTCCACCTACCGGAAGCTCCGATTTTACTAAATCTCCTTAACATCATTTAACATATTATATTAAATCAATACCAAGATAATGATCACAGAATTGATTTTAAAGGCTCGCGGGCAAAGCCGCGACGGGGAATGCTAGTATTCTATAAAATCGTTATTTTTCTTCCGATAATCTACATTTCAGCATCAATACTATCGAAATCTATCCTATGATTATATTTTTTATAAAAAGAACAAAGATTTGCCCTATAGCCAAGATTTGAACTCGGATTTCCGTATATTGATATATTTCATACGATTATAGGGTCTTTTATACAATAAGCGTACACTTTTCAAGAACTAGTAACAGTTACTCATTTTATTATTATTGCTATATTTTTTCTTAGAAAACATGTGTTACTTTACTAAACTCTAGGTTATGTTTACAAAACAAGATAAATGCTTGTTTATAAAAAAGAAAATAACTTTATTTAATAATGAACAAAAGAAATCATGCTGAAGGTGGCCAATATTCAAACATTGAATGCAATATTTTATGAAATAGGTCTTCCTTCTCATATCTTCTTCTCCACGCAAATTCACACAAATATGAATCCAATAATGCCCTACTTGTTCCGCATTCGATCTTGTTCCTTGGTTGTGGTATATCCCATTGACCATGAGTATATGAACAGCAATGCTGTTTTGAGTGGTATTTTGCTGTTTTCGAACCACGTATCTTTAAAAATGCTAATCTCCTTCTTAAATCCTGTCCGATTACACTTCCAAATTGGCCTTCTGTTGCTTCTATAATAAATTTTCATTTTATAAAGTCTGGAGCACTTTTTCTCAGAATGGATTAATCCCTTCTTCTGAAGAAACCGGACTGAAACTTTCTTATTAGATATTAACTGGCTTAACTTAAGCAAATTCATTGTTAGTGTTTTTCATGTAAATCTGATAAATGAATGCGTTTAAATACAGAATTAGGTTAGAGGTGAATCATATGTTCCAAATAATAATAAAATGAGTAACTGTTACTAGTTCTTGAAAAGTGTATGCTTATTGTACAAAAGACCCCGATTATATATAGAAAGAAGAAAGTTTTTATTTCTTGTCAGATGTACATTACCAAATAATATTTAGCATATGAATACCAATGTCCTCTTTACAATCAACAATATTACTATTGGTTGATCACATCAAGGGAACTAATAATGATGCATATAGGAAATTTTTTAGTAGCTACAGTAGGAACTTTTTTAAAAAACCTACACACCAAAAAAATGATGTAAAAGCTAAGAGAGAGTCATGGGCGGATCCAGCCGACTGTAAAGGGGGGGCTGCAGCCTCACAGCCCTTCATTTGTATCTGCCAATCAGCTTTTTTACCTTTATGTTCCTTTCCCACAACTAAATTTCTACCTTTTGTGCATATTATTTGTTCTTTAACTTGCTTCCTTACATTAAGGAAAATCGAATTCAATCTTTTAATGACGAAAAATTTTCCAAAGGGAGGGGCTGCAGCCCCCCCCCCCCCTGGATCCGCCAATGGAGAGAGTTAACAAACGAAAAAGTAACACTATAGATCTAATAAATGGAAATAAAAGAATACACATAAATATATATAATTAAATATTTTTATTTAATAATCTGTATATGGAAATCTGGGTTCAAATGCCGGCAAACGCTTATCTTTTCCCTTCTTATAAAAAATATTTAATAATTATAAAAATAATATTCTAATATTGAAACAAAAAAAATAATTGAATATAATTCTGGTGAGGTATTGACATTGACACTTATTTTCGACTTGGTAATGAGATTCCCACCTGTTTTGTTCGGGCAAAGCTGCTATGCAACTTATATTAAAATTATTTATTTATTTTTTCTGACTTAATACAAAGGATGGTCAAACGAATTATAATGAATGAAATAATTTGAAAAGATAGTGTAATAATAGATGCCTTGACTTTTATAGACACAATGACAATAAAGATATGTGGCTTACATTGTTCAGAGAATTCTTTGAAGAAAGAAGACTGACCTTCAACTCCATGGCTGCCAGGCATTCTGAAGATTTTTCTCCTCTGTTCTGTTTTTTTTAATGCTTTATCTCTGACAGTTAAGTTTTTACTTTCACTTACCTATATATGAAATATATAGTAAGTGGAAGTATTGCGATCGTGAAAATATTCGACTTCCGGTTTTCAACGGAAATACACGTTTTGGGGTCCCCTGAGTCGAAATGACCAAGTCCCGCGAAATGGTCTGTGTGTGTGTATGTGAACAGACTAGCTCAAAAACTATAAACCGTGCGATCCTGAAATTGGGTATTTATTGTAGTGTAGCGCGATGTGACAGCATAAATTTCATCAAAATTACTTAAAGGGAGGGGGTACTTTACTTAATAACTTTTTAGGTTTTTTTCGATTTTCTCAAAAACAGCTCTAACGATTTTGATTAAACTGAGTATTTCATCTATTTATATGCCCGAGATATGACTGTAAAAATTTCATCAAAATTGATTAACCGGAGGGGGGACTTTACTTAATAAATTTTGTAACATTTTCACGTGTTTTTTTTATTTACTCTAAATCGGCTTTAACGATTTTGATCAAACTGGGTATTTGATGTATTTATATGCCCGAGATATGTCCGTAAAAATTTCATCAAAATTGTTTAACCGCAGGGGGCACTTTACTTAATAAATTTTGTACCATTTTTACGTGCTTTTTTTATTTACTCAAAAACGGCTTTCACGATTGTGACCAAACTGGGTATTTGATGTATGTATATGCCAAATATGTGATAGCCAACATTTCATCAAAATTGATCAACCGAAGGGGGGACTTTACTTAGTAAATTTTGTATCATTTTGACGGGTTTTTTTATTTACTCAAAAACGGCTTTAACGATTAATAAAAATAAGATACGAATGTAGAAAAATGTGTGACTTTGGGAAATGATATTTAACAAAACACGTCAATTTCTTATCTAAGTAAGTTGGTAAGTGAAAGTTGTGTGTTGCGCGCACGCGCCAGATTTTTTGCTTGTGAAATGTCAAGTCAACATTAAAGTGAAAAATAAAAAGATAATTCAAAATCCTTTGGTTACTCTCAAGGGCATACCCAGGATCAAAACTAGGGGGGGGGGGCAAGCTAAGGTCGTTCAAGTTGTAACATCTTACCATGGAAAAGGTGAATGAAGCCAAAATTATTTATTTTTAAACTATTTTATTAGAAGATAAAAGATTCGACCACGGCCGGGAATCGAACCCAGGTCCTCTGCATCTACGTCGCAGCGCTCTTACCACTGAGCTAACCGTGAGTCCGTTCCGATCGTGATCGAATCATTCTCTTCTGTGATCTCTCCCTCCAGGTCTCGCCACATTGTAGCGAAGTACCGTCTGGGCTGAACAATTGTCCAGACAGACGGGATCTAGTTGACATACGTCAAATATATACAGTGTATGTTGTTATGTAGTAATTAGTTATCGTTAGATAATTAATTTATAATTTTTAAACTATTTTATTAGAAGATAAAAGATTCGACCACGGCCGGGAATCGAACCCAGGTCCTCTGCATCTAGGTCGCAGCGCTCGATAATAACGATAACTAATTACTACATAACAACATACAAAATTACTTATAGTTATAGCAGTGCTTTATCAACTAAGTTATTACAATTATTTGCTTGAAGAAATTATTCTATTACTACTTCCCGCCTTAAAAAATCATTGCACCCAGCTTTCCAGGCACAATTATTTGCTTGAAGAAATTATTCTATTACTGCTTCCCGCCTTAAAATCTTAAAAAATCATTGCACACAGCCTTCATCCCCCCCCCCCCCCCCGCTGGGTATGCCCATGGTTACTCTTTAGGAATGGAAATAAATTTCAAATCATTTTAAGCAGGTTTCAAAATAAAATGAACCTTTAATAGAAAGCTGAAAGTAAGATACTAGATGACAATAACATTTCAGTAGCTTAATCAATTATATAATCACAGGATTATTTCATATTTTATTTTGAAGAAATATTTATTATTAGAAAAAATTATGAATCAGAAAAAAAAAAACTAACTAACCTATAAGGTAAAGATTGTAATTGACTAAAGCTTGTCCCTAAAATGAAAATGACCCATATATCTGAGTGGGTGATGATCTCTAACTTAATAGCAATTAAAAGTATATAATTTTATACATGAATTTCAACAAGATATACAGATAGATATAAAGATAACAAAAATGCTTTTGATTGGAATGATTTTGAATCATAATAGCAAATACATATTCACACCTTGTGGGTAGTGAAATTCCCTTGGCTTTAATTTTGTTTTACTTTCATTAAATTCCATAATCAATCTGAGACTTTCAAGGTCAGGTCGACCCACTACAAATCCACCACCATTAAAGGCAACCACAGCCACAATACTTAGTGGATTCAAGAATTTTTATTCAATATATCAATTTAGTAATTTTTTTAGTCCTACAGTAAGAAAGGCAGTGGCAGACTTCATTTGTACTTTCACTTATTAACAACAAAATATATTTAACATTAATATAAACATATCGACTAATAATTGATATTGGGATTGTTGATTTAATGCATACTAAATTTGTTAAAAGGATATTTAAAGCTATGGAAAGGTGGTTTATAAAAATATATATACTTTTTATTTGTGAATATTCGTTAATAGAATAAAGCAAACAATAATTTCTCAATAAAATTATTCAATTGATAAAAACATTAATGTACACATATAAACTAATACAACATGAGCATGTAGCTCGTCCAATGCAAGACTGGTCTAACTAAACAATATTAATGTTTTTATCCTTTGCCTATTTAATTTGATTGTTAAACAGCAGAGATAGTAGAGGAAAATTGGAAGACTATACATTACAAAATTTAAAAAAAATCTATTTGAGCTAGACTAGTCTACCGTTGGGCGGGCGATATGATTATTGGTCATTCATGAAGTGTAATTTTCAATTATCCTAAACCCTTTAGCGTCTGAGCAGTGCGAGTGTATGGCGGGCCCTGTGGCCCAAGACCTTAAACCGGCTGCCATGGCCTGAATACTTTTTGCCACATTCACTCTTCTTTATCTCCTTATTTGACTCCTATTTGACTAAGGAATAAGGTGCAGGTAAAATTAATTTGGAAAAACCCGAAAAGAACCCTATGTCAATTAGTTTACAACCCTCGGAAATTTTTAGGAAATCATAAACCTCGTCACTGGGAAATACCGGACGGGATGGAAACAGGGTTGGAGAAACGCGAATGCCAATAATGTAAAATAATTTTCATATGTCCGGCACTAGTCCAAAATATAAATAAGAAAATGATGAACATTTTGTCTGCTCGCCATGCTCCTCTAGTACTCATTAAATTAAAAAAATACGTGTAGGAACGTACCTAAGTAGACATACTTACATATAATTTTTATAGCTGTATTATTAAATGTTTTCTATATCTGTTTCTTTTATAACATTTTTAAATTATATACTATATTTTTTTTTACGAGTTGTTACCTACGATTTATGAATGTTGCATTCCTAAATAATGATAAAACAAATCCGAAAGCGAAGAGTAAAAATTCAATTTTTGTTTTAAAAGAAGCCGCAAGAACCCTAAGGTGATGACTGCTAGGGTTTTTATCCTAGTGCAATGGTAAAATAGAAAGAGTTAAGAAATCAATTGAAATAAGGTCCGCAGTTTCAGTCTTCTAATGCTGAAGCGGGCGGAACTGATATATCAGTCTACAGGCCACAGGGACTGCAGCACTTGAACTGATATATCAGTCTACAGACCCCAGGGACTGCAGCGCTCGAACTGATATATCAGTCTACAGGCGTTAAAGGGTTAAATGTCAATTTAATAACTTAAAATATTGAGGAGTGATATTGCTGCAATTTAGGAAGACTGAGATTTTTAAAATTATTTAGAATAAATAAATCAGAATAAATAAATAGTTTTAATATCTCAATATAAAAATAAATTGCTCTCTATACTAGTTCCAAGAAAAGACAACATAAAATAGACAGACAGAACCATACAGTGAAGATAAAGTAATTTAGATCAAGCTATATTGAATATGATTTTTTTTTCTTTTTTTTTATATCACAGATATAATCACAATTGAGGCTTAAAGATTATACATGTTGATTGATTCCAAGAGTACAAAGTGTGATTATTAGTTATATATATATATATATATATATATATATATATATATATATATATATATATATATATATGTGTGTGTGTGTGTATACCTTCATTGATTTTTTTTAAAATCATATCTTATTTAACACACAATACAGTTTTAGCTTTGAGGTATAGCTATGAATATTATTCAGGGTAACATTTTTTTAAATTATTCTTTCTTTCATTTTTTTTTTTTTCATTTAGCAAATATGATATTTTTAGACAATGATTGGTGGGTAGCAAATCTTATTAGTAATACACTATTTTTAGTCAACTGAATATTATTATGTGACTCAAAATTAAAAAAAAATTTAATTAATTAATTAAATAATAGAGGCTTACTATGCATAACCTCAAAACTGTTATAAATTACAGTTATTATAAATAATTATTTTTGATTTGTTATCAAATTTATTAAACCCGCTATCGAAGAAAGCATTCCAAACAGGCCAATTAAACCAGAACTCACTTGTACATAATTCAAAGCATAAAGCGGGATAAAAATATCACAACAATTTCTTATTACATCAACATAAAGAGTAAGATTAATTTTTACATGAGAAACTGCTGGTACGGAACCATTATTATTTTTCTTGTATAGCTGCCACACTCTTTTTAACTCATAATAATTGTGAATTAAATTTAATATAATCGCTAATAACCAATATTTATTGGCAGAAGAAGCCCAGGCACTGGAATTCAACTGTAATAATTGCAGTCTCTTCATTAATAGAAAATGATCACAAAAGAGGTAACAACCATGTGCAACTTTAGCTAGTCCAGACAGTCTATTTAATATATCTTCGTTATGGATATTCTTACTGGCTAAGTAGAAACTCTCCAATGATCTTCCAAACCTTAGCACTAGAAAAATGTTTTCATTTAAAAACTTTTGAATCCATTTATTATAAGTACAACAGATATACCAAATATTCATAATATACATACACATTTTAATAATAACTGAATAACTTTTATAAAATCCTTAACAGACATTTATAGATCAAAATGTATCCAGAGGGCAAAAAATGTTTAAAAATAAAGAATGAAGTTAAATAGTTATTTAAAGTTAGGTGTGAGTTGTTATTTTTAAATTATAACAGATTCTATTGATATAGTAATATAATATGCTCACTAGGTGATAAAAAAAAAAATGAGAACACTACATTTTCTAGCAACATGTCAAATTTTATTCTAAATTACTAGAACTTGTTTTGAAAAAAAAATATGGAAATAAACTTTTATGGTAAAGATTTTTCGGCCTTATACAATTATTGTAAAATATCATTGCCTTATAGAATAATTAAATTATAATAAAAAACTATTATTGAATATTTAATACTTTAAAGGGTATTTCTAATAGGGATTAAAAAATCCTTGGCTATACATTGTTTGAATGGGATGTAAAATGGAGGTCCCAAGTCAGTGCGAAGTGTCAGGTAATCGTTAAAGATCTCTACTCCTCTAAATTTAGGACTCCCTCTGTCCAATTAGCCTTAGCAGCATAAATTGATGTTAAACAAAACAGACAAAATATAATAATTTTTCTTTCATTTTTTAGTAGTTCATTGTTATTTTAAATAGAATTTAAGAAAAATATTTTTTAGAAATAGTATGTTGAATAAACAAGAAGGGTTACAGTGAAATAGTTAGTTATATTTTTGTTTTTTTCTAATACTTACTTATGTTACACAAGGTTTATATAATGGAATAGGTCGGCTCAGAACTGATGGTCAAAAAGACTACAATGCTATTAATGTTTTTATTAATTTATAGTGAATAGTTTATATCAAGTAAACAAATTAAATGGAACTAGTTAGTTATCCATCTAAACTGACATGAAAAGTTTGAATTATAACAATAAAGAGTCTTTTGTTTAATCTGATTAAATTACTATGATTAATTAAGTGTGTTAAGTAAATTGATCTTACTTGTACAAGGTTTGCGGTCAAAGTACCACAGTCAGATAATACAATGGTTATCTTACATATTTAACTCTTTTTTTTTACACCTAGACTTCCCTCATAAATATGTTTTACTAATTAGAGAAGTAATTAGAGTATATCAAAGTGTTTACTTTGCAACTTGTCAGAAACGGAGGACTTGAGGACTATCAGATAGTAGTTTCTGATACCTTACTACCAAGATACCGTACTAGTTTCTGGGCACCAGACCTCCACAAAACACCTTATTGATAGCACTTCTGAAAACCCTTATAAAATTTTGTGCCACTAGTGAATTTCACTCATCATGTGTGGACGCATCACGACATTACCCTTAATATCTTTTGATTTGAGTTATTTTTCCTTTATTTCACTTGTTTCCTCTTTTTCTTCCTCTTTTAAGATTTAATAATCAATTTTTGTTCTATTATAATCCAATATCTTAATTTTTTTTTTTTATAACATGTATATTGTATATTTTTCTTTTCTTTTTTTGTCAGAATTATAAATATTATTAGTGGAATTTAGTCCCTTTTTTTATTTTTATTTACTATAAAAGATGCTTACTCTTGGACCACATATTTCCTCCGATTCCCATTTCGGTTAAGTGTAATCGGATCTCTGGGACAAGGGCAGATTCTATATGCATTATTAGGGAATATTATCAATTGTGATCTCATGAATCATTTAGAACCCAGTATTGAACGTCGTAATTTTATTTGAAAATATGTTTTTAAAAATGGTTTAATAAAATTCCTTTATTTTGCCTTAAAAATAAAAAATTCCTGCTTTTTTCCCGCCGACGAAAATTCCCTTATAATTCCTGCATGCTAGACAACCTGTTTATGGCTCTCCTGGAAATAACTTATCACCTGACATACGACTTTTTGCAGTCTGAAAACGAATCAAGTTTATAGCTTTAACCAAATTAATAGGCAGATAAATTAACATTAATCAACACAGCTACAACAAATAATCATGAGAAATCAAATATAATGCATATAAAAGATCATCCCATACTTACACTTAATTTAAACTTATACAACTTGATAACGTTTTAATTTTATCAAATTACGTTAGTTTTATAATTGTTAATAACATGGGATTAGTATGCTTACTTCTATTTCCTGATTTAAGAAAGAGTATTTAAGAGAAGTATAAAAACATACATTTCCTAAATGTTCCAAGCTGGTATTCCAAAAATTTGTATCTATCTGAGGCTGTATTTTTAGCATAAATGTAATCCAATAATCGGCATAGGTATTGAAAAAATCTGAAATTTAGATGAAAAAAAATAAGATAACATAAAAGCTGAATAAAAAACATGAGAAAATCATTAATAGTAATATTAACCCATTAAATCAATAATTTGTTTTATCAAACTCATACATACATTCAATATTGATCATGAACATATTTAGAGATCTCTTAACAGTTTTTATGATTTATTTTTATTCAACACATGAGTTATCAGAACAATAAATGAAATTAAAATAAAATTTCAACATTAAATTAATAATTGATTCCTTATATTTCAAACAATAATAACATAATCCTTTAATCTTGCCTAAGTTTATTCATTAAGATAAACTCCACATTTACTTACCACAGGTATCTAAACAGGTCCATGTCTAGCTATATTGTAGCCAGAAATATCTATATCTATAACATATATAAATCTATATTTACTACCATAGTTAAATCTCAATTTTTGTACAAAATCTAGGCCCTTTTGTTTTGGAAAAAATTTCCCGCAAAAATGGTTTTGAGGGTATGAAGCTCCCCATTTTTTAAGAACTATGAAAGAAACTATTTACACTATGAGGATTTAAAATATACTGAAAACCTAAGTACAGAAGATGAGCTCTTAAATAACGGGTTGCTAGATGCACAGGTACCCAAAAACTTTCTAGATAAAAAACGTTGAAACCCAATTTAAACACTCAAAATATTAAGGAACAAACATCATTGCAGGAAAGATAAAGACAGTAACTCTTATAAATTTTTGACAGCCCGATTAGCTGGGAAATATTAATTATTCTCTTCAAGCCAGAGATAAAACAGAAGAATTTATTTCAAATAAATAAAAATTTCAAATACAAAATTGGGAGAATCAACATAAAAACTTATGTGGAAAAAATTCAATAATAAACTAACTTTATAGAAAAGGATTATCGGGTTAATTTCTATACTCCAGAATGAACTATATTTTCAGTTTCTTTTCTCTGAGATATAAGTAAGTACTGGTTTTCTATGCAACCTGATTTATACAAAAAGGTATAATACAAGTGTATCACAGAAATTAGAATATTCTCTTATTTGAACCTGAAATTCTTAAACTTGTCCCAGTAATTTGTTTATAGAGCCTACAAACTATATTTACGGGTATCTGTGTTAGTGAGATTTCTTAGTTTTCCAAATTGGCATTTAGAGTTACTACTCTCTTCCTATGAGTCAGAGCATGTGTGATGTTATAAGCTTAAACCCTTTTTCAATTATTAGTCCATCCAATCAAAGGGTACTATACAGAGAGGAATAATACTTTCTGAAATTGCACGTCAGAGGCTCAACAAAACAAATTCTTCCGAAGAAATCTATTCTTTGATGTATTAAAATCACTTATAAGACCGATGAATAAATGCTGCAATAAATTTAAAATCTAGTCAATACATACTTTCATAGATATGTTATGTAATACTTTACTTTGTTGAGATATTTCTTCATCTGTTTTATATCTACTCACTCCTTGTTTTACATTAACTCAATAGATAATATTTTTTCATTTTTAATAATCCCTCAATATAATTTTAATATTACAATTCGGAAACAACAATATAAAGATTGGGTTAACATTATCAAGTATACACACAAAACTCTCTAAACATAACAGATGTTTTGCAAATCAAATGAAGGTTTTCAATAAATTGAAATTTTCGGTATATTATAATCATTAGATGCAATGTTAAAAACTAAGTGGGTTTACAGTTGATTAGAGTTCAAACCAATTTAACCTTGCAGTTCTGTTAATTTACAGCTAAGATGGAAAATAACTGATTAAATATTGCCTTAATTGAGAAAAAATAATAGCATAAAATTATATTAACATGCACTTCTAAGAATATTAGAAAAATAAACAATTATAGCCACTAATTTCTAATGTTTACACATAAATATGCTTTATTTTAAATAATTAATATTGCCCAATAAAATTACTTTAATATACTAAAATATATAAAAATAGTTACCTGGCTGTTTTATCTCGACCATTAATTTGATTCAATACTCCTAGAATGGTCATATTCGAAGGAAATGATATACTAAGGAATAAGCTTATAATATAATCTTATCTATAACAGGGTATTAAGTGGATTCAATTTAATTCAAAAATTATCTTTGGTAGCACCATTCCAAAAAACTTGTACCCTACTATACTAAAAACACCTGCACTATCAATAATGATAAAGCACTTATCCCAGTAAAAACATTTCAAACTAGCCTCCAATAAACTTCATCGTTCAAAATTATAGCTGTCCCAAACAAATAATATCGACATACATATATGCACTACTAACCCATCAACTGAATCTAAGAAAACTAGATTTGTTATTTTTCCTCTGTTTATTTCTTAAAAAGCTCCTTTGTATCTTCAGATTCAATCTCTTTTAAGTATATGTACTGCCAAAGCGATTACTACTCATAAAACAGTACTCGCGAATACTAAATGAAGACTTTGTTTTCCCTGTATTGCAGTATTTAGCATAGCAGCTTACAATACTATAGATAGCGGATTCGCATCACGATGGCAAGCCCTAGGATTTTATGATTTTAAAAGAAGGGACAAATCCTTGGCTATGCGTTCGTTTGTATGGAGTTCCCGAGCCTGTACTCTTTAAAGATCCCTATCCTAATTATACCTGGATCGGCAAAATTTAGATCTTCCAATGTAGCCTTAGTAGCATAAAGGGATATTGAACAAAACAAATCCCTTTTTCTCTAAATTTAGGTAAGGAGATCCTTGCCCACTCTCTTCCGCTCTCTTAACCCTTTGTTACACACGCCTCTGAGTTTCATTCCTGCCTGCTAGAGGCACTCAGTGCCGCATTGGTATTTTTCTTTGTTTTTCGACATTTACGTCTTCTTAAAGCTACTACAATCACACAGAGATTTTAATTTCTATTAAGGTCAAAGTTGCATTTATCAGCATCTAAGAGTGTTCTCTGAATGTCTCCCTCAACATTATTATTAAAATTGAACTGGGTACCTTGGTTAACAAAATTTGTAACTCTCTCACAGATCTATATTTATCTATCCTTTCCAGTTGCCTCTAAAACATAAGGGTTGGTCCATTGCCTTCTCTACAAGCTTCTGCTATTCCACTCTGTTAGCAGCCACCACCTTCCCGATCAGAATATTATTTGACTTTGGCCCCCAGCAGACTGTCAAAATCTGGGGCTGGTTGAAACTCTGAATATAAATCTAAATGGACTGTATGAATTAAATGAAGAAATGAACAGGGCCCGGTGTGGCTCTGCGGTAAAGCGCCGTACTCCCATGCCGGAGCTGCGGGTTCGAGTCCCGCCCTGGGTGGTGCTTTTATTTCGTAGGAGAAGTATCACCCAGTGCCATGGGTGTTAGTATGGGCAGTATAGGGCTTCAGTGAAAGCCTTGAAGTCCCCCCAAAAAAAAAAAAAAAAAAATTGAACATAAACCTCTATTGTTTTTAAGTTAACAATTTTAAAGTGGTACAGAAATTAATAAAACAGGTTAGCAGTTATACAAATTAGTAGAAATTCGGAAAAAGTATTTTATGGCATTGCTGGGTTTTACGGATGACATGGACGATCGTAGAGACGATGCGAATGATGAATAAAGTTGGAGGTGGGCGATCATGCCGATAAATTAAATTTGCACATGACTTACATTTTTATGATAAATGTCAGGCCTGACAACATGCTTTATTCTCCGTCCAAAGCATCCCCTGGGGCAACTTCTTCCTTCTACTCCATATTCAGGTTAAAAAGATGACAGAAAAAAATTGAAAGGAATGGGCGCTCGCAGATGAAGCTCTAGGTCCGGGTTCTCAGGTGACAATAAGACGTGTGGCGCTTGTTACATGTCACCTGTGAGAGGGCAGCAGTGCAGCACCAGATAAACCCGCAACTCCAATGGAGCGAACGCGCTCTGATGCTGCACTGCTGCGTTTTCACAGGTGGCATGTAACTAGCGCCACACGTCGTACTGTCACCTGAGAGCCCGGACCTAGCGCTTCATCTGCGTGCGCCCATTCCTTTCAATTTTTTTTTTCTCTCATATTTTTCACCTGAATATGGAGTAGAAGGAAGAAATTGCCCCAGGGGGGTGCACAGGACGGAGAATGAAGCATGTTGTCAGACCTGACATCTATCATCAAAATGTAAAGTCATGTGCAAATTTAATTTATCGGTATGAATTTCTACTAATTTGTATAATTGCTAATCTGTTTTGTATCGGTTTTATTAATGTCTGTTCCACTTTAAAATTGTAAATTTAAAAAGATAGAGGTTTCTTTATTTATTCATTTCTTCATTTAATTTATACAGTCCATTTAGATTTATATTCAGAGTTTCAACCAGCCACAGATTTTGAGCCCTGACAGTCTGCTAGGGGCCAAAGTCGAACATATTTGGTCCTCCGGGCCACCACCTTCCCGATCAGAATATTTACAATAAACCTTTAATCAGCAACCCAACAATGTTCTATAAAGTATTTCGAATAAAGGGGAGGGGATTGTCTTACGGTTTTCTAACCTATGTTTGAAATCGTGATAAACTAGTATTGTTATTATCTCATATCCAACTATTTTAAACTTAAGCGTTAACATCATTAATGACACAATTTGCAATAATGATATTTTTCTATATATATTTTTTCTGTTGTCTTTACATAACTTAAAGAGCTTGTTTCACGTGTATTCTATTAGGATCGGTTCAGATTTGGCTAAATTTCGGTCGCTGCCGTATGCTAGTGAAAAAGTAGTTCGATTAGATTCAGTACCGAATGGAAACCTTATTGCACAGAATGACCCCAAGACCTAATAGATTCCATCAGTTTTCAATTCGTGTCCCAGTAATAGGGAACACAGAAGTCGTTCACACGTGTGCGGTTCAGTTTCAGTTTTAACCTCTGTGAATCACATTGAAAACTTCTTAACATTTATCAAATTTTTCCAAGATTATGATAGAAGCTTACAAGATGTCGAAGTGGGTTGGCTGATTTCCGCATCCAGTCAAAACAAATATAAAAAAATTAAAGCAAATTTAAAAGCCGTATGTTATAAAACTTCCAATTATATTAAGGTTCGTATTTTTATTCTTTTTCCATTAACGGGCATCAGACTTTAATATAACGAAAAAAGTCGGATAGGTCTAGTTTTCTGTTTTGCTAATTAAAAAATGTGGTGCGATACGCGCAACTCGCAACTTTCATTTACGAATATACTTAGATTAGAAATCGACTTGTTTCAATAATATGTAAACGCCATACCTCAACATCCATTCCACATTTTTCCAAATTTATATGCTTATATTTGTACATCTCAATCAGTTATAAAGTATCAGTATTACAAAACTTGAAAAAGTTCTCAGTACTTTTCCATTCATTATTGCTTATTTTTTTTTTTTTTTTTTTTAAGGGACCTAATTTCATCAACAGTAAAGTTTTTTACTGCGAGTTGCTTTTGTAAATATATCGCGAAGGTGAAGCGATAGAAGGTGTAATCACGTCTCATAGTAAAGTTTGTCTCTTATGCCTTTCTGGAAACCGGGAATGTTTACTGTTTCTCTAAAATCACTTTATATTGCATTCAGAAATCATGCGTTAACATCAGAAGTTAATATAACGAAAAAAGTCGGATAGGTCTAGTTTTCCGTTTTGCTAATTAAAAAATGTGGTGTGATGCGCGCAACTCGCAACTTTCATTTACGAACATACTTAGATTAGAAATCGGCTTGTTTCAATAATATGTAAACGCCATACCTCAACTTCCATACTTACTTAATTGATGGAACTATACTTTAAGTTTCTAAATTTAAATATAATTAATTAAAGATTACACCATATTTTTTCAAACCTTAATGTGCTTTAAATAATTTGAGCACGTATTTACTCTCTAAAGTAAAATACAATTTTTTTTTTGTTAAATAAAGTTTTTATTTTCATCAGAGATAAAACGGAAATGAAATGGGTCGAAAGACCCCCTGGGGCAAACCCAACCTCTATATAGTGGGTACCCCTTGTAATAGCTGTGCTAAACTTCCAAAAAATATAATTTTGGTATCTAATAGCGCTCACGAAAATCAATTAACCTCTTCTGTTGCTGCCGAATTGCTAGCTCGCAAGTACACCAATTGGGAAGTTCAATGACCTGAAAAATATAAGGGTTGTCTCACCCCTATAATGTGTCTCATTTGTTACGTTTTTTTTTTAATCTTTTTTTCCGACCGATAGCTTTTTGAAGAATGCACTCTTCGCCTTCTCTCACAATGTTCTCTCTCTTCTTCTTTCTAAACAGTTTTCTTTGTTTTTCATTGTAAAACAAAATTAAAAGTTGTTTGTAATTCTTTAAGTGTTAAGTTAGTTTTAAGACAGTTGCAATTCGTACCATGGAAACCAATAGTTTCTGTCAAATAATATAAAAGTAGACTTTATTATTTTCTAGATACTCTAATATTTCGCCATCCACCATATACTAAACTTGATATTATTATTTCTTAAATTTAGCGTAATATTATACATATGCATATATTACTACTAATATCAGGAATTGGAATATTTGTTTTGGTAAATCAGATGTTTTATTTCTCTTTTATTTGATTCTTACATTCTTTCGTATTTTATATTTAGCCATTTCTTGTAAATAGGGTTGACAAGAGACAGCTATTTACAGTAAATAAAAAAAAAAAAATAAAAGTACTTTTAAGGAAGATTGTTTCCTTAGCCATTTAAGCCCCATCAGACCTAATAGATTTCGTTAAAACCTACTTCATGTTAAAGAATGCATCATTAAAATTAAACTTGAAAAGTTTAATCGAAATCGGTAGATCCGTTTTTGAGAAATTTTAAATAGAAAAATAGACGTTCGGATAAAGTGCTCCCTATGTTTACCTGATTTATAGACGAAATCTTTGTTGTCATATTGCGGGCACCTACATACCTTAAATACCTATATTCAGTTTCGTACGACAAATAGATTCAGAACTAGTCCTGACACACACACACACACACACACACACACACGAGATTTTGTGGGACTTGGTTATTTGGACTCAGGGGACCCCAAAAGTCCGGTTCCCTTTAAAACCAGAAGCCGAAATTTTTAACGATGGCAATACTTTCCCTTACTATATATTTCATATATAGGTAAGTGAAAGTAATAAATGAATAACAATAAAATAATTACTTTTAATATTAGCGTAAAATTTAATAAAACAATAATAATGTTTAGTCATGGAATACCTTAATTAGTATTATTAGTTGAGATATAGCTGTTTTCATATTTTTTCCTGAGAATATAAGTGTATTCTTATATTTTGGTAGCGAATACGATTTATTAATTAAATACGAACGTATTTGTGTATTCCAGCTGCGAGTATACGGTTATTCGCAAATTTTCCCTGCGAATACGCGGATTGTCGTATTTACATTTGCGAATACAAAAATATTCGTATTCCTATATGCGAATACGAATATTCGTATTCCTATATGCGAATACGAATATTCGTATTCACAGGTTGAAGGTGCTTCGGGTGATATTCGTATTCGTATTCGCGAATACGAATACGCCCTACTCTGGCAGAAATACCCGTCTTCTCCAACTTTCCGGCTGACAACAGGTTTGCCCGCATTCTTTTACGACCGCTGACCAAGAAACAGTACTTCCTTACACAGTACTCAAAGAACCTTTATTAGTTGTATTGGTACAATTTTTTTTTTTTTTTTTTTTTTAAATCCATAGAGTTATACACTTAAAAATCGACGTGGTTTTGTTAACACCTATTTTTTAGATACACAAAATTCCAATTTTTTTTTTTTATTTTTGATACACATAAATCAATTTTGTGAACATATGACTTTAAAAAATGAATTATACTATATTACTGCACTACACATTACTTTTTGTTTCTTTGTAAAATTTTTGTCTTTGTTAAAAATTATCTTTTTATTCAAAGAACTTCAATTTGTTTTCCATAAAATATCCTCAATAGCTCGAGACTTAGAAGAAAATAAAGAACATAAACCCTTGAGTGATTTGCACCTACTGGCAGTCAATTAATAGCTTTCCCATATTGCCCCCAATTACGTTTCAAGCTGCCAAATTGCCCTTAGAAAGTTACCCCACCTTCTCTCTTATCATGATTTACCTTTGGTTTATTTTGCTATCTAGTTGGCATTGAAAATTGCATTCGTAAAATAACCTGCGATTTTAAGCAGTTTGTTTTCGTGTTTACTTGTTAATTTTTTTTTTTTAGTTTTTTAGTTATAATTTAGTTTGTTTGATTATAAAACTCAATTTAGGCCCTACTTTGATTCTATATTTAAAATGAACGTTATTTTTAAACTGTTATCAGTTTTTAGTTTATTTATTTTGTACTCATCTGGTGGAGAATCTTCGTTCAATGAAAATCATCACAAGAATGATATTTCACAAAGCTCTAGTGAGGATAATTCCCCTAAGCACACAGTTACTGAAGTGTCATCTTCCTCAAAGTTGAATTCGGGTATAATATTATTACAAATACTGCTGTACATTCTTTAATTAAATTTTATTAGCTCATATTATCGATATTTCAGTAATGGAAAAGACCAATTAAACGACAGATGATGTTATTTTTTATCAAATAAAACATAAGTACATTATTTGTTTTTCCTTTGGCCAGAGTGAAGTGGTTTAGTTTAGTGTTTTCGAAGGTTAGGTAGTTTTTAATAATTATTATGAGGCCAACTCTTATAAGCATCTTTAACTAGTTATGTGCCAGTTATTGAAATTTATGTTTAATTTGTTCGGCTGTTGTTAAATATGATGTCATAAGTTGACATTGAGAGGCCTCTTTTAATAGTTGTTATTATAAATTTTAGGGTCCTCTTTTATTAGGATTGAAACCTTTTTCAATATGTTAATGCTTATTTTCAATTATTCATTTATATTTTTTGTCTTAACTTTTTACTCTATAATCCAAGATTACACTGTGAATAGCATAGTGAAAGTGGCCAAGTGCTGACTACTAATGTTCACAAGTGTTACTTCAATTAATATGCTGACAGATTAATAGGATTATTAATTTGCGAGAACATAAAGGGTCATTACTTTATTAGATATCTTATTAGTTGTTTTCAAATTATTAATGATAAATATCAAAACTTTTGACTTTCTTTTGCTACCCTAGCAAGAGATAAATAACCCTCAATAGGTTCATAGCAATAGGATAGGAAAATGTTTAATTGCTATGTATATCTATAGTCTTGATGGTCATTGCTGTTGAAGCATCTAGTGATGATCTTTGATTTGATCTATTTAAGACTTTGCTAATTAATGCTTCTTAAACAGAATATTATGTTCGATTCTAATTCTGATCCATGGAGTTGGAAGCTATAATTTTCCAATTAACTTATAATTAAAATTGTTTCAGTTGATTTCCCAAATAATATTAGAAAATGTTTGACAAATCCTCTTTTACGGATGCTGTTTCTTTTACAGCTTTCTAATTATTACATTGTTATTATTCTTAGATAATGGTTTTTGATAAGCTGCCAATTGATATTATCAAAAGGTTTGACAGTCAGAAATATTGAGCTATTGGTAATCTAGTTTGTTGTTGAGGTTGTCCTAATATCACAGCCACGTGACCTATTAAAATATCCCATTCCCTGAAGTGACATATCAGTAGTTTTACCGACCTTTTTATAAGTTTTAATTTAGCTTCAGGAAATCTTATATGAGTTTAACCTTTAGCTAATAACTAATAATGGCTAGTTACTCACGTGTTAGCAAAATATCATGATGATATGAAGTATATTTTAGCAATAATGAAAAAAATACAAGTATAAACAATATAAGTTTGTCTATTAGCTTTGAGGCTAACATAAGAAAACTTGTTCTAATATTTTCCCTGTTTTGATTTCAATCCATCTGAGAAATAGTGTGTCAGTGTCAAAATTGGGTTGAATAAAAACTTTGACTTTATTCTGAGGCATTAATTCCCTAAGAACAACAGCATAGATAATAATTAAAGTATTATTCTGCCTACATTACTGGAATTGTAAAATAAATGAGAAACATGTTATCAATAATTGTTTTTAGAATACTATGAAATGGAAGTATAATTGTTGAATAAAAAATAAAATAGAAGTAATGCATAAATATATAAACTTGTATATATATTTATAGTAACAAAGTTAAGACTGGAATTCTGTAGGCAGTTAACATCTTAAGACAACAATTATGATAACCCAAATCTTATTACAGTGACATTTATACAAATTTATTGTCTTTTTGATTCTGTTTTAAGAATGTTTTTGAGGGAATGGGACTGAAAAACATTTTATTCATTTATAAACACTATTGACGATTCTGTATTTTATTGGTTTTAGATTTAAATTTAAATAAGTCTGATGATTTATTATGTAGAAAGATCATTTCTTAATTTTAAAAATATGGTAAATCAAATTTTTTTTTTTATTTTTAAAAAGTGTGAAAACGTGAAAGTGTGTTGTGTATAAGACAAATTTAATGTTGTATTAACCCTATTCTTATATATTGTAGACTCAGGTCGAACCACGGATTATCTAACAGTTATTTACATCGAATAGGGATCTCGAATACGCCTCAATATGTAAATTGTACTAATCCTGAAACACTTTATCATATTATCATGGAATGTGATGCCTACGAAGCTCATAGAAGAGTACTTTTACAAGCCCTCGGCAATAGTAACATAACATATAAACAACATTAACATATAAACAAATATTGTCACTGAGCAGCGGTGAACAGATAGCTAGCGTTGTGAAGTACTTGAAAGCTATTAAAAAATACATTTAATCGAAAATAGTCTACAACTTTAACTCTGGCTGTATGGATATATCCAATGCCAAAACACCCCTATTCTTAAAAAATGTCTTCAAGAAATGAAATTCTAGAAAAATTTCTAATATATTATTTTTTATTTTAACATTAGAAAATACATTATGTGGCACCACCACACTAGTTACATTAAAAATCACTAATGGACCGTCACGACAGACACAAGATCATTTGATCACACTACAGATGGAATTTTGAAAATAATTGACTAATGACTAGGTGATAATGAGTGTAATCTCTATTTAAAAAATAAAATAACTCGTGACTTGTGTTCTTTTAAGTTAAAACAGTGGCCTGAAATAGCTTTAGTGATATTTTAACTTTCAACTTCTCCGCGCTATTATATTTAAAAATGCCTAACTGGTCCTTTTCAATTAATATTGATTTGAACATGTCCGACCACTTTTAAAAGTACTCAGTAATTTTTGGGATTCTGTTTACACTGTGATTATGAGATTGTGCCTATCTGTCATTCTGTAGAGACATACGTTGTACTAATCAAATTATTACTTTCTGAATTTAATTCAGTTTCTGTAGCAATTGTTTGCTGCATGTTTTTTACTTCTATATGTACTTAACTCTAATACGTCCTGTTCTTACATATGCATCCCAAACCTGGACCATGTCGAAAACCAATGAAAATGACCTACACATTTTCGAAAGGAAAATTTTACGACTGATAGTTGGCCCAGTGAGAGATGGAGATTGATGGAGGATTAGGAGGAACATAGAGCTTTATGACCTTTACGGGGACATAGATGTGGTCAGGTTCATCAAGCCATGGAGACTAAGTTATTTTTAATATTAGTTAAGGGCCGGCCACGTTGCACGAATGGAAGAAGACGATATCCCCAGGAAAGCAGTGGACACCAGTGGTAGGCCAAGGCTTAGATGGGTTGACGGAGTGGCAACTGACGCACGAAGCCTTTTCAGGATCAGAAACTGGAGAGCGGCAGCACAAAATCGGGCCGAATGGTGGTGGCTCATTGAGGAGGCCAAGACCCACCAAGGGTTGTAGCGCCACGTAGAAGAAGAAGAAGAAGAAGCTGAAATAGTCTGGTAGACAATGAGAGATTCACTAAGAGGAGCAGAATAAATTGACCTGCAAGTAAATGAAAATAAAACTATGTATGTATGATTGTTATGTAGAAAATCCATCCCAACTAAACTCAGATTTAGAGTTAAAATAAAAAATGTTGCTGCAGAGCTGTATGTAACAAACTGGAAAGCATAAAATAGGAGAAGGTTTAGGTGTTTAAAGATCTATTTACAAGGTCTATATAACCAACAGGGGAGAAAAAAAAAAAAAAAAAAAAAAAAAAAAAGAAAAAAAAAAAATATATATATATATATATATATATATATATATATATATATATATATATATATATATATATATATATATATATATATATATATACATATACATATACAATAATAATAAAATTAAAAATCAACAAACTAAAATTGAATCTATATTATAAGAAGTCACTTATTGAAGTAGTATCATTTGTTTTGTTTATTAAAAGTGGACCTATAATAGTAAAATGGTTGCATCTTCACTGCTGCATTTAAATTTCTTTACTTTATTAAAACTATTGAAGAATGAAAATGCAAAATCTATAGTTGTTAAATATTCAGAATAAAATTTGGCCAAATTGATATGTTTTATTTATTCATAAGGATAAATCTGGGCTCTAACTTATGATTGTCTGTCCATCCATTATAAATTGTTCTATCCCTTTCCTTAGTGTTTTAAATCATTATATTTTCATAATTTTCTCACACAAAAAAAAAAAAAAATAATAAAAACCTACATGTATTGTTATTGAATCAGTCATTTGAAAAACCTTACAAATTCATGAAAGAAAATTCCTAGATTTGTTTTATTAACATATTACAAGGTCATGACATGTGATATTACTCAGGGAATAAGTTGAGCACTTTTTGTACCCTCATGTATTAATATGTATTTTTTAGTTGGTTACCACTTCCAATATGGAAGAGTATGACTTAGATATTAGGGATATTCAAAAATTCTGTTATGAATGGCTGGAGGAACTTTTGTCTGTTTAGCAAGTACTGGGCAATGTAGAAGAAGTGGTATAAACTATTAATGTTGCAGGACCTACAAGTTTCTTGTGATTTGAATGAAAGAAGTTATCTTCTTTCTTTTTTTTTAATAGATCCTGATACGTTCTGGGGTAGGGAATTCTTTGTATGTTGACTGGAATATAACGATTGTGTGCTTTTTCTATAATCTTATTTTTGTATCTTATTAGCCTGTTAGCATGATGAACTAAAAGCTCCTCTTTAACCCTTTATAGTGGGTGATATTCGTCCCACTTGTAAAGCAAAAAATTATTTTTCTCATGCATTCAATATAAGCTCCTAGAACTGTTTCATTGAAAATATTTTTAAAATTGGAGCATAAGTAGTGCTGTCCTATAAAGGTTAAAGGCATTAACTTGAGAAACCCAGTTGTATTCTGAGTTTATCCATGCCCAGCAATTTAAGTCTATTAAAAGAAACTTGTGGGAGTTTTTAATCTGGAATGAGTGTGAACCTGGACCATAGTTTGGTCATTTTTAGATTAGGATGATTGATCATCAGGATTTTCAGTCAAATTTTCTTTATTTGGAGAGCCTACTTTTCCATCCATACATGTGGATCTTCATCAGGGCTGAAATGAAGATGAATATATGAGCAAAGTGTAAATATGCTATATGTAGATGTAAATAGTATCTATGCTAAAAGATAAGATTAATTACAGATAGTAACAATAAGAAATAACAAAATAATGGAAACAAAATCAAACTGATGGTATGTTTACATGACATGGGTACTTATGGAACCTAATAATTATATGGAATATAGTAAAAATATATATTAATATTTGAATAAGTGGTTGGTTAACATGATAAAATAAAATCTGATATTTACCTTGTTGAGTACAGAGTAATACAGAGACTAATAGAAAAATTATAGTGACAGTTGGTAGGGGTTAGTTTCCCGACTTCAAAAGGTTTATTTAGGGGAAACCCAAAGCTTTTGAAGTGAGAGGCTTACATGAGGGCTTGGTATAAAATAAAATTACAAAAGTAGGAAATGTAAAAACTAACAACATAGATGGTATAGTACACACAATGTTATATCTGGACTCAATAATAAGATGAAAGTGAGATTATACTCAAGGTAGCAATGTATATATAAAAAAAGGGAAGTTATATAGTAATAGAGGTAAATCAATAATTGTGGATACCTATGAAATCTAAAGCTAGGATTTGAGGATGATGAAGATGTTAAAGTAAGTAGATGAAATTACCTCTTCATCTACTTTATGGTAGATGTTACTTATTGTTACTATCTGTAATTAATCTCATCTTCTAGCATAAATAATTTACATGTTGATCATATATTTGTCTTCATTCTAGCCCTGACTAAGATCCACATGTTTGGATCGAAATGTAGGCTCTCCAAATAAAGAAAATTTGTCTGAAAATCCTGATAATCAATCATCCTAATCTTAAAGAAAACAGTTAACCATTACACACCTCTAAATTTGTTCATTTTTAAATCATCTTCACACTTAATGAATCCCTCCCATTTTCAAGGCGAACTATATAGTTCGGGGTGCTTCTGGGCTAATCAAAAAAGTACTTTAAAGGAAAGCTTCAAGATCCATGAGGCTCCAGATTTCAGAAGCATGTAGTAGTATTGAGGACCATTAAGTCAAACAATGCCTTTTTTGTTTCCTAGGAGTCACTTTAACCTTTTTTCAATATATCTATGGCTCTTGCAGTTGCTATAGAAGAACATTCTGTATAAAATGATCTGACACTTTTTTGAATTTGCATGATGATGTGATCCCCTAATTAGTATACCTGGAGATTTATGGAAAACTAGGATTTTAGATTTCTCTATGTTTAGAGTGAGGGAGTAGTTATTGCAATAGTCCTGTAATATTCTGATATTCTTCCATGCTCAGTACCCCAACTACTGCTTAAAAGATTATAACATCAGATAATATGAGCATTGAAACCTGAAGTGAAGTGTCTATGCTTACACCTGATGCTCCCTTATCCTTAAAATATTATACTTAGAGGATATGATAAAAAAACAACTATCTAGGCTCAGACTTTTGCCTCTTGCCTTGCCTGATGTCGGTGCCTTCAGAGAATTGTCGATTGATTAACTGAAATTTGAGGCATTTACATATCTTTTATGATTCTGATAAGTTTTCCTCTCATTCCTCGAGTAAAAAGCTTTTCCTAGAGGAGACCATATTCAAAAGTTTTGTTTTAGGTCAATGAAGTCGGCATGTACGTATCTTCCTTCTGTATTGAATATAATCTGATTAATGATGTAAGAGTGAAGATATGGTTGATGAAGCCAATTCCGTTTCTGAATCCTTGTTCTCACAAGGATGCTTTTGAATAACTTGGACATCATATTCAATAGGGAAATGCTTATGTAATTATCAATATCAGTTTTGTCCAAAATTTCCGAAACGTTCTCCACTTTGTATTAACAAAAGAAATTTTAGACTGAAGTTGAATTTTCTTAATATTTAAATAATGTAAACAAATGAAAACAGTCTACTAAGACAATATGAAAGTCAGTTTTTTGAAAAGTAAATGGAGTGCCGATTTAGATCACTGGAGATATAATTTTCATTTCTAGCATTACATTAAATAAGTTAAAGGTTGAAATTTTCATAAATCAAACAGTCCAGCCTGGAACTTTTTTATTTTTTGATAAGTGAATGTAAAAAATTTAAATAGCGGTTGACAGGAAGGAGTGGGTAAGGATTGTATCAGAGTTCAAGGTACTATAGGGGCTGTAGAGCCATTGTAATAAATAAATAAATAAAAAATAAGAGAGAGAAAATAAAGGATACAAAGAAGGAAGTATTCTTATCTTTCGCTAAAAAAATTTATAAACTTCCAGGAGAAAAGAAAATATTAAACCACCTATGTTGATTGTATTTGAAATTTCTTCAATAAACTTAATGGGTGTTCTAAATATTGACTCACATTTATATATTTAATACAAATATAAATAAAAAACTTACTAAACTACAGTTGTTAATCAGCTTTAGTACCTTTCACTTTTGTTAGGATTTTTTTTTCTTCTGTTGAGGGATATAGGGTATATTAACTTTGAAAATTTATTTTTTCAGAATTTTGTAGTGATGATTTATCTTGTTCAATAATTGCACCTAATGATAAACATGGGCTGGAAGCTATAAGATCTCTACATAGGCAGTTAGATGATGATGCAAATGGTGCTGTTGACTTATCTGAATCTGATGATGTATGTAATGAAGATCCACAATGAAAATTTATTTTCTAATAAATAATTCAATTTTTTTTTAAGGTTCTCTATAAGAAAACTCAGTTACTGATAATAGTTTAATAATTTTCAGTTGAGTGTTTATTAGATGGATATCAATCAACTGTCAATTGTATTGCAAAAGTTTAATTTCATAAGTTCTTGCCTTTTACAACATTAAATGTGATAGGCCTAATTGGCCCTTTTTACTTAAGTATCACCAGTTACTTTTTTAGTTAATGTTATAGATTTTTCACGCACGCTTGATAAAGTAAATAAATAATACAATGAGGTATACAATAAATAATACAACATTTTAATGAGGTTATCACCTGAATCATAAAAACATTTTATTTAGCGTGTATTATTCAAAAAAATTAATTAACGTTTTTTAAAAAAGTAACTGGCGATACTATAGCAAAAAATTCCCCGATTTGGAAAACCTTTATTTACTAGTATAGTTAAAATTATCATTTTCACCAAAAATCAAATCTAAAAAATAGTAACAGCTTAGCTACCTAAACAAAGGAAACACAAGAATTAGGCAAATAACCTATATTTTTTATCTAAGCCTGTTTATTTCATTATTATCATCATTATTTAATTAATGATTAATTATATATATATATATATATATATATAATTAATGATTAATTTTTTATATATATATATATATATATATATATATATATATATATATCTAATGTAATTATATGAAATTAATCATTTTTTTTTTTAACATCGAAAAAAAGAAAGATATCTGATACTATTTTTTTCTTGAATATATCCTGTTCCTGGTTTATTTTTATAATATTATTTGTCTTTTCCATATTTTTTTTAGTTCAAACAACCTTTTTTTACAGATGAGTTTTTATAAATATTATTCCATTTTTTTTTTTTTTTTTTTTTTTTTTTGTAGATTTATTTGGTAATTTATTTCTAGTTTCTGAGAGAAGAACTGCAATATGAAAGTGGGGCTGAGAGAAGACAAAAAGCTTTTCATCGTAATGACGATATGCATGTATCTGTTAAAGAACTGTGGGAAGCCTGGGTTAAATCAGAGGTAAGATTATTATTGATTATTCTATTTTATTGTAAGATCTGCAGGTTTAAAAAAAAAATTATAAATTAAAAAATAGAACTTACTATGTTAAGAAATTGATGGAGTATGAGCTCTTCATTACCCATTCAACTAAATTCGTCTTTCCTGATTTAATGACGAATTGTGACTGTCTTCTATAGCTAATTTGGGAATAACTTCATTAGCTTTTGCTTGTCTGCTGTAGACTATTTTGTCTGTAGTGGCAGTGTTGCTATTTACTGTTTCTAAGTATAAGAAGTGATGCACAACCTCCTTGCCATTAATTAAGAGATGTGCATCTTTCTCTTCCCTGATTAACACCAGGACATTACTTTCTATAGAGTTATGTTTCATTACTTTTTAGAAAGCTCTTAATATTCAGTCAGTGCAGGTTCAACTTAACTTCAACTACCACCCTTGAGGTATTGTAAGATTATATATAATTAATAATAAAAGGCTGAGCAAACCCCAAAATTTGATATTGACAATATTGATTGCTCCCTAAACTAATCCATCCACTTACCACTGTCCAATCCTAGCTTTAAAACAACCTTCAACGATGATTGGAGCAATCTTAATCTATCCCAACCATAATCAAGTGATATGAGTCTCGGATATTATTAATATTTGTTTAATATTCAATAATGATTTAATAAGTTAAGTATGGTTCAGTGATCATACATTTGGCTTTTTTAGTGCAGTATGGAGGTGTGTTAATTTGATGCTATCGAAAACATTCATGAAAAGTAATATTTTGATTTTAGGTCCACAATTGGACAATTGAACAAACCGTTGAATGGTTATCTATAGGTGTTGGCTTACCGCAATATGCACACATTTTTGCAGCTAATCGTGTGGATGGAGCTACTCTTCCTAGGTACTTCATTTTTATTTTTTATTTTTTAAATTTTATATATTTAAGAACTGTTAGATAACTTCTTCCATCTTCAGATATTCATTTTTTCTTGCAGAAGTATTTTTTTAACTTATGATTTTTTCTTTGATGTTTTTCTCCATAAAAAAACCTGTATCACTACACCCATGAAGGGTCTTAGGTTCAGTGGCCATGTATGAAAGTACCATAAAATGGTCAGGGGTCAAGCAAAGAGTTCATTTGACCTTGATCAAACTCAGCTGCCAGGTTTTTTTTTTTTTTTTTTTTTTTTTTTTTTACTTTATGGTACCCATTTTCTAGAGCCCGGTCGAGCCCAAGGAAGATTTTTCATCCAGTTTTCACGATTTTTAGAAATAATTTTTCTGTTTAAATCTATTAAAATTCTTTATCAGTAAATTTTAACTTGCTACCCTCAGTACGAAGTTCAAATAAACTTTGCTGTGTTTTAAACAGAAAGTTTGAAACACAGACTTATAAACTATTGTAAAAATGTTATTTTGTGAATAAAATCAGAGTTAAGTAGAGAAAAAGTAAACAAACAAATATTAAAGTAAAACAGAAACTTTGTAAATATAAAAAGTAAATATTATGGTTTAAAATTTCCCATCCTTTCAAGTCCTGGTAACATGGTGCGAGTAGGTGACTGGACAAGAGGAAACCCCTAGCTAAAGGAACTACTGAATCGTATGATTTCAGTAGCTCACCATTTCAGCATTCTTGTGCAATGTCGTGGCAAAATACACACTTATTCACAGCTCAGTTTAACGTAGTAAAAGTGGTTACAAAAATACTAATATCTCGTGTTGAAAGTGCTATAGGAAAAAAAAGAAGAAAAAAACAATTTAGGTCTGAAATGGTATGCAAAGGCGAAGTAAAACTTATGCAATACTTAATGCCCTTTATACAACTCGACAAATCTTATATTTTGTTTTGAAGGGCATCTAATCTGCCATTTTTTGTATTTACTGCCTACTGGAAGGAAACACATAAGCTCATTAAATTGAATAAAAGATATCTAATCAAAAGCATCAAATATAAAAAACAAAAATAAAATAGTACTGTTAAACACTATAAACAAGGGCATACTAGCTACTGTCATCTCGTAATATCATGCAAAGTGACATACAAGTAGCAAATTGACATACAATACTGCTTGTAGAGTGGTGAGCGATCGTATGTAGATGTGGGGAGTGAAAACAAAATATGTAATAACTGGCATGGAATCTATTGACCTCTTCACACATGACAGTAATTCGTATGATGCTACTCAGTGTGAGTATCTGCCCTGCAGTTACTTGCAAGGCCAGTTTGCACATTAGCTCGTGCTATTTGACCAGTTCATGAGGTATAAAAAACTTCATTTTTTCAAAACAAAATTCATTTGATATGTTACTTTAGAATATCCCTTAAAAAAATTTCCTTTCTTATCGAACACCGGTGAAGGGACGTAGTGCCAAATATATTTTATCAATTATTGGGTCTATAAACTAATAATCCTGTTATTTATATAATTATGTTATATTCCTTCATAAGATAGTTTTTAATTAACTTAAATGCAAAAATTTCTTTTTTAATATATTTTTTTAATCCTAGGTTAGCTGTCAATAATATGCAGTATCTTAATAATGTTCTTGGAATTAAAGATCCTATTCATAAACAGAAAATTGCTTTGAAAGCAATGGATGTTGTTTTATTTGGACCACCAAAAGGTAATTTCATTTTAAAAAACTTTTAGATGTGGAAATTATGCTTTATATTGCAAATCTTTTATTAATGATACTTGATTATTATCATTGTGTTGGGGTCATAATAATTGCCTTTTAAAAAAATGGCCATGAAAATGTTTGAATAATTAGAATAATTAATATATTTATTCTAAGAATATATTTCTTTCCAAGAAGTAATAATTTCTGTGTACCATAAAATTAAAAATAATAATTAGGTTTTAATCTCATAGGTTATGCAATTACATTCATTGCTTTCTAGCTCCACTTCATTGTTTTTTTAAAGATGCCTAGCTTTCACTCCCATTTAAAGGGGAAGGTAGTTAAATAGCATTAAAAATATGAATCTTCTCTATCTTCTTTTTCTCAAATTCCACTTTGCTACTATTGTTCCTGCTGTTTATTTTTTACATATCTTTACGATTTCATTTATATATTAAAATTTAGATACCTTTTTTTCGTGGAAGGATAACTGACATTCCTATTTATTCTAACTATAGTTAATCATTCTTATACCTTTGATCAATCCAAATGAGATATTCTTGTCCATTAAAGCTTTCTTTGCAGTCTTTATGTACAGGAATGCTAAATTTATCTTCTGATCTTTTCCGAATAGCTATGAGTGATTGTTCTTAAAAAGTATCTGTGGTTTTGGGTTTTGAGGTGTAAATGCAAAATTTTCTTTAGCACTATATGATAAGTGTTAAGCAAGGCTGTTTTTATGATATAGTAACATAGAGGAATACTGATCCTTAGATGTTGATTTTAAAAGAAATGTTTGTTTGAAATTATTGGTAGCATTAATAATTTTACATGAATGTTAAATATATAGCAACTTATTTTAATTTGGACCATTAAAAATCGTTTTTTTACTGCTTTAGATTTTTGACAATCTCCATCATGTGGGTATTGAAGGTAATTACCTCCTATATACTGTTTCTAATTGTTCTAATCACACCAAACGTTGCATCATTTGTAGCTTTGGTACTCCATTCATCTGAGTGTCACTTCCTTTCAAAAATAGCTAGAGTTGTTGCACATACTGATGTATGAATTTTCGTAGGTACCATTTTAGTACCGTGAAATGATTTAAAAAAGGTTTAATGATGAAACAAAAAAAAATGTCCAAGAAAAGGAAGTTGAGTGAACGTAGATTTTATGTTTGTAAATTTGTTCCTTTGTTTGTTTGGTCATTTCCTAATTTTATACTAAAATTTCAACAAGAAAGTATATGTTCGAATTTTGAAAGATTTTATGTTGTTAATTTTTTTTCTTAGTTCGTTTGATCATTTAACTGGTATGGAAAGTATTAAAATATAAACCCCAAATTTTAATATTGTTCTTACGATTTACAAATTATTATATTCTTTTATCATATTTTATCAAGGTTTGGTGATTAATACATTTAGATAAATAAAAAAAGGCCAATATTCACCAAAAATCAACAATAAAATTTTTATTCTGGCAATGTTTCGGCTTCTAGAGTCATTTTCAAGCCATGCATCATACTTTGGGATTGTTCTGGTGGTGATTTAGAATAAAAATATTTTTAAGGCTGTAAATAAAAAAAAAAACTTGATGCTGGAGGCGTCATTTTTAGATCTAAAAATGACACGCCTCCAGCAACAAGTTTTTTTTTATTTACACCAGTAAAGTGTGTGTGTAAATGTGACATTTCTCTACTTCCCTGGGCTTCAGCAAATTCTTTTAGTACTGTCGCCACTTCTCTTGTATCTCTTCCTCCAGCAATAACATTTTTCCATGGTCATCTTCGATAAGGTTTCCCCTCCTAGCCGGCCCAATTTTCACATTGTTTACCATTTTATAGAATTTTCAGGAATCGTTCCCAAAAATTCTTGAGTTTTCAATATCTTCAATTTCTTTTCTTATCGCTTCCCTCTTCTTTCTTCTGTACAGCTTCTCCGCAAACATTCTTGCATCCCTATATTCCTTCTGACTCAGCGGTGTTTTACAGCTAATCCACTTTAATCTTTTGTCATTTCATTCCTTGATTGCTTCCTCGCACTCTACTTCAAACCAATTGTTACGAGGATGTCTGTGTCTCCACACACCTCTCTAGCAGACGGGTTAAAGGTACCTTGATCCGCTTTCACCAGCGTTCTATTGTTCCTTCCGCTGCCGACTCGCTCATGGCCAGCTCGCAAAACTTCTGTGAAACATAATTGCACCTTCTTTGGTCTTAAGACGTTCTACGTTCCAATTTTGACAGGGGGACAGATATTTCTTGGCGATGCATTTTATTCTTTCGTGAAGCTTTATTATTACAAAGTCGTAATCTGAGTTGACATCATATCCTCTGTAGGATCTAACATCGTTAAAGGAACAAAAGTATTTGCTGGAAGTCAACACATGATTGATTTGACTAGCTGTATTACCATCTGGAGAGTGCCATGTTTCCTTATGCACATTTTTATGGAAGAACATAGGGCTCATGACTGCCATAGATTTAACACTTGCAAAGCTTACTATCCTAAGACCATTGTCATTGGTTATGTTATGATAGCTGTGGGCTCCTATGGTAGTTCTTAACTCCTTTTCTTTTCCAACTTGAGCATTAAAGTCTCCTAAGACAATTTTCATGTCATAACTTGGATAAGCATTGTATGAATCTGCAAGTTGTTCATAGAACTTTTCTTCTTTTTCTTCTTCATTCTTCTCTCCTGTGGGAGCATGCACACAAATCAGACTAATATTTCTGAAATGACACCTTGCGCTTAGTTTTCATAGCATTTCATTTATTATTTAATTACTGATTTTATTCTGTTTGAGACCATAAATCCTACTCCAAATTAATGTCTATTTTTACTTCCACTGTATAGCATTAAAAAGTCCTTTCCTTTCATTTCACCTTTTCCAGTCCATCTCATCTCTTATACGGCCAAGATGTCTAAAAAAGCCTTACCCGACATGTCAGTGAGTTCCTTAAGAGCTCCAGCTCGATATAAGGTACGTACGTTCCATGTGCCGTTCCAAGTGCCGTATGTTCCATCTGGTATGTTTGTTTCCAAAATCCTTGTTGTCGTGAATTAATCCTATATCCAAGGCTTCGTTGACCGTTAGTAACAAGGTAATTTTTTTAAGATTCTTGGGTAGTCAGTCCATGAAACAACCCTCCTCCTGTATCCAGGCTTGGGACTGGCGATGGCCCTAGTATAACTATTTCTATTGGCGGACTTAAGTATAAGTTTAGTCATGTCATTTTAATTAACTTACACATCCGAAGTTTCTTCTTTTGTAAAATGCATTGGAATTACTTTGTTTACTTTATACTCTCTCTATTTATATATATATATATATATATATATATATATATATATATATATATATATATATATTTATATTTATATTTATATATTTATACATACATTTTTTTTTGTATTGTAGAATCTAACAACCATATAAAAGATATGGTATTGGTAACATTACTCATGGCTGCATTGATTGGATTTTGGTACACTTATAGAATGAACAAAATTTCCAAAAAACATTTAAAGCGCATGATGAAAGAAATGGAAAGTTTACAGAAAGCAGAACTAACATTGGAAGATTTACAGGTATTAAAATATTTTATTATTATTTTATATGAAGTTTATACATAACAGAAGGAATACAAATGCTTGATTATAAAACTAATTATAGGGGGTAAACATGCTACTAAATAATTTGTTATCATAACATGGATATTATAAAAACTAATAAGTATTGTAACATGAAATAAAAAAATAATAACATATGAATTGAAAAGAGACTTGTTGGAACAAGCTGTTCTAGTAGATGTTTGTGACTTAAAACAGTAGAACGTACATGTTCGTGAACCTTCTACGCCTGTCGAGAACATTCTGGACTGTTCTGATTCATACCAAGTATAAGGAGCGATGGACTGGAGATTAAGTGGTTACATTTGTGTTAAATTATTATTACAAGTTGATACTTTTTGTAACCTTCTTGATTATTTGAGTTTATATTGTTTGTGTTGTCATGTATATTGTTATTTTTGTTTAATAAAATTATTTAAACCCTCATAAATGTTACAATATATTAAAATAATATTAAAAATATGTCAAATTCATTAATGAGTAACTCCTTGGCATGATGAGATCTGTGATATTTACCTAGGTGATACATTGGGCAAAACACTGAGACTGAGGTAAAAATAAATAGGGTAAGAGCGAGTAAGGTTGTTTTTGCTGTATTTTAAAGATTAATTATGGGAAAACCCTGATATTTGAAGTGAAAGGCCTTAAAAATGACTCATAACAAAATCAAATAACAAAAATACTTATATAGCAGCTATTTATATAACTAATTTTGTTATATATATATATATATATATATATATATATATATAGATGCAAAGGCAATAATATGGTTACATATTAATTAATTCTAAATAATGTAATACAGGGCAAATTATAAGTAAACATATTACAAGGTAACAATGCACATTTTTTATATTGGGTTGTCTGGAAATTTATGCAGGTTTATGGTTTTAAAAAATAAAATCAATAATTAAAACATTTTTGATTAATCAAAATACTCTCAATACATTTTCTTCAACTTAATGATAACTTTGTAAAGTGTCCCAAATCTCTATTTGACTTATCTTTAGTTGTGAAAATTGGCTTTGATGATGAATGATTGATTTTGGCGAAACAACAAATGAATTTAACTTTGAGTAACTCAATTTATGCAAAATTTTATGCTCTTTCATTTTAAAGAGAATAAAATTTTCTCTGCATTAAATTGTTTTCAATAAAAATTGTTCAGTTGTGAAAAACTGAAAAAAGTTTGAACATTTTTATTTGGTTGCCAATAAACTTTTGTAGAAACCAATCTGAAGTGGCAGATTATCATACATGTTATGTGTGAAGTCTATAAAATGAGTACTTTTAGCCTATAAGATCAAAAGGTTTATTCAAATCAGACACTTTTTTGGCCATCAGCTTCCGTACTATATTGTCAGTAGTTGCTTTGTTCGTTTAAAAATTCTTAAATTACCATAACTTCTATTCTGATTTCCTTTATCTCTTTTCTTTTTGAAAATATATACACCCATTTCTATTCACTATGCTTTGTTTCTCAGGCTTTGATCTAGTTTGAAATTGTTGGTTTCACTATATATATATTTTTTTTTTCAGAAAGAACTTGAGCGAGCCAGGCAGGAACAAGAATGTGCTACAACTGAAAAACAGGATCTAGAAAGAAAATTAATGGAACATGGAGATACTGCAGAAATAAAATCTTCATGCTCAGATTTAGAATTAGCGAGATTAAAAGCAGAAAATGAGGTAAATTGACGTAGATACCATGATGATGATTATTATGATTTCTGTTGTGGTTTCATATTTCACCTGTTTTATTTTTAAAATATGAGACTAAATCTTCAAGGCTTTATGTTTTAATGTGTTATTTAATTTGTTCGCTTAGTCTGCCACCATGGACGAATGCACTTATGCAGTCTTACAACTGCAAAGGTATGAGATCATGTAGTTTTTCCCCACTTTTTTCATTTTCCTTTTTCCATGTGGTTGAAATTTAAGAAAATGAATCAAAAGTAGTAATAATACATTAGTCGTAATGGTTCTATTTGTATATAATCAATTTAATGTCCTCATGGATTGGTAAGTGTGCTGTGGAACTAGTGACCCTGTAAAGTACGGCACCATCACTTTTCAATAAAGTATACTTTATACTACTCTTGCTCTCTTTCTCTTTCTCTCTCTCTCCCTTTTTCCCTTATATATATAAAATATTGAAATATCTGGACATGATATCAAAAGGATGAAATATTATTATATATCATCCATCTTTTCTTTGTACTCCTTTTCTTTATAATATTAGTATATAGTTATACTATAACTATATATAATAGTCTACAATTTATTTTATTCTTTGGTTTTATTTTATAATTTGGACAATCTAAAGCGGAAGTTTCAAGCCGTATCTTTTGTACACTGTTTATCAATTTTACAATAAAAAAAAAGTTTAAACTTAAAATATTATAATCCTAGTAATAAAATATATCTTAATAATTAAATTATTACAATCCATGCAGTTCTTCTTAATTGAATTTAATTTTACTGGAACCTTGTACTGAAGACTTATTAAAGTGGTCGATTTCTCTAAATATGGGATATCCATATCTCAGTAAAAGTCTGATAAATAAAAAAAATACCACTAAGAATACAAGACTTTATGAAAAGCAACTTATTTGTTGAAATGATTTTAACAAAAACAAATTTTATTTGCAGCTGTTGTTAATTTTGCTATTTTTCAATTGGTTGAACAAGGTTTGAATATGTGAATTCAACTCTATAAGTTATTTCCTTTACTATTATGTATTGTAATATTGATCAACAACTAAAAGTAATATTAATCAAAATTGTTTGTTAATCTTGCACTAATTAATTAGCTTTTAAGTTTTTCTTAATTTTTATCTTTAGTTTTTAATTGACTTTTGAAATTATGGATGCAGAACTTTTTTTAAGCTATAAAAGTTACCTGATTATTATTATTATTATTATTATTATTATTATTATTATTATTATTAGTATTAGTATTTTTTTTTCTTGTAGATGTTGAGAAATGAGCTTGAAAGGGCTGAAGTTGAGCTAAAAGATCGTTGTTGTATGCCTCCTCCAGGTCTTCAGCAATGGCTTCAGCTAACTTACGAACTTGAAAATAAGACCTATTTCAAAAAGAAAATGTCTGCCGAAAAGCAGTTGCAAACTGCTAGAGAAGCTGTAAGTATTTATTACTTTTAATTTTTAATTTTGATATTAAGCTAATTATAATGATTATATAAATCTAATGATTTTAAAGAACGTTCTTAAAATAAAACAATTATAATTTTATTATCTCAAATAAAATTACCTTATTTCTTTGTGCAAGTTTGTTGTATATTAAATCTCCTAGCATCAATATGCTAAGATCTTCTATACATGTGGTAAAAATTACTCGTAATACCATACTGCATGAGGAGTCAGTTAGAGGTGTAGTTATTGATGGAATTATATGCAAATAAAGCTATTTTATATATTATCTTGTCATTTTATCTATACCACCCTACCAACTCCAACTCCACTCTGCTACTTTGTTCGATTTTTCATAAAATGTTTTTAACACGTTGAGCGCCAAGCGGTACTATCGTACCGCTGTTGGACTATTGGCTGGGGCCGAGGCGGTCCCCAGGTACCGCCCGCTCCCGCCAGCTAAAAGGTTGTTCTGGGCCAGGGGACCGCCTGCCGAGCGTGATTTCAAGGCATATTGGACCGCTCCGGCCCCGAACAATTCGCCAATGCAATTGGCCCAAATGTTTTTTTTTTTTTTTTTTTTTTTTTTTTTTTTTTTTTTTTTTTTTAATTAGGGGTTATAAATAAATAAATAAATAAATAAAATAAATTAATTTTATTTATTTTTTTACAAAACAAAATATGTTATTTATTAAAATAACATATTTTAAGGGGACAAGGGTTGACGTCGCGGTCATAACCGGGCAGCCCCCGTACTGCATACGTACCGCTCACAAAATTATTGTTTAATTGCCAAAATTAAACTTTTTATTTAGTTCTTTTGCAATTTTTGTATCATTCTAATCATATTAAAGTTATAAATTAGGAAAAATTGCTTTGGCCCCAGGCAAAAGTACATCATCTTTTCCCTGGCGCTCAACGTGTTAAAGTATCCAATTTTCTCAGACACTTTTTTTCTAGAAGACTTTTTTTTTATTTCTTAAATTTTAATTTCCATTATTCCTAAAATTTGAAAAGAAGGAAGTTCTGAGATTTTTCTGGTGATTAACTGAACAGTTCCTGTTGTTTTCAATTTTTATGAATTTCTAAATAATTTTTGTGCATCCATCATTTTCTTAGCCTTGCAGTATGTGCTACACTTTGTTGGTGTAACTAGAGTTTTAGGAGAAATATTTTGCATAAGGCTCAATGTTCTCTTCACCTTATAATAACCTTTGTCTTTATGTGTGATCACAAGTCATATTGACCTTGCTATCTTTTTATTTCCTCTTCCTCTAGAAATTTAAAGAAATCTACTGTGGTACTTATAGTAGTCGTCATCTTTCATGGCGTTAGGAGGATTGTGGAGGTAGGGAGGCTTGTCTGGTTAGGGCCTGTGCGGGATTCGCAGGTTTGTCTCTTCTCTCCCTACATATCACCAAATAGGCACAAATAAAGTGATAATTTTGGAACTAAAATTATAAAAAATTTTAGGTTAAACAATTTTATCGGTGAAATAAGAAAAAATTATAAATTTAGGTTGATACAATTGTTTAAATATAATGGTAAAAACAATTTAAAGCAAGGTTAGGTAAAATTTTACCTGGATACAACAGATGGAATATCAACATATTTACCTGTGAAAGGAGTATTTGACAAAAAAAAGTTACTTAAGGATACAGTTTGATACTAAAATTTGAATTCTTCTGACCATAAATAGGATGATACAAATGGTCTGTTTATCACTTCTACCACTTCATCCTATATGAGAATGACCATTATTTAGATTAAAAAGGACATTTAGGAAAAGTGAATTCAATAATATGTTAAAGTTCAATAAACATGTCCAACTTAAATTAAAGGATTTATACATGTATATTAACCTTAAGAAAACTACATATAAATATACTATATAAGCTACAAAGGTAAAATTTTTGAATGAAGTTAAAAAATATATACATACAGTGGCTCACAGTCAAAATTATGCAAACGAAGATTTATATTTCAACTGCTAGTTACTTCATCTTTGTTAATATATCAAAAGTAATGCACATGAGGACATAATGATTCATTGTCATTACATTAAATTTATATTATCAAATCAACTCAACAGCAATTATAGAAATAGAAAAAAAAATCTTCATTAAAACTTATAGGGATTGAAGGTCACAGCGAAAAAGATGCAATGTTTATTTTCGTTTAGAAAAAAGTGAAAGTAAGAAGTATTCTTCAATTATCGGGTAAATGAGTTTGTTAACCTTTTAATTCCTTTTCATTCTTTCAATGAAAATAAACATAAACAATATGAATACAAGTAATCAGTCTAGTTCGAGCTTTTGCTTAAAATAGGTGAGCATACAGCTATTTGTGAACGAGAAGTAGTGTTTAACAATTTTAAAATGGACAAAACACAACGAAAAATCGCCTCTATTATCAATAGGAGTTATGTCATCGTTCAATGTATTATTGAAGGTTGTAAAAAGGAAAATAGAATAATAAGGAAAGCTAGTGAGAGTGCAAACATTTGTTTTACTGTTAATGATGAGCGTTGGATTTTGCGTCAAATAACAAATAATCCAAAATTAAGTGCTCCAAAGTTGGCTACATTAGTTAAAAAACATTTAAATAAAATCGTTTCTGCTGAAACCATTCGAATGGCCTTAAGAAACCACTAAAACAATGGCAGAGTTGCGAGGCAAAAACCTTATATCACTGACAAAAATAAAAAGCTTAGAATCAATTTTGCTAAGGATTATTTAACAAAAGGCATGGACTTCTGGAAAAGTGTTCTGTAATCGGTTGAGTCAGAATTTAATTTGTTTGGCAGTAATGGAAGAGGTTTCGTCTGGAGAAAGGCAAATGAAGAGCGCCATGAAAAAATCTTCGCCCGACCATCTAACTTGGAGGTAGTCATGTCACAGTTTGGGGGTGTATTGCTGCCTCGGGGGTAGAAATCTTCATTTTATTGAGGGGACAATGGATAGACATTTATATTTTCACATTCTGAAAAAAAAAAAATTTAAAGCAAGTGCAACCGAGCTTGGAATAATAAATAATTTTGCTTTTTATAGTGATAACGATCCAAAGCATTCTTATATCTTTCAAGAGAATGGTGTTTATATAATTGCCCCAAAACTATAAAAACACCTTCCCAATCACTAGACCTAAACGTCATAGTGAATTAAGGAGTAATTTAGAAACAGAAGTGAGATATCAGAGAATATCTCAAAAAGGCACTTCAAGAAGAATAGATCAAGATAAGTCCACGTTACACAGAAAATCTTGTCCAATCCATGCCGAATCATTTGAAAGAGGTAATAAAAAATAAAGGCTTACCTACAAAGTACTAGAATTTAAAATATTTTTGATTTTTTGGATGTTTTTAATTTTGCATCCTTTTCATTGTGACCTTAGAAGTGCATATTTATTCATTAAGTTTTGGTTTAATTATAAGATTTGATCTTAAATAAACTTTTAACTATTATCAATTCTAACCTAATTTTTGTACTTTATTTTTGTTAACAAAGATTGTTGAAAATAAATTTTGGCTTGGTATAAAATAGTTTTTTTTTTTTTTTCAAAGTAAATTCCTTGCATCATTTTGACTGTGAGCCTCTGTATATAAAATACACCGGTGTGGAATACATAATGCAAAATATGAAGCTGTTTGAACATACTTACGGTGTTACCAATGAATTGCTAGGTAATGCTACATAATGTACTGATATACTACATAGTATTGTATGCTGATAGATAATGCTACATAATGTTCAGAGATGTACAGAGACTTACAGATTACACCTCTGAATATCTAAATAACTAGCAAACATAATAAACCAATAAATACAATGTTAAAAATTTATTCAAATTTCAAAATAAAATAAAAAATATCCATATTCCACAGGGTTACTTGCAATATTGTTTCATTAGTGGTATATTCGAAATTCACACTCGCACATTAATTCCTAAAAAATCACTCTCTTTATTTACTGATAGGGGTTATTTTCAACAAAATATTTATCAACATGAATATATACAACATATAATTCTTCTATACTAAAAATCCTAACAAACCAGACCAACCAGCCCTCATACAATTTTATTCTAGCATTCATCTGCTAAAATCATACCGCATTAAAGAAATAATTTAAACGAAATATTAAGGAAATGATAATCATAGAAAAAATATATAAATTGTTATATTAACAAAAAATCAGATTTCCTTAATCTCCAGCAATTTTATTCCAACTCAATACCCCCAGATTAATATTACTGATTATACATTGAAATAAATATTATGCGTCATAGAAATGAACTAGGTATACATTTTAAATAAATCTACTCTACTCCTCAAACAAAATGTCTGCCTTCATTTAAAAACCTGGTTATATCATTAGGTCTGAAAATAAAAACCCATGAACGGTTTACCACACTACTTACCTATTCCTTTACAGTCCCTTACTTGACGTACATAAGAGTTGTAGTTAGTTTATGTAGCATTATCCATCAGTAACATTGTTTCATATGTAGATTATTTTAATGTATAATTAATATTATTAATCTGAGTGTATTTAATTTGAATAACATGTGTTGAGATTTATGAAGTCTCAAGTTTTGGTTATTGCGCTATTTTTTAATTATGTACAGTTATATATTCCAAATTTATGTATTTTATATATTTCAATTATAATTAACTTGTTCTTAAATTTTACCTATTTTATTTTAAAATATACCTTTATATTTTATTCTAGCCTGTTTTTTAACTGTAGAGCATGATTATGAGAACAAAATAATTTTGAAATGTTGCCATAATATAGTTATTTATTTAACTGAACCTCAAGAACCCTATAAGCATATACAAAACAGTAAAATAAGTTTAATACAGAAACACTTAACAAGGAGTATCAGTTAACATCACGTAATTAAAAAGTCCAAAAAACTCCTATATATTTCTTTTGAAATGAAAAAAAATCACTTATCACAAAAAGATTTCGCTTCTTGGAATCAACCATAGACAGAAAACATCTGCAGCCGGAAGAAATTAAGAGGGGTTTATGAAAGAGAGTCAGTGTCTATGTTCCATATGAAAGGAAACTGATTTTGGGTTAAAATACCAACATCCGGATAGCCGATGAGATGAGCCAGTGTTGTATTTGTATGCCCCCTTCCTGTCACTCATACTGTCACTGTTTTATTAATTCTGTGAAATTAATTTTCAAATTATGGAAGCTCCTAGGAATTAACAATATACGGAAAACATCTGCTGTGCCAGAAGAAATTAAGAGGGTTTTAATGAAAGAGAGACAGTGTCTGTTCCCTATGAAAGGAGGCTGATTTGGCTTTGAAATACCAACATTGGGATGGACAGTGAGACGATTCAATGTTGTTTATCTATGCCCTTCCTTTCTGGCAATCCTACTATCATTATTTTATTAATTCTATAAAATTTAGTTGATTGTATTCTTTGAAAGTGAAATATAATCAAATAAAAGTAATGTTATTGGGTATATATCTTATTTTCTTTGTTTAATCTTCAATACCAAATTCTTTCAATTTAAAATGTTAAATAATTTTCACTGATTATATATTCATCTATTGAATCAGTGAACAAAAAGTATGTGTACTTTCATACTCTAGTGTTATTTTCAGCTTGAAAGAGAATATTGGGGGTAGTTGAAAAACTATGAATGAAATATAGGCTTAGAATATGATTTTTTTTTTTTAATTTTGCTCTCTGCATCTCTTTTTATCATTTCTGAACTGAAGTTTCCATCCTTTTTTCCTCCTTTTTTTTTCAGTTTGAATTAGTGAGATTGCTCTGTTCATAAGTCAAATGAAATGGCTCAATTTTCAAAATATTTTTCCTCCTTTAAGTCTGGCAAATAATATAAAGAATCATTTTTATGTAAATAAACATCATTATACGAATATATTTTAAATTAATGATGTGATCAAGTGTTTTTTTATATGAATGATAGCATGTTATCTGACTGTGTATTGTAAAATAAAAATACATATTTAAACACTTATTAGGAATAAGAACATGTAAGAATGTTTTAATATGTAAAAATTTTCAAATATTTGATGTATATGTTTACTTAGCAAAGAACTATCACAAATAGGCAAATATTTCAATTTTTAAAATGACTTAAATAGTTAAATAGCTCCTTTATTTAATATTCTAGTTATGAACTAGAAGATATTAATGTTTTTAAATTTTTAACCTGGTTTGATTATAATATTTTTTAATTATTAAAATTTCTTTTTCTGTTGATTAATTGTATTTTATTCTATCTAGCCTAAATATCCAATATGTTCTTGCACCTCTGAAAAATTTTGTAGTCTAAGAAGTAATTAACATTTTTAAAATAAGCTATTTATTCATGTGCCTTATTAGAAAATTTTGTAATATGGGTAATGTATTAATATATAAGCTATTAATTATGTGTACATACAATAATAATGATTATCAATTAATTTACTGTTTCATTTACCTGGTTTTGTAGTCAGTTAATGGTTTGCTAGTATATTTAAATAAAAAATATATTTTTCTGGTTGAAAGTCTCTAGATATCATTGCAGTTCTTCAATTACTATTTATTCTTTTACTTTTCAATTATTTATATTTTTGTTACCATTATTATAAATAAAAATGATGAAAATTAACAGAGATTTTTCTTCATACTTTAACATCTACATCACCTTACACTCAAGTTTTAACTATGGGATTCTCGGCATACTGACGTGGCTCTGTTAATATAAAATCATAATATTAAATATGTAAAAGAGTTTTATTTTTAGGAATGTATTCCGGTATAAAATGTATTTGGAATCAAGATTGGATAAGACAACTGCCTCATGCTTATTAGGAGTCACTGCTCATTGAATTGAAAATTCGCAGAAATTTTTTGTAGGTAACTTTCAAAAGTTTTTTGTTTCTTTACTTTCTACATATTTGTAACAGTAAACAATGCTATTTGTCTTATAATCTTTCTTGCCTTTATCTTTTTTTTTTTTTTTTTTTTTTTTAATATTTTAAAAATTCTCTTCTTAAACTATTGTTCCATAAATATTTCATTGTAGTTTACTACATTTTCAATGCTTGTCTTTTCCAAAAGCTTAGAAAATTTTAATGTTAAAGGATGGATATATATACAGTAAAATCTGTCTAAAATGGAATGCAGTGAGTTCGGCCATATTTTTCCGGTTTGATAGGTTTCCATTTTAAACAGGAAACTAAAATATTTTTCTGCTAAAAGTTTAGCCGATGTTTTTTTTTCACTCATGCTCTTCGATAAGTTTCACTTTTTCATTAATAATGTCTTGTGTTTACCAATTGACATTATCTGACAGTGTTTATGTCCATGTTTATCAAAAGAAACAATTGTAAACACGTGGTAGCTTAGGACGGTAGATCGCACAAGTGTACTGTTCAAGAGCTAAAAAGTGACTTAATAGAAAAGCGTAGGAAGTGGGAAATCAGTCGAGAGTTTGCAGTGAAGCCAAGACTACACAATTCTTTGAAAATTCAATCCCATTTCAAGTAACAACACTTGTAAGTGCGTAGTAATTTAGGTCAACAGGAAACAATTACTCAAACTCTCCTGTCCCTTCTGGATAGTTCGTTAACACTATGGGACATAGTGGCCGAAATCGTTGGGGATTCCGACTTTTGGGTTATCTAATCATAGTTTGATTCCAGCCTAGCTCTTGGAATTTTTTAATGGTTTCATTTTGTGCAACACATTTTGGAATTTTGTACGACACATTTTGTATTTGGACGTTAAACCCACCTTTAAATTAGGCATTACTTTACTTTTTAGTTCGTTAATGAAGCTATTTTCTGTTTTAAATGTTTTTATTTTAATTTTTTGTACCAAGAAAAGCCTTCTGTTTCCGGGTTCTTGTTTATACAGAGTGATTTTAATTTTAAAATTGATCCATTCCGAGGAAATTTTTCCATTTTGACAGAATTCCGTTTTATACAGATTCTGTTTTAGACAGATTTTACTGTGTGTGTATATATTAATATATATATATATATATATATATATATAAATATAAAATCTTTGTTTTTGTGAGTTCATTTCAAAAATGAAAAAATCTCTCTATTTTCTTCATGGAAAAATGTATTCAGTACTATTAAATAGAGGGGAATAATCAATTTTTAAACTATTATTATTACATGTATTTTTTTTTTAATATTTGTGTTGGCTGTTCTGCATTGCTTTCTGTTTGAAGGTAACTAACCTTTATGTGTATTTATTTTATATCAATAGTTAATAGTACTGATTTCCTTAGTTTTTTTTTTAATACTTTAAAAAGAAAAAAATTGGAAAAGTATTCTAATTTTTATGATAAATGGCTTTAGCTTGTTAAGTGTCTTTGTTTCTTATGTTGTATTATACTTTCTAGATAAAATGTTTAATATTTTCATTTATTATTTTTCTCAAATATTTATGATTTTCAACCAGAAAAATTAATTTGTATTTATTTTGTAGAAATATATATATATTTGATGTATTATTTTGAAAATTAATGAGTTTTAAGGATGATACATCCTTAGTGCATATATATGTATGTATATATATATATATATATCCTCATCCTCGACAGTTGATATTAAATGTTTCAATGAGGTTCTTGAGGTTGAGTCAATGAAGTAACAACTATGTGTACGTACATATATTCTTGATTGTAAGTATTATATGTTTTAATAAGGTTCTTGAGGTTCAATAAAGTAACAACTATATATACATAAATTTATTCTTGACAGTTGATATTAAATTTTTTATGAGGTTCTTGAGGTTCAGTCAATAAAATAGCTGTATTATGGCGACGTATCGAGCCTGTATTATTCTCATAATTATGACCTAGAGTGAACAAACAGATTACTCTAAAATTATAATAGTTAAATAGGGAAAATGTTAAGAATAAAACTAACAATAAGTGAAAAGTGGGAGTAAATCCTAGGTTATGCCATCGTTTGGAGAGGACATAAAGTGGCACTCCTGAGCCTGTGTGATGTCAGGCAATCAATAAAGATCCCTATTCTAATTATAACTGGACTGGCAAAATTTAGGACTCCCACTCCTTATATGCCATAGTGATGTTAAATTAGCAAGCATACAAACCAACCTATTCTTCTACAGTTCCAATCTTGACATTGTACACTAGTCATAGGTTGTCAGTCAGTCTCTGTAAATCGATGTTGAAATATCCATCAATAACATTGTTAGTAGATTTATACGCATCCATATTTTGAGTTATGTACAGTTAAATTTTCCTAATTTATGGATTTTTTATAAATTTAAATTATTTTTAACTTTTACCTATGTAACTTGTATAAAAAAAACTTTTAAAAAGTAGAGTAATCTCCCGCGCAACAAAGATCAACATATATAAAACTTTAACCAGACCCTTGTTGACATATGGAGCAGAGTGTTGGACATTAGGAAAAGTGCAAGAATCCCACCTCCTTTGAATTGAATGGCATGTCTTGAGAAGAATATTTGGTCCTTTGAATGATTATGTAGTATGGAGGATTTGAACAAATGCTGAGTTGAGGGAATTAACAAATTAAAAAATTATAAAAATGTTACAAGTGTTGTGAAGGTTGGTCGATTGTGATGTGCTGGCTAGATACCTCGCAATATTATAGATGAGCAGAAGAGCAGCAGTAGACTTGCGGACCGAACTGCGAGAGGCCCTGACTTTACAAGACTTGTAGTGCCAAAAATAATAATAACTTATTGTGTCTATTGAAATTGATACACCCTGTAGAAAATGAAAAAAAAAAAAAAAAAAATACTTAAAGGGATGCATTAAAAAAAAAGAACCATTAACTTTCCAACACATTTATTTATAATCTCATTTTAAATATGTATTAACTGAATAAAATTAAAATATTCAACTTCAGTAATTGAAAAAATCAACGAAACGAGTAAATGATTTCTCCTCACTGTCAAAATGATACACCTCACTTCAGGTCAACTTTTAAATGTTATTAATCAAGTTATACACATAGTAGTCGAGTTTTTTTTTTTTTTTTTTTTCTACCACTTCTTTGAGTCTGTTTGCAATGGAGTCACCCAATTTTTTGGCGAAGCTTGTTTCATTATTCGAGGAGATATTGTTTTTGCTTGAACTGACATGTTTTCTAATTTTTAACTCCAATGTTGCCTAAAGATATTCTATTACATTAAGATCAGGTGACTGTGGTGGAGTTTTTATAACTTTTGGGCAGTTATATAGGAACCATTCCTTAACTATCAAAGCAGAGTGTTTGGAGTCGTCCTTTTCCGCACTTTCTTGTAAGTTTCTTTAAAAAATTTCTAGGTAAACATGCTTGTAAATATACACCATCTATAAAGTAAAGATTTCCCACTCCAGAAGTCGCCATACACCCCCATGCGATAACACTGCCACTCCCATCTTTCACAGTTGGGCATAATTTTTTTTTTTTTTTTTTTTTTTTTTTTTTTTTTTTTTTTTTTCAGGCTCTTCTCCTGGTTTCCCCCACACATAGGAATGTCCAACGGACCCAAAAATATAAAATTTAATCTCATCAGCCAATTATCATTGTCCAAAATCTGGGTTCTTCAACAAATATTCATTTGAAAATTGCACCTTAACTTTCTGATTTTGTTTTTCTGATGAAAGGTTTCTTCTTCGCTACTCTTCCATAAAATTTATTTTATCGCACTGTTTCTGCACTTACTGGCTTACACACTTACTGGCGTTTAGACAGTTCCACGGCTATTTGGTTGCACTTAAAACGTGGATTTTTTTTTCTATGTCAATCCAAGTCTCATCCCTATGACTTAAATTTGTTTTGTATTTCTAGCTTTTTTTCTGGCAATGCTCTTTTCCTTTTTCTATCTCCCCACTATATGTTGGACAGTTGAATGGATTTTTTAATTGTTTCAGCTATTTGATTGGGAGATTTCAAATCATTAAAATAATAAATGACCATTTCACATTCTTTAAAAGTTGTGTGTAGTCCAATTATTTGAAATTTTCAAATATACGGCAGATATTGTTAAACTAGCTTTGAAAAGAATCCATCACTTTTATTTATCTGCAAAGAACATATAACTATGTAAATGGTTAACAATAAATTATAGTTTTACAAATAATACCAGTTGAACATTTGATTTATTAAAAGACTTTTTCGAATTATAGGTGTATCTTATGACTGTGAGCCTCTGTATATAATTTTATTGTGACCTGTTTGTCCACCACTGTAGGGCCTGATTATTAGAACAATATAGTCTTGAAATATCACCTTAGTATAGTTGTTACTTTATTGAATGAACTTCAAGAACCTTACTATAACATAATAAGCTAATATGAAATAATAAGCATTTGCAGCCAATAAACTGAGGTATTATAAAAAAAAAAAAGGTGATAGAAATATTTTATAAAAATGAATAGTGAGTAAAAATATTCGATAAATGCTGCCTTTTTACGGTGACACATTGTTGCAGATGATCATTAAAGTTCCTGTCCACATCTTCCAACATTTCAAGTAAAATAGTTTTGATTTCACATTTTATTACTTTCTTTAAATGTGGAATAGCGAGTGGTTTGTCAATGAACCCTTTGACAAGAAGAAATTTCAAAAGTGAGATCTGGCAAAGAGGCTGGCCATAGAACATCTCCATTTCTGGAAATCAGATGTCCTCATTGAACATAGTGAGTGAGCTAAAACACTTGGAAATGATCTACATTCTCGAGTGTCACCACAGCTGTATTACAAAAATGGGGCCTTTGGTACAACATTAACATAAATGTTCAACACACTTAGAATTTGAGCTGTTGTTCAGGAGAGTGACTTTAAAATGTGTCTGAAAATAGTTTGAAAGCGCCATGTGGCCACAAAAACGCCTCCATAGTTGAGAGCTCCAACAGGTGATGTTAACTTAACTTCCTACCTACCTATCGCAAGCCACACTCTTTATAAATATCATAATTTGGTCTCTGCCACCTCACAAATTGATATATGCAGGGTATTGACTCTTAACAATGTGGTTCAAAAATTCACAATATTTACCAAATAATGTGTTTATTCCAATTAGTGCTCGAGTTATCTTACGAGATGGCTCCCTTTGCATTTCTACTTGAGAACAAAGCTGTAACAAGTACGCTACTTCTGAATCAGACTTCAAAAGAACTGTGTGTTTGGTTTTTTTTTTTTTTTTTTTTTTTTTTTTTTTATCTTTTAGGTAGGGGAAAAATCTTACATAAGACGCTGTGTGACTATAAGTCCACAACACTGTGAGATTCTTACTCACTAAAAAACCACCTCCCTATTCTTCAACGCCACCACATGGAACCACTGTCAGGCATTCACAGGGGGGGGGGGGCGAGTGGCTAAGTGCCTACTTCTTTATTTCTTTATGATGCCATTGCTAGGCCTCTCCTGGGCTCTTAGGATCCTGCCGATTTCAGCGGCATAGTCTGCAACAGCCCTCCATTTCTCCTGCTTGCTCAGCATCAATGAAATTAAGTTTTCCGTGAAAGATTTCTGCCCCAGTATCACGTCAAAGTGCTCCTTCTTTTTGGCTAAACTCCTACTACAAAAGAGCACGTGTTCCACCGTTTCGTCTGCGAGGCCACAAATGCACAAAGCTTCATTTTCTATATTGAATCTGGCTAGATAGGCTCTGAAGCAACCTCTGTGTGTGTGTGTGTGTGTGTGTGTGTGTGTGTGTGTGCGTGCGTATGTGGGTGCATGGGTGTGTGTGTGCGTGTGCGTGTGTGCGTGTGCGTGTGTGTGTGTGTGTGTGTGTGTGTGTGTGTGTGTGTGTGTGTGTGTGTGTGCATGTGCGTGTGTGCACGTGCGTGTGTGCGTGTGTGTGTGTGTGTGTGTGTGTGTGTGTGTGTGTGTGTGGGTGCGTGCGTATGTCTAGTTGAGGATACAATTTCTCTTTACACTAGCATTTCGAATCATAGCTTCTCAAATCTTGAATTTTGTTACTTGTGTATGAGTAGCAATTATCATGTAACCAAAAAATCACCCAACGATTTATGTTAATAATTATAGGTTTTGTGTATAACAGATTATTATATGTTTTGTCCATATTTTTGCTATTATTATATAGTAATAATGTAAGTGAACAATAAAGATTTTCACTAAATGCTTTAGTTATATAAATCATAGTTTTAGTTAGTTAATGATAACTCGTTGACAAAAAATCCTCATAATCCTCCAGGCTCTGTGGTCCTCTTGATTACATATTTACTCTATCTATTAATCTATTACTTTATTTAATTATAATAGGTTTTATCTTTAATTAATAAAACATAAAAAATACTCAAAATGAGACCTAACTTAATTATTATGACAGAATTGGAAGAGTCTTAGCACAAAGAAATGGGCCTCCAAATACAGTTAAAATTTAATCTGACGCTTTGCAATCCAGGCACGCATCCAGACATGCAATTCAGGCATCCTCTAGACTTATTAAAATAATATCGTATACTTAAAGATAAAATAAAGAACATTTAATATCAGCAGTTCAAAAAAGACTCTTGTAATTCAATTAAGACATTTCATCATTCCGAAATTTCAGTCATTTTTGAGAATCTTCCGATTCTAACCACATTCTACTTGCTAAATATTTAAACATAGTCCTTATTCGTTAAGATTTTGTGGAGTGTTATTCTGTTTCTAGTTGATGAGTTTTATGTGAATGTTCTATATTTTGTCTTCATATTAATGTTTTGTTTCTTCCTTGAGGACGTCTGAATTGGGGAAACATTACTAAGTAATTGTTGAACAGTATTGTGACTCAGACTTCTTGTTTGGAACCTTCCAATTACATTTTAATCATTTATTTGTGCTAGTGCTTATTATTATATTTATGGGAACCATTTTAGAGTTTTACCTTGCAAAAGTTTATTTTCTATCCGTTTCTGTAAAAGAAGCAAAAGTAGATGCTATTTTTGTTGGTGGTTATATTTTTGTCTTTTCTTGAGCAGTGGAATAACAAGGGGTTGTCAGAAATCTCTTGAAAACCTGTATTCCCACTAATAATTTATTCAAAATTAAATGAACACAAATATTAAAGCAAAAGGCAGTACTTCTACAAGTTTTTGTAAATTGTGACTTGTTATCTCCATCACAAAAAATTTCTAAAATGCATGGGTTTGTGAAACTTATTTAAATTGCATATTTATTTTTATGAAAATCTTAAGTCTTAAGATAAATCAGTGAACAAACTTTTACTTTAAAATGGTACTGTTTCCACTCAACATCTTAAATATCCACATTTCAATTGGGCGCTGTGGGAACCATTGACATCTTAGTTTTCCATTTATGTCAAAAATAATTCAATGTTTAACATCCTTGATGTGATTTATTTATTTTTCCTTTTTTATACACTTCCAAGAGAAATCCTGTAGGTGTTATTCCATATTAAATATATCAATATTACATAGCATATAGCTTATATGTACATGAGCTGCTTTATCTTTTTTTTTTTTTTAAAAGACTTTATTAAATTTTTAGTGCGAAAAGTTAAGAAGGAAACGTTCAAGTCTAGTTGGAGCATTTGTTTCAACGCATGGAAAATCTATCGATGAAGTTGATCGTAGTATTGTAGAGGCAAGGTATTTATCATTTTTGTGCATCTATCTTTTAGAACTCTGATTTAATTACTCCTCATTTGGTGTTTTTATCTCATTAATTATTATTTACCGTTGATATCTGTAAATACAATGAATTTATTCTCTTACTAGGCTAAGCAAAAGAAATTTTCCATTTGTTATTGTGTTTTTGTTTTTTTTATTAGTGGTAATTTAATTGGGTTTTATTCTTTCAAAAATACTTATATTAGACCAAAAAAGTTTTGGCAATCCCATTTTTTTTTTCTAAAATCTTGATTGGCCCAAGTAATGGTTCAGAAATAATATCTATTTTAAAATTAGCACTCCAGTTAAAACATATAAATCATCTTTCTTTTAATAGAATAAAAATGAGGATTGACAATAATACGAAGACTCAATCCTTGCTCTATAATTTCCCCAATCAAATTGGTTAAAACCAGTGAATAGTGCATTATTTTCAAAAACGAAATAATTAAATTGCATTCCAAAGGACATAGTTACCAAAAAATAGAGGTAAGATTAAAAATTATTTTTAGTAGTGTTTGAAGTATTGCAAAAAAAAGTAATCTCAGATGCATTCGGTATTGAACAAAATCTCATCTCATCTCATCTCATTCATGTATGATGAATCCAGATAAGTAATTAGAGAATCAATGCGGAGGTATGAACGGGAATAGTAAAGCTATACTTTTGTTTATTCATATTTATCTTAGGGATTGTCATAAATAATTGAACTGAACCATTCAATTCAGAACATTGTCCAAAGTTGGCGATCCGGAGGGGTTTAGTGTTCCACCGCGACAATGCAAGGCCACACACATCTTTGTCTTCTAGACAAATTTGTTTGTGCTTGGTTTGGATTTGTTACCACATCCACTGTACAGCTCAGACCTCACACCTTCACATTTCCATTTGCAGTTCATCAGTTCATTGCAGAGCTTTTTAAATGATAAATAATTTAACTATGATGATGAGGTTAAAACACGCTTTGATTAATTTTTGGAAGCATTTTGTGAACACGGAATCATGATGCTACCTGACTGATGGCAAAAAGTCATTGATAATAATGAGTAATTCATAATCTTACTAATTATACAAAATGAAAGCCGAAGTTTTTTCTTCGAAATTCGAAAAGAAAAACGAATGTGCAAAATTTTTTCTAATCATCGTTAATTTTGGTATATTTTTCCTGTACTTTTATATTTTAAAGTTTATTCTGTTATTCCAACTATCACATAACTCCCTTAGCCAAGCCCCGTACCCCATCTAGTTAATTCCCAATCTGAAAAATACGTTCATCTAAATTATTGCTTGGGTTTATAGTCTCTAAAGTAAAGCAGTAAATAATTAAATAACCAACATTTAAGTCAGCAATATTATTATTATGCGATTTGGACTTCAAAAATACATATAAAATGTCAATTTTAACATTTTTATATCTTTTTTTTTACAGTTTTCAAAATATAGATTCTATGTTAAATATTCTTGTTTTATTTTTTGAAATACTCACTCTGTCTTAAAATAATAAGTTGCAATGTAATTAAAAATCTTTACTAATTGATTTTCTTTCCACTGTTTAAAAAGGAAAAAGCTATTTTAAATATTATATAAATATTACAATACATATAAATATTATTGTAACAATATATTACTACAACTACTAACTACTAACTATATTTGTAGTTAGTAGTTAACAGCTGGTAACTACATTTTTTTAACTAGTAGTTAGTAGTTAAATTTTTCCAACTACCAACTACAAGTTAAAAAAGGTAGTTAGAATTTTTAACTACTAACTACAAAATGTAGTTGGTAATTACAATTATTTAACTTCTAACTACTATCCAAATATTATTAACTTCGGGATATTAGTGAGCCAGCTTTGTTAAAGTACTGCATTCTATTTGGAAAGGATGGATACATAGCATTTCCAAGTCAAATTCAACCTTTTCTATTTCAAAATCAACGTTTTCCAAGTCAAATTCAACCTTTTCCATTTCAATTTCAACCTTTTCCAAGTCAAATTCAACAGCTTCTTCATGTTCGCCCGATCTACCCCCTTACCTAAGCAAATTATATCATTGCCAGGTATCCATTAACATTAAAATTTATTTTAAAGTTCAAATGAAGGGAGGGGCCTATAATATTGAAAATGGTAACATTTTCGGATTTCTTTCAAAGGGGGGTCCATTACTATGATATTGGGGACATTGTTTTAAAAAAAATATTCCTTTTGTATTTTATCAGAGAGAGAGGGGGGGGGCGACTATAAAAAAATTATAATTTCGGAAATCTTTTACACGGAGATCTAATATTTAGTTATCAGGAATTGTTTTTGAAAAGAAAATTCATTTATACTATTTTAGTTGCGAGGAGAGGTGGTGCACTAGAAAATAGTTTGAATTTCGGATTTCGTTCAGATGGGGGTCCAATATTATGTTATCGGGGACGGTGTTTTTAAAAAAAAAAAAATATTCATTTTGTATTTTAGTGGTGGGGGACACACTATAAAAAAGTTAGAATTTCGGATTTCATTCACACGTGGTCCAATATTATGTTATCGGGGACATTGTTTTTTCAAAAGAATATTCATTTATAGCATTTTAGGGGCGGCGGGGGGAGGGGGAGGGTCGCACTAACAAATAGTTAAATTTTTTATAGTGCGCCCCTCCGCCACTAATATACAATATGAATATTTTCTTCAAAAACACCGTCCCTGATAACATAAAATTAGATCCCCGTGTGAAAGAAATCGGAAAACCTAATTTTTTTTAAGTGCACCCCCACCACTAAAATACAAAATGAATATTTTTTTCAAAAACACCGTCCCCGGTAACATGAAATTGGACCCCCCGGGGGATGATTTATGTCTTTTGTCAGACTGACTCGACTATAGTTGTATTACACCTTCTGATTAATTTAATAGGTGAATCATATTTTGAATGTCATATAATTTTCTTTCTCACTTTTTGTTTTAGGACATCACTGAATGAAGTCACCCAAGAATTAGCTGAGAGGGTTCATAGATGGAAAAAAATTGAAAGGATATGTGGCTTTAATATAGTAAATAATAGAGGACTGTCAGTCTTAGAATCTGAATTGTATAAAGGATCGACAAATGGTCGTAGTTTAGGATTGAAAGGTATGCAATAGTGGTTATTTTGATTTAATTCATGTTAAAACTAATTTCTCCCTGTTAATATGTTTTAATTTTTTTGCTATTTATCATGATTATCACCCCTCGTACACTGCTAGTGCAGTGTATTTGTTCGTGAAGTGCCTTTTTGTATAACTTAGAGCTTTTCATTAGAGGCAGTAACACCCTCTGGGAGGCACTTAAGTGGTTGGCTTGGTTTAGGTGGTATTGCAGCACTGTTTATGTTTCTAATGGTTAGGGAGGGTGAGCATGTTTTGTGTATACAAGCGTGACTTTTAAAATCTCTCTGAACTTCAAAGAATGAGTTTTGTATATCCTTAGATAATAAGGAATAATGAGGTTCATATTTCTCATTTTTCATATACACTCATAAAAAAAAAAGGTTGCATTTTCTCTTCTTTCTATAACATTAGAAAGTTACACTAAAGGAGGATTTTTATCTCAGCAGCATAGCATTAGTGAATTATAAACATATATGAGTTTTGGGTTAAGAGCAGATTAGGAGCCAATAAAATACTATTCCTAAAAAAATATGATTGCCAGCCTATTTAACATTTGCTCGTTGTGGAGATTTTTCTTCTTAAAGTGAACCTGTTATTGTCAGCTTTTTTATGATGAGAAGGTAATTTTTTTCTCCAGGAAAATGCCATATATTATTATTACTTAAAGGGAGGAAAGTATTTCAACACACCAAATTTTTCAATACTTTAGTGTAGGGCAAAGTGATGTAAGAAATTAGAATTGTTTATTGATTCTTGGTATTAAATCAATTGAATGTAGACCTCATAGTAATAAAGCGTGCAAAACTAGACGAAATAAGGACTGTTTTATAATTTTAAGTTTCAGAAGGTAGCAAAACTTAACAGTTGGAAGAGCATGGGCTCTTAATCTTATGAATATAGAACCTGACATCTAGAAACAGGCTTACCTTCTTTGAACAAAAGTATTTTTCGCAACAATCCTTTTGTTCTTTTGATTTGGTACCATAAAGATCTGTTTCCAAATGTATTTTACTTTTTTATGTTGAAATTTAGTCATATATTATTTTTAAATAATCCATTTATAATTTTTTAATAATTTTATTTGAAGAGAAAAGATTAACCACAACCAGGAATCGAATCCAGATCCTTCACTTCTCTACCTCAGTGCTCTTAACACTGAGCTGACTGTGGGGGGCTAGAATATAAATTTAATTTTACAATATCTGCATGAACAACTTTAATAAGTATGGGGTGGGGGCACAATGAAACAGAGCACAGTGAAACAGTCGGTGCACTGGGCGAACCAAAAGGTCTAATGCAACCAAATTCACACAGCGAAGGGTAAGGGTGACTCCAAACAATGTCAGCAATTTTCCCCTTTCTGCTTGTTGTGTGACAGATTCCACCTGCAGTTTTGTGGAGTAAAACTAAAAATTTTCGTCTCTAGGTATGAGTAATAATTTTATTCAATCTGCTCTTACAACTTTTTCATTATGCATGTATCTCTTAAGATTTTGCAATCTTACAAACAAGGCGTTCGGGGCACAATGAAACGTTTCATGGAGTCCTACGAGTGTCATCGTGCCGCATGTGTTTTTCATTGTGCAATAAGCAGTCGGTTTTTTTCATTTTCTTACAGATCGGTGCGAAATTGAGAGCGGACCACCAAAAAAAACTAAAATTTATGACAACTTTCTTCCAAAGTCAAACTGTCCTCTTTCCTGAAAAATTTCATGACTATCCCAAAGCAGAATAACGGAACACTGACTGGAAGCCGAATAAAGTTTTTTTGTTAATTATAGTGTTGTTTTTTTCAGGTGTTTCATTGTACCCCGGGGCATGGGGCACAATGAAACAAAATTTTTTTTTTTTAAATAGCTGCCAGCGGTCAGACATAATGCATAAATTAATGTTTAACGCATTTCTTAAATAGATTAGATCCTAATGTAACATGAAACAAATAAAAAATTGAAAATAAAGTCTCAGGTGGGATGCAATGGGTAAAAAAAACTTTTGTGTTTCATTGTGCCCCACCTCCCCCTATATTTTTTATAATTTTCTGCAGTAGCCTTATATAATTCATATTATGTTTTGAATGACTTTCTAAAAATGAATTGGCAATTATAATTTTTTTATTTATTTATCTAGCCACTTTTTATTTTTCAGGGAGGTTGAATAGTCAAGACGGACTTGATGATGATTCTAACAGCATCACAGGTAAATGAATTGACATTATGAATTTTAAATATTAAAATTAAGATCATTTTTTTTATTTTGGAGCCAGTGATTGATATCTTATATCAGCCTCCTTAACAACTTCATGTCCAGCAGCACTGGTGTCATCCTGTGGGTTGAAATTTATTTTTTGGGAGAACTATGGCATAGGTCAACATAACACCACCCTGGTTTGAATTGGTCGGTCACCTGTTAGATAGATTTTCACTTAACCCTATTACTCATGCTGGTTTGGGCGCTGGGCCTGCATGCCTGTGGACTAATAAACCGAGAGTCCTTTTATCGATGAATCGATATTATCTAATAAAAATTCTTATATCGTTTTTTAAAATCGTATGGTAAGGGGAGCGCTCATTCAGTGCTTGCACAGATCTGTGATTTTAAACAACTGCTACTCTCATAGATTTAAAAATCTATCAGCTTCTAAAACAGTTTATATACTCTCTGAATGGCCAGTAGATATTTTGGGCATCTCTTCCCAAATTATTCTTGTGAAATATGTAATATTTCATAAGAATAAAACGAATAATTTGGAATACCAAGATAATATGTATATACAGGGTGACATGCTTCACCAGTAGATTCTCCACCATAAAATGAATAAAGAAGTTCATTTTGACCATGGTCCGATTCTCAACCATTTCGGAATAATTTTGCTTTTTATCAATTTTGAATGATATCACGACCTGGCATCGGAAAACCGTGATATCTTTAAATCTGAAAATTTCTCCGAAAAGCTGATAGCACCGTTGAAATCTACATTAATTGTTCAATAATAAAATGGTCAATTCAAAATTTTTGGGCCGATATTTGGTGTTTTATTTCAGCCAGAACAATAAAATAAGTGAAATATTTTATAAATCGGAAAGTGTTTAACGTTATCCAGAGTTTCTAATTTTAGTTTCAAAAGGCAGCAAATTTGAGGGAAAATACCTTATTTAATAACGCTTCTAACGCACTCTTCATGTTTTAATTTTGGTGTTCCTAGGACCAAGATATGGATGACAAAAAGAGAAAAAATTATGTTTCAAGGATTGTTAATGTTTGGGAATTTACATTTTAAATTTGAAAAAAAAAACTAATACAACTCACCAATATCTTTAAAATAAATTTATTTTTAATAATTTCATTTATGTTCATATTTGAAGCCGTTTTCTGCAATACACAAATGTGCCCGTTTTCTCAGTATGAGGAAGTAGGGAGTATCCCAACTATTACACCAAAAGTGAGAAAACGTAGAAGTTTTTCAGCAGCGGAGAAGATCCTCTCTCTCAAATTGTCTTATGTTTGTCACTTCAGTGCGATAGACCAGTTCCTTGAGATATCCACAGACGAAATATTCCATGGGGTTGAGATCAAGAGATCTTGGTGGCCATCGAACTGTCCCACCACAGCCGATTCACGTTTCGAATGTTCTGTCAAATACGCCTGAACTATTCTAGAGGAGTGAGGAGACGCACCATTGTGCTGAAAAATTATGTTTCTCCTCAATTGTATATGAAGGTCCTCCAGCAAGGTGAGCAGCATGTTTTCGATAAAATTTAAATAAACTGGGCTCAGTTAATCTTACCGTAAAATCTATGTAGGGACCGATGAGTGCATCTCCAACTTCCGCCCAAACACTGATTGAAAAACGCCTTATGGAACACAGTTTTTCTCTTTTTGTCATCGATATCATGGTCTTAGAAACTCCAAATTAAAAAATAAAGAGTGCGTTAGAAGCGTTATTAAATAAGGTATTTTCCCTCAAATTTGCTGCCTTCTGAAACTAAAATTAGAAACTCTGGATTACGTTAAACACTTTCCGATTTATAAAATTTTTCACTTATTTTATTGTTCTGGCTGAAATAAAACACAAAAAAATGGCCCAAAAATTTTGAAATGGCCATTTTATTATTGAACTATTAATGTAGATTTCAACGGTGCTATCAGCATTTCGGAGAAATTTTCAGATTTAAAGATATCACGGTTTTCCGATGCCAGGTCGTGATATCATTCAAAATTGATAAAAAGCGAAATTATTCCGAAATGGTTGAGAATCGGACCATGGTCAATATGAACTTTTTTATTCATTTTATGGCGGAGAATCTACTGGTGAAGTATTATTTTACAATCTGAAAATCTTTATTTAATAGATATGAGAAAATTTAGGAGAAACTAACAAGAAGTAATAATAATGATAATGAGGCTATAGAATTGTAATGAGTTATATAATAACTATGTTCTATAGATAGAGGTCGAAACATTGGCACAATACATGTATTTCCATACATAAGTGTTCTTTTTTTCTGATTGCACCCTCTACCATTTTCATTAAATATTATTATTTGATTATTAAGGATAATTTGTATATTTTTCCTTCTTATTGCTTACCATACCCATACCCATTTACCATACATGACTTCACTACAATATAATATATTTTTTATTACATACACTGGTACCACTGCTGCTATATAACTTATTGTACGCATTGAATGACCTATTTGGAACCATTTAATGAAGGCCCTATCTCAACTGAAAACAACTCGAACCAGGGTTGGTATTTTTTAAAAAACAGCTTAATATTCAGTTGAAATTGGTTTGAACAATAAAAAAACAACGAAGGATAAGTGAGTTTTGAGTTCCAAAAGTAAAAACTTGATATAGACAGCACCATGAAAAATAAGATATATTCATACATATGTTGAATGTTTTTGTTCTGTCTTTTCCTTATTATTTAAATTCCTTAAAAAATTCTATTTATGTTTTTTTCATTTACTAGTATACCTAAATTTTTTTTATTTTAAATTTTTCTGGTTTCAGACCGTGGAGGTGGTGGTGATTCATCCAGTAGTGAAAAATTAGAAGATGATGACAATAGTTCCTTGAACATTCCTTCTGAACCTGTAGAATTTATTGTTGGTGGAGACAAGTGAGTGATTGAATATAAGTGTTTCAGTGAGCATGATTTTAATCTACTCTGTTACTTTGTGTTAATAAAAATCACAAGTTTATATTTGATTTGGGATTAACACTTTTTTCATACCAACTAGGAAGTAAAGTATATTTATTAGATTTTAAAAATTAAAAACCAAAATAAATCTAATTTTATTTTAGAAAAAAAAAAAACCGATAGGCCCTATGGCCACTAATGTAATGTAGTTTAATGTTTATAGTAAAACTTATTTTGATCTTCTTTTGTGTATTTGTTTTTAAATAACTGCCTTCTTTTTACTTTCACTTACCTATCTATATATGAAATATACAGTAAGTGGAAGTATTGCGATCGTGAAAAATTTCGACTTCCTGTTTTCAACGGAAATACATGTTTTGGGGTCCCCTGAGTCCCCTGAGGATTGAAAGACGAATATAGATTTAGATTCAAGGGGACGGAAGGGTTCCCTTAAGTCCAAATAACCAAGTCCCACGAAATGGTCTGTGTGTGTGTGTGTGTGTGTGTGTGTGTGTGTGTGTGTGTGTGTGTGTGTGTGCGCGCGCGTGTGTGTGTGTGTGCGTGTGTGTGGGTGGGTGGGTGGGTGGGTGTGCGTGCGTGCGTGCGTGTGTGTGTGTGTGTGTGTGTGTGTGTGTGTGTGTGTGTGTGTGTGTGTGTGTGTGTGTGTGTGTGTGTGTGTGTGTGTGTGAACAGACTAGCTCAAAAACTATAAACCGTGCAAACCTGAAATTGGGTATTTAGTGTATGTATATGCCCGCGATATGACAGCAAAAATTTCATCAAATTTGCTCAAAGGGAGGGGGTACTTTATTTAATAACTTTTAAGTTTTTTCGATTTTCTCAAAAACGGCTCTAACGATTTTGATTAAACTGAGTATTTATGTATTAATATGCCCGAGATATGAATGTAAAAATTTCATCAAAATTGATCAACCGGAGGGGGGACTTTACTTAATAAATTTTGTATCATTTTCACGTGTTTTTTTTTGTTAAAATGTACAACTTTATAAATATCAATTTGTTATAACTAGAGTATTGGCATATACAGGCTGTTCAAAATCAACCCATTGTTGGCACTGTAATATTGTTCCTTAGTAGGTCACAAGGCCATCTTCATTTCTGACACTTTAGAGGATTGTCCGGAATAGAGGTGGAAGCTAGGTTGGAAACAAATGGATTAGGATGAGTTGGGAGTTTGTTGTAAAAGGATTGGTATCTTATTCAGGCCATAAATATGTACATGGAATGTTAAGGATTTTATCATTATAGCCAATGAACAATATATACAGAGCTATGGTATTCACAGACTGCCAAAAATGACACAAGAGAAACTATATGCATTGAAAAAATAGACCCTGAGGGTATTACAAGGGCTATGAAAATCAGAAGAACAGGAAAGCTACTGGAATATATAGAATAAATGCAGAGCTAATAAAATATGGAGGCTCTTCTCTAGATAAAATACCTTTATAATTAATTAATGAATGTTGGAGGAACTGCAAGATCCTAGGCCCTTTTTATATAGCAGAAGTAATCTTTAACCCTTTAACCAGGCGGGACGTATAAATGCGTCCTTGAAATATATGTTGTACCCTGGAACTGGTGGGACTTATATTTTCGTACAACAGAGGTATTAATCATAGATACATGTATCTACGTGAATCTATATATATTTATAAATAATTATTTATACATATATAAATAATAATAAAAACAACATATATTTCAGGACGTATGTATATGTCCCGCCCGGTTAAAGGGTTAAGAAACATAAAGGTAATGACTACGAAAACTATTGTGGCATCAGTCTTAAGCACATTGGCTTCAAGCTATTTGGGCTGAAGCATATGGTTTAGTAAATCAGCCAGTTCATTTTAAATATTTGGGGATTGCTGGTTGCTAGCTCGATATCACAAAAAAATAAAGGCATTGGATATTTTTCGGTTGAATGATAAACTTGATTACTTTTATTAAGAATTTGAAAGTCAAAGTTTGATAAATACTTTAAGAGGGACTCACTCTAATTGGTGTTGGATTTTGTCCAGGCACTAAGGTAAGCATTTAAATCTAATTACTCTATTAATATATTGTTGTTTGTCTCCATTCTCGCCTTACCCTTAGTGAAAGGCAGTTGGACTGCTATCATATTTTAGCTACAGCATTCCCATAAAGGAAGGATTTCTATAAGCTGAAAGCACTACTCCTATAATAATATATAAGTACTCCCTGAGAGGCGCTACAAGAAGGTTTTGATTTGGATGCTGTCCATGTTATGGAGGCTTAAGTTTGTGTGCTATCTTAAGGTTAAAAAGAGAATTGAGGAATCTTTGTCGAAAAACCATCTAAAAGTTATCTGGCTTTATTATTATTAAGATATTTTCAGCATAGGCAAGATTAAAATAATAATGGTACACTTATAAAGGAACTAATCAATACACATTCTAAAGCAAAGTGTACAATGTGCTAACCGCTCAATCTCAAAAACGAGTCAAGGTACGATCTAGAAAATTATATGGTTTTGTAGCACTGTATCCTCTATCCGTGCAGAAAGTTTCCGTTTTTATCTGGAGGGTGTGATATTTAAGGTATAAGAGTTTAAAAAAATTTCCTCTCACAGTATTTAACTAGCCCACCTGTACATGACTGCTGGGTTATGAATGATAAATTTAGTTCGAGCGCCAGGACCCAGACTAGGTGTTTAATTCATAAGGTTATCATTAACAATTCGGTTTGAATGTTTTTTTTTTGTTTGTTTTTTCAGCTGTTCTCTTTAAATTAGACGGTATTACGTTTAAATAATTTAGTTTTTCTTTTTGAATGAATTGAAAATAAAAATTAACAAAAACAAGTTTCACTTCAGGAGACTATTTGGTTGAAACATTAAATTTAATCAATATATTATGCATACTAAAGTTATTTTAATACAAAATATATGAATGAATAAAACCATAGAGTGAAAAAAGTGATCACATAACTGAATATAAATTGAAAATAAAGAGTGTAAAGTCTTCTTAATGTATTTAAGAATAAGAGGTATCTTTGATTAATATATGAGCCATTCAGTTGACAGAATTACATGAATACAAGATCAAAATTTTTCATGAAAGCATATCTAATAGTATTTCTATTTGGAAATTTCATATTTTTTGTTTTTGTAACAGTATGACAGAAATATTAAAACAAAACAGTTTCCTAAAATATACTTATAATATAAAAAGGTATGAATTTTCCTATGAGAAGTATTAAAATTACTTCCCTGCAAAATGTTAAAATTAGAGTTAATCTCATTCTGTCAACTGAAAGGGACAACCACTCTATAGGTAGGCTGAAATTTGGAGGGAAGTTTGTCTAAAAATTTATTTTGCCACATATAAGTCAAGCGAGGCTTCATTTTTGATAGTCCTTATGCTTCTTATTCAAATGGGATCATTCCCATGACATTACATTCAATAGATTGAAAGTTTTAATTGATAAAACTAAAAAACACATAACAGGTAAGTGGAGTTCGGATTTACATGTAAAATGCGGGCCTAATATATGTGTACGTATGCTAATATTATTTCAAAAACCTGTAGCTAAATATGACTTACATTTAATAAAATAATCACAAAACTTACAGAAAGCTAACACATATTGCGATTTAAGGAACTGAGAAATAATGATCAGGATTGTTTGTCCCGTGTTTTTTAAAATAATCATCGACCGCAAAATACGGATTTTTTAACCTAATATCATTGGTAATGTGATGTAAAATACACATTTTTCGACAGTTTTTCGGTAGCGACAAATTTTTTAAAATAAATTTCAAAGTACCTATCTACTGCATTTTAAAGCGAGTGATCTGATTCCAATGGAATTTAACTACAATGCAGTATTTAGTTTGAAATTTATTGCAGATTATAGGTAAGAAGATTTCAGAACGTACATGGGGCAATCTTATTGATTATTTTTTCCATACTATTATTAATTTATCAACACCTATCCATATATGTACTATATATAAATATTTGTAGTTATTTTACTCAATTCAAGTATATTTGGCCCTCATTTAATATGAAAATCTGATTTCTACTTGTTTCTAATCTCCCTCCTCCCATTTCAACCTCCCTAAAGAGTGGTTGCCCCCCTTAATTTGGGCGGACTCTGCAGATCTCGAATCATCGAAATATTATAATTAGAACAAGGTTTACTACAAAGAGTATTTCGCAATAGGCAATTAACAACCATGAATCAAATATTTTGGAATTATAAATTTAACTTAAACTTGGGATTGTAGCAAATGATACAATGTGCCTTATTCGCACTGTTGGATTCATTTTTATTTTTCCCTGTTTTATTTTTACTATTAGAAACCTTATTAGCCAATTTCTCTATATCTCTAACAATGAAACTTTAATTCTTTAGATTCATTAGTTTTAACAGTATTAACATTTTAAATTGCTTCCAAAATTTTTATTTGCAACATGGCATTTCAGTAATCATTATCTCCAATATTGTTTCTGTTGAAGGTAATTAATTGCGTGATTCATTAACATATCTAAAGTTAAACTATATAGCAAGATTATTAATAATAAGATTAAATCGAGTTGAACATCCATATCTTTAAGTCTATCCACTGTATCAAAAAAACATTTAAGTGCTCTTGCATTTCTGTGCTCTTTTAGATTCTTTGAAGTGTTAATTTCTTCTACAGTGTAGCTTTTCTGGTGTGACCTTTCTGATATACTTTCCAGTTTTAACCAAACATCTTGTGAAGTCGTACAACCTTTGAGTTGTTGTAACCCACTAGAACTAATATTCTTACAATAATTTTGTAGTGATGTGGTATATTATAAGTTACTACAGCTTATTTCTAAAACATTTTATATTTGTTGTAGTGAAGAAGTAACCCCAAAAGGAAAAAGGCTATCTAAACACTTTGATTGGGAAAAATCAAACATTTCTCATTCTCAGAGTCAAGAATTTTCACCTGAATTAGAAGTAAGTTTTATTTACTCTGAAATTTTCTGTTATTCAATATTTTATTATTAGTAGTGAGAGGTCAGTAATTATGTAATTACTTTATTTGGTTTAGTAGTTAAAGCCAAGAATTCCCTACAAAAGTTTTTGTAGACTCCGTGATTGCATGTTCAAAGAATTAAGTAGTATGTAGTTGAATTTTGGGTAGTTATGGTGAGTTAGTATAGAAATATGGAAATCAAGCTGATTTTTTTAAGCTCCTAGTTTAAATTATTATATCATTATGTAATTCAAAAATTACTAAAGAAATAACACACAATACCAAACTATTTAAACAATAAAGGATAGGGCTAAAAGAAATGTCCTACCTTAATTTTGAATATAATACCAACATTCTGAGTAAAAGAAGACTGACAATATTATGGTACAGATAAATTTAAAAAACATCAATGTTTGATGTTTAAGTTGATTAATTACATGAATTAATGGAATTTTTCAGAGCAAACTTTAAACAGCTTAAACAATGAATAAATAACAAAGCTAAACTGTGAATATTTCTAAATTACAGATATTACAAAACAAAAGTAAAATTAAAGATAAAGTAAAATGATTATTTGAAAAACGTTCATTAATTATCTGGTTATGAATAAGAAATTTTTTGGAATATCTTCTCTTCAGAATGCATATCAATGTTTTTATGAATGCATATATTTGTGGAGATAATTTAAGAGTTAAATATATAGAATTTCAAAAACTTTTTTTCTAAATTATAGTTAGATAAAATTAATTTTTCATGGAAAAAAGTTTTAATCTATATAATTGGGAATATATTAGGAACACATACAACCAATTTATCTGTACCATAATATTTGTCAGTCTTCTTTTACTCAGAATGTTGGTATTATATATATATATACTTGGAGGTTCAAAAAATTAATAAAAAGATTGGATCATCATGTTAATTGATTGGTATTAATTGTAATAGTTATTATGCGTTTCAAGGGCTTATTGTTTTAATTATATGTGTTTCTCTGAGTAATGATGCACCATACTTTTTTTATCTACTAATTTTTATTTTTATCATACTAATTTTATTTTAAATTCAACATATTTATCAAATTGTTTTTAGGGTCTTGGTAATGCCAAATTTTCTCATTCTGATTCAAATCTTGAATCTCCAGTATTACCCATCATCCACTCTCAACAAAGAAGACTAATTACTAACCGCTCAGATATACTAACCTCTGGAGCATCTCTTGAAGAAGAAGCATATTCTACAGATTCTAATTCAACTGCTGCTGAAGATGTAATCTCATTAGATAGAAGTTTGAGAAAGAATAAATTGCGATTCCCAAAATTTAGTAGGAAATCTCGATACACCCCACCACCTGAAAAATATACTTAATGCTATTTTTTACAATTTCCTTTATGTATTTTTAATTTATTTTTAAATATGTACTTCTTGTTTTATCACTTAATTATTTTAAATTTTAATAATTTATTTAATAATTAATTTTCCTATTTAAAAAAATAATTTTATAATTATAAAGAATATGTACTTATCTTGTTGATTTATGTTCTTGTTATAATTAAAACTAAAATATCATATTTATTTAAAGTAATAAGTTTTACAAAATGTACCATGTAAATAATATTTAGTTTTTTTAAATAGGTCTTATCTGAATAGTTGATTGTTATAATTAATCATACTTTAAATGAGATCTTTTAATATGTAATGTTGTATTTATTACAACTTATAGATCTGTACATTCAAAGACTTGTTTTCCTACTAAGAAGACAAATATAAAAAAATTATTTTTATTTTATTTTTCCTCATAGGTCCTATGTTCCCCATTTAAATCTTGCATATTTATGTTGTATATTAACATTAATAACATACGCTAGAGTAAGTAAGGATTCTTTATCTCAGAACCACCCATTTATAATGATGGCTTTTCTCTTAAAGCCATTTGGTTTTAACTTGTACCATTTTCAAAGCTTAATTCAATATTGTCTGTTTCAATAGTGACCCATTCTAACTTAATTTAAATATATTATTTTTTGTACAAATAATAAATTTTAATTAGAATAGTGATATATAATGTCATTTTAGCTGCAGGTTCATTTGAAATTTTTGTTAATTACTTTGATATAAATTTTTTGAATCCTTATTTTGTTGACATTACAAGAATGAGAGTCTGGCTGTTGGATCATCCTACCTGAAAACATTAAGGCTCTCTTGTTATTTTATTTTTAATAATAACACAGTTATTATTAAAAATAAAAAGTTAATACAATCATTTTTTTTTTTTTTAAGTGACTTTACCACTTGAATTGAATTATGTTAGTCTGCCGCCTTGTGTACTCTGTGTGTTGCTGGCAGAAACTTTTCATAGAGGACCATTATGAAACTTAAAAATGTTTTTGCGTTACATTAAAAATTTTCTTTAACTCAGTTTTATTATTCTCCAATTTTAAATTATTTTATTTCTTAAACTTTGAGGAAGGTTTAAGAAATAAAATTGGGAAGGAAGCCCATCAAAGCACGAAATGCAGGAAGACTTTTTACCATAATTTGCCCCAGTTTTGCATCAATTGCAAATCCCTGCAAGCTAATAATCTATCGATTCAAATTTTATTTAACTAAAGTGTAAATAAGAGTAAACAATTTAAAATTTTGGGGTGTAAAATGTATTTATTTGTTGGGAAAAAGCAGCTTAGGACTATATAGGTCTTGAAATCTTTTCATGTTTATAGGTAGTCGGTTGCCTTATTTAATTTAAGTTTCTAACTAATACAAATTCATTTTGGCAAATCAATGATGCAAACTCACATTTAAAAAAAAAAAGATTAATTAATGGATGTGAATGGACCGGCCAATTTTATTGTTACGTGATCTCTCCATTGACGAGTTGTGTGGATTGTCAAGGGAGTCTGAAGAGAGAAAGAGGATTCAGTCTTTGTTGGGCCCATTCTTACAAACCTTGTAAATCAGAAGTCATTTTAAATAATGCTAATATAAATTACAACAATCTAAATGTACAAAGTTTTAATATTCCAGCCGATACTCGTTTAACAGGTCTGTTTCACTTGATTATTCCAGAAAACTTGACTAACCCAGTGCAAATAAAGAAGGTCTACCTATTGTATTGTTCGTTTGGTTTATTCACCATAAAAGCACTGCTGACAACTGAGTTTTACTCCCATTGCACCCTTTTCAGTTAAAAAGCGGTTTGATCATCTCTATTAGATCTCAGCTTTTGACTCCTGCTTGCTACTTACGCTCTTCAAAGATAAAAAAACAAACCAAAAGGGTCTTTTTCAGTTGAGGTTGGGGCCTTACTAAACGGCGCCATTTTAGCCTACTTATTTATTTAATGATTTATTTTCCTAATCACCACGCCTAGAAGTAGCATAGCCATTTAGTAAGGATTTTTTTTTTTCTTATATGTTTGCCCAAGCCTAATGGTATGGGATGTGCAGAGCATAATCCAATTCTACAAGTGAATTTGAGACAGCTAAAACATTGGTTTAAAAAAATACAGTGAATCCCATTAATGTTGGGATACCTTTGAAATTAACACAGAATCGGTGTAACAAACAATAAACAAAATATTTAATGCAATGAATTTTATTTAAATAAATGAAAACCAAAATATAAATAGTTTTTTATGATAAATATAGCTTAAACTTTATATAATTAGAGGGAAAAAAATAAGAAAACAAACGGTGGCTCACAGGAAAATTTGGACACTTGGTGTTTGTGAGACACTGGGTCTAATCCTTTGTAACTCTGTCTGTTTGTGAATTGTGTACCTATCTCTAAGTCAGTTTAGTTCATGCTTTTGAGATCAATGCATCATGGGGCGAAAAAATAAGAATACTATTTAACAAAGGAAAACTGTGATCTCGCTTCAACAAAATAAAAAGAGTGTATGGGAAATTAGCGAATTAGTTAATTTAAGTAAAAGTACCGTGTGGTATACTTTAAAAAACAAAAGAGAGTTGCTTCCATTCCATAGATAGGATGTCCACAGCTTTTCAGTGACAGAGAAAAGCGTTAGATCATAAAGGGAGTTCGAGATGAACAGCAAGTAAGTGCTCTGAAATTGAAATCTGAAGTACTTCTATGCTTTAATAAAGAAGTAGCTATTGAAACAATACAAAGACTATTGAGAAAAGAAGATTTCCAGGGAAGACAAATTTGTTCAGTTCGTGGAAATAATAAGAATCAGTTAAAAAGAGTGAATTTCGCAGTAGAATATTTAAAAGATGAAAGTTATTGGAATGATATGCTTTTTAGTGATGAATCTAAATTTAATCTTTTTGGAAATGTAAGAATTATGGTTTGGAGGAAAGTGAATAAAGTACTTGAAAAGAAGAATTTGCGGCCCACAGTAAAATTTGGAGGTGGTGGAGTAATGGTATAGGTTCGTATGGTAGCCTCAGGAGTATGTGAGTTAGTATTTATTGACTCAATAATGGATAAAAAGTTGTAATGTGACATTTTAAAGAAAAGGGCAGAGAAGTTGGGTCTGTTATGTTTTAAATTTTATCATGATAATGACCCCAAACATACTTCTCTCATTGTACAAGAATGGTTACTTTACAATAGTCCGAAGGTTCTGAAAACTCCACCACAATCTCCAGACTTAAACCCTATAGAAAATTTTTGGCAGCATCTGGCTAACGAGGTAGGAAAACGTCAGATTTTTAATAGAGAACAGCTTAAACAAATATTATTAGAAGAATGGCGCAAGATTACCCCTGATTACACAAATAAATTGGTCCAATCTATGCCAAATTATTTAAGGTGTGTTCTACGACAACATGTACTGCCAACTAAATATTAATTTATAAGTATAAAATATATTAATTTATATATATGTAACTAACAGACAAAGACATGTCCCAATATTTCTGTTAATCGTCACTTGTTTTGTTATTTATTTTTCTTTTAAAAAAATAGCTTGCATAAAAGCTTACATTGTATTTTTGTTAAAAAAATGTTTATGTATTGGTGCTTATTTCATAAAATGAAATTCACTGAGTCGACTGTTGTATGTGAGTTGAGTTCCTGGATACTAAAGGTCAATTGGGGAACATCTTTTTCTAAAGAATCAATTTTGGCATTTAGCTTCTGGGAAGATTGTGTTGGTGAGACATCAGTTGCTTCATTAATGAATTGTGGGGAAACCACTCCCATTATTCCATCTTCCATTTCTGCAGGAACATATAAATTTTCCTCTGAGGAGGCTGCCAATCATGGGCGTCGGCAGGGAAGGCCATGCCCCCCCCCTAATAAAATAAATTTTGAGAAATAAAAGCTACCAATTAAATAACTTTCTATTAATTTACTAAATTTATTAATGGTTATTTAAGCACATATTTTAACTTTTAAAGATCAATTAGTTTTATTTTAATAATTAATATAAGGTCAGAATACCTCAACCCCTTCGAGAATTTTAATAGCCTGTCCTCCTAGACGAAAATTTTACCAGCCTGCCCCCCTAGATGAAATCTTGCGGACGCCCATGCTGCCAATATAGATTTGGTAGCAAGCAGAAGACGGTCAAGAATCATTGCGTGCTGAGGACCTCATTTCCCTTAACAAGGCAGTATATAGGGCTTCAAATATGTGTTACGACTTTTTACTACTGTCAAATTAATTATACAATACAGTAATATAATTATACGTTACTTTACAAAGTTGCACTAAGTCCTTGTAGGGGATTGAACCTAAAATGTTCAAATAGTAATAATCTATGCCATCGAGCTTGATTGGGCCTTACCAAATGACAAATAATTTTATTTTTAACCTGCAGACTATCAAACAATAATGAAGGGAATAAAGAATGTACAAATATCATCACCTATAAATCAACCTATCAAAGCATTGGTTGAGAAGAACTGTACATTGCTATGTTAATTAGCCACTTTTGGAAATTCGGTTGGTCCAACCTGTGCTTCGCGACTCCTTTCTGGGCATCTCTGGTGCTTTCAGCTCTGTTAATGATTAGGTACAAACTAGGAAGGGCCAAAGTATAGTTGGTATAGTTTTTTAAATAATTATTCCTGAATAAATCATCAATCTATCACTCAAATGATAAATATTGTATTATAGCTTGTATCAGAATTAATGCTATAAAATATATGCCAAATTATATTCTGCAAAGTACTCTCATTTTTGCAAGCTTTGTTTTAAACATCGGTTGTTATTATCAACTAATTGTGTCTATTTGCATGTATAAATTCTGTATGTATATGAATATACATCCAGGTATACATACAAATATGCGAATATAACTCCATGTATACCAATACACAAAACTACATTCAGAAATATGAGGCATGATTCATTCATGAAATCACAAAAATAAATAAATACATCTGTAACTAAATTATATGAAATGGTACTTGTAGATGAATTTATAACGAAACAAGTTTTATAACATTTTATATATGATTGTTATATGATACATTATATGATTTTATAACACCGACAATTTATGGATCAATAAAACTACTTAAAACCAATAAAAATGTAACAGCAATAATAAGTAATACTGAATGACCAAGAGAGGCATTACCACTTTGTATATTATCACATTTTAATTTAAAACTTCATTTTTATAAACCATATTATGTTTTAAAAAACACTATTAAACTAACATATTAAGTTTTTTAACAATAAAAATCACACCTGCTATGTATATGGCATTATGAGTTAGTGGAAAGATTCTTAAAAAATTCATATTAAATAATGGTCAATGTATAGTAAATTTAATTATGTAAATAATAGACTGAGTTTTCTTTTACCCTGAAAAACTGAACGGACTCATTTGCCAATTCAATACTACCTTTATTTCTCAAAAAGGAGACCCAGTAGATTTTCGGGGTTAATATGGAGTACATTTAAAAGAGTAATAATAATTGGCAAAAGATGGATAGGGTTGTGGTTAAATAAGCTAAATTAAATAAATAATAATTTATTTAATTAAGCTTATTATATTTTACTGCAACCTGGACCATCCTTTTATTTTTTTTCTCTGCTTGTAATTCAAGGATCAAACACCAACACCTCAAAAAAAATTTACATTCCTTCTTTGGTTCCTGCAGAATGACAGTTTAAAATAACAAAAGCAATTTTAATTCATTAAAGGGCGACAAGACTGTGGAGCATGATTGATAGCAAAATTTCCTGAATGAAATTTGGCATACCAATTTCGACAGGCATTTTGACGGTTAAGGCATTGTATCCTCAAACATTGCAAATTTTTCTATGAGCTTCTCCAGTATGCTTACCATTTTTAAAATAATACAACAAAATATGGTGACAAGGACTGATATTTTCTTCCATACTCACAGTGCAATAGCGAACACAATAATTGGGTAGTTTCACAAAATGCATCTAAAATCCTCTCTGTGAGTATGGAAGAAAATATCAGTCCTTGTCGCCATATTTTGTTGTATTATTTTAAAAAAGGTAATTGGTATGTTCCAGTATGGAAAAGCTCATAGAAATATGGGCAGTGTTTATTGATATGATGCCTCAACCGAAGGCCATTTTCATTCAGGAAATTTTGTCATCAATGATGCTCATGGTGTCGTTGCTGTTTTATGAATTAAAATTGTTTTTCTTATTTTAAACTGTCATCCTGCAGGAACCAAAAAAATAATGTAAATAAGAGTTGAGGTGTTGGTCAGTTGATCGTTGAATTACAAGCAGAGAAAAAAAGAAAACACAGTTTAAGCAGAGGATGGTCCAGGTTTCTGTAAAATAAGCTAAATTAAATAATAATTTATTTGAGAGCAACCATTTCCATCTTTAATAAAGCCCACTAATTAACTAGCAATAGCATAAATAAGAGTTAAATATCATAGCATAGAAGCTAACTCTTAATTAAGTGCTGCATATAAAGCCCAAAAATATCCTAAGCCTCCTTTGTGAGAAATAAAAATGTTATTAGGTTGTCAAATAAATGTATTAGGTTTTTCATGGTGAAATATAACTCAGTCCATTATTTCTATTAGGTTTTTCAGGGTAAAATTAAACTCAGTCGATTATTTACATTAATAAAGTACAATACATTGACCATTAGTTAATATGAATTTTTCCCATCGTTCATGTTCATAGAATGTCTAGGGTTTAAAATTAAAATACTGATCGAAGTGGTTTTTAAAATGAAAGTTTAATGAAAAAGAAGGTTATGGTATAGGTTTGAATTATTCAGCAACTGCGAATATAGTTCGAAATACTGATTCTTCGAAATATTCGGTGAAATACAGGGGAGACGCGGGTATTTTAAAAGTTAGATAATTATATCGACTGGCACAAAATCGATGTGTTCCTTTCAGAAGGGGTGAGATAGTGTGTGACGTAAAAATGACGTAATACTGAGGCAAGGCGGTTATTTTTCAAACAGGAGGGGCAATAGGGGAAAAGTGGTGGGGATGGTAGTTCGCATGGTGACCAACAGGTAGCAGCGTGCTTATCAGCTGTCAAACCCAGCAGCGGAATAGGTGTAGTAGTACCCTTGAAATGAATAATGGTTGAACAAATATTTCCCCAATACAGTGGCTTGATAGAGACAGTGTGGTCAACCTCCTGTGTCCGCCATCTTGATTCCAAATGAATAAAGGTTTCTATTAGCCTAACTAAGAATTTCCACATTTTAACAAGCATTTTTTACTCAAAATTGTCCTTTTTTATTTGGATCTATTCAATTGATTCCTAAAAATGCATAAAGACTTTTTTTTTGTCTAAATTAATCCACTAATGGGGTGTAAATAGTTAAATTAGTCAACAAATTTTTGTGAGCTGTTGAGTAAACAGATAATATTCAAGACCTTGTTTTATTGATAATATTTATACATTTTTTCCATCTGACAAATACTTTAATTTACTAATAAAATTCACATATTTTTCATGATGATAACCCAATAAATGATAGTTTATTTTAACACCACATTTTCATTCAGAAGCTCCCCAATTAGTAATTTTTATAAATTACCTGACCTTATGTTTCATTAATCCAAAAATAAGTTATGATATAAATTTTTTCTCTTTGGAAAAATATTAAATAAAAAAAAGAGAAATTTTGCAACTCATTAAAAAAAATTTTAAAACCATATTTTGTGTGTAAAGCCTTTATGATCTCTTGTTCTTATTGTTAAAACATAAATAATTCCTAATTATGTGTTTTTAAAATCTATTCCCAGTTCAAATATTGGTTATAGACCAAAAAAAATAAAAAAAATAGGTATTCAGAAAACAATTTCATTTATTTACATGAAGGTTTAGTCAAATAAATTACTAAGGTCATTAACATAAATTATAGAATACAATAAATAATTTACAAATAAAATAGGTATTCAGAAAAGAATTTTCAATTATTTACAACAAAGTTTAGTCAAATAAATTAAAAAGGCCATAAACATAAATTACAAATATAGAAATCATTTTCATTTATTTACAAGAAAGTTTAGTCAAATAAATTGCCAAGGCCATAAAGATAAATTATAGACTACGATCCGGATCTTTGGGGGGATGTGTGGGAAAATTGTTAGAATAGCATTATGCTTCAGCTTTCTTTTGCCATCAGCTCGGTTTTGTTCAAACATGTCTTGAGTAAAATGGACCTAAAAAGAATAAATGAATGTATTAGAACATGAAAAACTAATTCCATTCTTTTTAATGTTTACCAAGTTCCAAAATCTTCGCAGCCCAAATCTTTCTGCTTTCAGGATCCCTGGGGAAACCCTTTGAGTGCCTATTGGTATAGCCAACTGCACAACAACCAGTCATTCTAAAAGTTCATAGATTGTTTATGACAAAAGAAATAAAATCCAAAGGCAATGTATTTATTTAAATGTGAGTCAGAAAAATAATGATGTTTTTTATGATAAAATCTATATTTCATCAAAATTAGAGACGAGAAAACAATAAGTTGTAGATTAGTATCTGTTACAGGAAATAATTACAAAAATAATAAAATAAACTACCAAACTGAAGCGTTAAAAATAAAGATTTACTTTATTATCATTCTAACAAAACATGAATTGATTGATTCACTTGAATTTATTGACTGTTAGAAAAAGCATATCAATGACTTAGCAATACTTAATAGTAGCCAATGACTAAAAAAACGTATTGTTATTAAATTAATATGTAATATGTGGAAGGTACTTACTTTCAAATGCTAAAATTTCCTTGGAAGGGAGAGTTGAGCCTCAGGAACAACTTACTTTTCAATTTAGACTAAAATAAATACGTAGGCACTATAACGACTAAAGTATTTTATAAACTTATAGTTAAAACTATAAACCATGAAAAACACACAAGATAGTATTAAAAACAATAAAAAAAACCGTTTCAATCGTCCAAAAGTAGACACAATACAGACTGTATAACAGTAGGTAAACAGTACAGTTGAACACAAAATGGCGGCGAAAGCGATAGCCAATAGGAAAACACACCTTCATTGACCACACTGTCTCTATCAAGCCACTGTATTCCCCAATAGACAACCCTGCAACCTAGCGGCCCCTAGATGTACTTATCATGTCTCCGAGGATCCGCTAGGATGTGCCTCAGTCACTACAAGTTATCTCGTGTGAAGCTTAAATAAGTGAGAAATTGGTTGCGAGATATACCGTCTTCCGCTACTGGGGACTGGCGGCCCGCCACGACTAATCTCGTCGTCCGCTTGTGGGGACCGTCTTTTTTTTCCTGAGATGTATCGTCCAGAGCCATTGCAGGGTTAATAATAAAATGAATTACGACAAATAAATATTTAAAAAAAATCATGCACAAAAAAATAATTAATTGAACATAATAATAATTATATGAATTTTAAGTACTAAATACATAAATATGTAACTAAATAATAAATACAACAGTGATTAATGGCTCAACTAGGGGCATGGGCGGATCCAGCCGGTCGTAAAGGGGGGGCTGCAGCCACTTAGCTTTTTTACCTTTATGTTCCTTTCCCCCAACTAAAATTATACTAGTTTTGCACATTATTTGTTCTTTAACTTGCTTCCTTACATTAAGGAAAGTCAAATTTTATTTTTAAATGACGAAAAATTTTCCAAAGGGAGGGGCTGCAGCCCCCACAGCCCCCCCTGGATCCGCCAATGTGACTAGGGGTGATCAAACCGTATATAATCTCACAGTGATGTGAATATGAACTCTTTTTCTAACCAATTTTTAATAAGGAAATGAATTGAATTCGTAAAATATCTTGACCTGTTTTTTGGAACGAAACCGTACAATACAACACACTCACCGAAATAGACGACGCACACAGGGGTATTTGGCCCTAAAAGCTGGCCAAAACCCATTTTTTGAAGTTTGAAATTTCTGGTAAATAATGATTCGAAGGTGAAGTAGAGGACCTGTGGGATCATGCAACATGATTCTTATCTCTTCCAGGCCCTTAATCCGGCGGCTATTCTAATTCAAATCTGACCTTATCCTTTAACTCGTCTGTGCTCATAAGTATTGTTCTACAAAATATATTAATTTTCTTTGTTCTTACTGAAGTATCGGCGTTATCATATGATGGATAGTTCGAGGCAAGGTTTGTACTTGTTATTCACATAGTTATAATTTTTTTGTATTCAATACTAGTATCAATATCTTTTTGTTTTTTTGGTAGGTATATTTTAGAGCAAAAATTAAATTTGAAGGTTAAAAAGTTATACTTCTGGGCATTTCTGGGCAACGAAATATTTTTTATGATAATGTATAATTATCGTTGATTATGTTTCTTGAAAAAAATTCTGCGAATATCTGCGATTCGGAGACTTATAATTTTTTATTACTAAAATGTCAATTTCATTAAATAATAAAAAAAAATTCAATTTTGTTATATTTTCATTTATTTATATTTTAGTATCTTCTGGAATAATAATAATAACTAGAAGGGAATTATTTGACATATTTTTAAAGTCGAAAGCATTAGCTTTAAAAAAAAAATAAGGCATTTTCGTAGTCTTTTCTCATTGGGAAATATTGCCTAGCTAATAGCCTAGGGCAGGTGAAACAGCCAAAACATAAATGATTAATTTTGAGGCATGATTTTTAAGTAAGATGGAATGCTTCTTCAAGGAAAAGAAATGTTTTTGAAACAGCAACAAGAAATGGCTAAGTGGGACGATATCAATTAAAACCTCAAGATCTGGTGGACGCTCTGAAAAATCATTTGTTACTTTAAAATTTATAACGGATTTATCAATGGTATACTATGACACCATCTGTTCACAAAATTTTAAGAGATGGTTTTGAAGTGATAAAAAGCCCTCTACTTCATATTGGTCTTTTATCTGAGGAAGCAGCAGAAACTCGAAATAACCATTTCCGGGTTTATAGAGAAAATAAGACCAGAAAATTTTACCGGATAGAGTGCAATCTGGATGTAATTAATAGATTAATATTGACATCAGATCCAGTTATCACAGGTATGAGAAGTTCAGGAAAAAAGGTATCAGGTTTTGTAAGGAAACTTTAGAAATGTTATCTCCCCCAACCAACTTAACCGATAGTGGTGATTCCGAAAGTTCATTAAGTGACGAGGAAAGTGAATAATGAATAATTAAATTTAATATGCATTTTTAAGAAAGGATGGTGCGTTTCTTCCTGGGATATAAGTTGTGTTTCGAAGAGGTATTAAACAATTCTTTATGAATTAGGAAAACACATTGTTTTTCTTTATCACCATAACTTTTTATATTCACCTATTTTACACTATTTTCATTTTTTTAAAATGATAGTAATAGATAAATGATAATAAATCTTTAATTAGTTACAAGCATATTTCATGGGTGCAATGCATAAAGAGAAAATAATATGAACATAAATTGTAAACCCAAGGATGCCTATTTCACAGTCGGTGGATTTATGTAAAAATTAATTTTATGAAAATTTTCTCCTTAGAGTATTTTTTTTTAACTGCTAAAAAAGCATTTTTAATGTCTATTACAAATATAGAAGCCATTTTGAGGACTTTTGAATTAATAAAATGGAAGGAAATAGTTTTGGCCAGCTTTTCGGGTCAAATACCCCTCTGTGCGACGACTTGACAACTCCGCCACCCCTATCTATAATCATCCACTTTCGATGTTTCAAAAACGCACGACAAATTATCTTCTTCCTTGGAAACCTACAACTAATCCTTTATCTTACCGTCCCATCGCACTTCTACCTCTAATGGGTAAAGAATTTGAAAAACTTTTCTTGAACCGAATTAAGCTTTTACATGAAAGTATTGAAGTGATACCGAATCATCAGTTTGGATTTCGTTCATACCACTGTGTAAGCCATTCTTTACTTTTTTTTTTTTTAAATCTATTTTTATTTTTATGAGCTTCCAGCCACTTTCTGTTAAAATGAGGCATGAAAGTTTTCATGAGAAATCGGTTAATTTCCGCCAAGTTATCTGAGGTCATAATAATAAACTTATTACTAATAATTTCCAAACACATAATAAATCACGATAGGTAAAAAAAATTATTATCATCGACATAATAACGATGCAGACTGACTTAATAAATGATGCTGAAGAATTGGTAAGTGAAGCAGGGTGTTTTACTTAAAGGTTAGTAATAATCTAATTCGATGCACAAACTCCATTGCAAATAAACGGCATGAAATAACCAAGGCAATTCAATTGAAAACAGATATATGGACGCAGTTAGAATATGTTTTAATATTCCCTTGGAGGCATCTTCTTCTTTAAAAAATGGATTTTAAACCTGTGATCGGGTCTGATTAAAACATATGGACTACCAAAAAAATAAATTGCCTTATTTTTATTGCATTTATTCGGGATTTTATTACTGGGTTAAAATTGAAAAAATAGCACCATTTTTATGGTCGTTTTATATGTGGGATCACTTTTCATGAATATGGAGGAAAATCGTACCAAGAAACAAAAATGTGACATGCAAAAATAATTATAGTGTTATAAATTTTTCTTAACTTTCCAATGATCGATTTTCAAAGGCTCATAACTAGTGTGAAAATCGGAATATCTCCGAATAAATCCAAAAATAAAGCCGGTTATAGGATGGTTATGGTATGGAAGATGGGTGTGTTTCTTTCTCTCCTAAACCTTAATTATTAGTTTTAATTAATTATTCACTCCATCATAAACAAGGAGCTGCCACGTATTTGGAGGAATAGAGTAACGGAATCTTAGGAATCGTTTTAGTATATTTATGGAATTTTGAGTAATCTGGGAAATAACCAGGAGAGGTGCTGATCAAACTCTACTCCGAGGTTTTTTATGTTGAAGTAAAAGGGCATGGGCCGATTTTGAGGAAAAATAAAGGAAAGTAAGGGGAGGAGTTTCCATGGAGCCGATGATTATGGCCTTTGTGTTGTTTTTTTAAATTGAGTCTGTTTATTCTTTACAATCATTTTTTGATACTATCAATATTTTCTTAACTTTGTTTTTAATTGCCTTAAGCATTTCAGTAGGGTACAGATAAATTTAAATATCATTGGGAAATCGATCGAGAGTGGTAATTGAGCCAGCAAGATCATTGATGTATATTGAAAAAAGGTTTTATAGAAACCTTGCGATTTAATATAATTAGCTTAATTAGTCAGAAGGAGATTGAAGAAGGAGTTTTGTTTGGAATGATAATGATTTAAAAACGTAGTGAAACTGAACCACTTGAGGGCGTTATTTGATATGAGACGTTTTTGGAGCTTAGAGAGTATAAATTCAATGATTAACGGAATTGAAAGTTTTAGAAAATTCGAATAGGATAAGAATTAAGACTTTTTGTTTATCTATAGGAAAGTTTAAGTCTTTCTAAGGTTATTTTTAGCAAAGTGGATTGAGTGGAATAATGGGACCGAAAACTGAACAGAGGAAAGCTAGGAAGTAGAGTTGGTAAGAATCTTGGCTTTAAATACTATCGATATATTAAAATCGAATTTTCTTATCACTAACAGCTGTTATGATACTGTTGATCAACAGATCAGTTTGGTCGGCTACTTCTTAGTGGTCTGTTGGTGTAGGGATGGGTATTTTAAATTGTTTTTATTTACAGTGGTTCATGTAATACATATTATGATTCTGTATACGTGATTTTAATTGTTAATATGGCTACGCAAAAACCGGTGGAGTGGGTTTCCACCCTAATTACCAGATTTGAAGATCAGGTAAATCTAATTTTATTGTTGAATAGGATGTTCATATTTTTCTAGTTTATAATTGTTCACGAAAAAACAGATGTTAGTTCTTTTAAAACTTACTTTATGGCATATTTTATGTGGAAGTTAGTCAATAAAATAAGATTATGGATTAAAATAACATTATACATTTTACATGAACAACTTTAAAAGCACATCTTGTTGAAAGTTTTCTTTTCTTTTTATAATTTGTTCATATATTTTCTCCAAATGATTAGATTTGGTAAATTTAATTAATTATAACAATATAGATATTATCAAAATTAACTTAAAACAGTAGAGATATTATCAAAATTAACTTATAACAGTATGAATATTATCAAATTTTCTGACCAACTTCGGGTTCACTCCCTTCTTGATATATTAATATTAACAAATATATTATTATGATTTTTACTGATAAGTGTTTTTAGCTTCCTTGCCGTGCTGGTCCACAGACTACACATTCTCGAATTAATGAAGAACAAAACCAAGCTTGTCTGATTCAGATTAGCCGACATAAGTTTTCTTTGGTTATATCTGGCCTGACAAAAATTTTACAGCGTGTCAATGAAACTGTAAGTTCATTTTATTATAATTATATTGTTCTTCTAAGTATGCATAGTATTATTGTAAGGCAGATAATAAGTCTAAATTATTATCTTAACTTAAAATTAAATCTATAGAAATAATTCTGTAGATTTAATTTAATAATTTTTACTCATTTAAGCTTAATGAGTAGATATATCTTTTTACTTAATTAGAAATTAGTAGTTTATTATTAATGGATATATGGTAAAAAAAAAATATTTTTTTTATGATAATTTCATGAGCATATGGTAATGTTGTTTTGTGGTGGAGCTGCTACTCCTCCCACCTTTCAAGATAGGGTTTATTAATAATTATATAAGAACAAAGCCAGATTAAATTAACAAATAAATTATATGGAAAAGATCCTCTGAAATAAGAATTTAAGTTTTCAAACTTCCATTGTCTGCCTCAGAGAGAATATTTGATCCACTGTTGATCTGCCTGGCCTGAAGCCTCCTTGTTGTTCTATAATATTGTAATGTGATACAATACACAAAATATATGGTTTAGAATAGTTCTAGACTTGTTAGAACTTGTTGTAACCACTCAAATACCATTAGGAAAGGCACTGAGGTTGGAACTTCATCACCGATTACCTCGGGGGTTCAGCAGGTGACTGCGAAGAACAAACGAAAATCCAAGAAGCAGGTCAGGGATCCATCACTGTCTCGAGAAGAAAGTCTATGTCTCGATATGGAAAATCGATATCGATAAGAGACACCTCGCCAGCGATCAGATGAGGAGACCAAAGGGAGGCAGGGCCAATCAGGGTGGATACGAAGAAGGAGAACTTGTTTGGCTTTACAACCCACGAGAAAAGCAGGGATTCTACCCAAAGTCACAGAAGAACTGGGAGGGACCCTACATGATTAAGAAGCACATCAACGATGTGATATACAGGGTTTTCAAGTATCCCAAGGGAAAGCCGATGATCGTCCATTATAATCGGTTAGCACCATATGCATGGAACCACTTTGAAGAAGAACAGGTGCAGCGGAATCATGGAGGAACCTTCCGTTATAGAGAGGAAGCCCGTGTGGAAAAGAAGCATCCAGGAGGAATGTCTCTAAGGAGGGAGCAGTGTAACATGAAATAGAACACAAAAAATATGGTTTAGAATAGTTCTAGATTTGTTGTTGGAACGTACTAACCGTTGGTACAAACTGCCATAGTAAATATATGTATAGTAAATGTATATACCACCTACGCTGTACTCGAACCTTTTAGGCTGTTCTTCCTACGACTAAATATTAGGAGCGATGGACTGGAGAGTTAGTCTTGTTCTGAGGCTCAAGTCATGTAGTTATTTTTGTGTTACAAAGTGATAATGTTTGTAACCTGTGCAACGTCTCTTTTAACCTTAAATTAATTTAGTAAATAACTTTAAGTAAACTTACCCAGTCGGAGTAGGAGTGAGTTCTCTCTCACGATTCACAACGTATTTCGTTACTAATTATAAAAGAGAGTTAATACTCTCTCAGTGGGGTTCGCCTGGGGATGGTATACTGGGTTATACCTACAAGTCGTACCATATTTGTTCAGCATATCACGAAAGTTTTTACTCTTGTATTGTGTACCATTGTCGCAAAATACCACTTCAGGTACTCCAAACATGAGAAACACGTTGTTCCCCATATGTTTAGTTAATGCCTGTCTTAATAGGAACAACAAGGTAAATTTCGTGAGGTAATCGGTCACCACCAGCAAATACCGATTCTGTTTGGATGAAGGAGGAAATGGTCCCATGAGATCTGTAGAAACTACCTGCCATGGCTTTGAAGGTAGGGGCGTCATGCCCATCAATCCAGTGGGGGCTTTCTGTTCCGGTTTCATCGTTTGTCAGATGGAGCACTTTCTCACAAATCTAGTGACATCTCGAATCATGCTCGGCCAGAAATAATAAATTGCGATTCTATTCTTCGTCTTGTTCACTCCCATGTACCCTGCAGTCGGGTCTTCGTGGAATTGTTTGAGCAATACTTCTCTTTGGTCTTTCGGTACCACAATTTTCCATTGATTATCCCCCACTTTTAAAGGATATCTCTCAAACACCTGTTGAGGAGGCGACCTTCGGTAATCCGCCAAGTTGGGAACTCCTCCGGCTTATCCGTGACCTTTTTCTTCATATCCTGATACCAGAGGTCAGCTCCTTCTCCATCAATCATGAATGCTGCACAAACAGCAGGGTGCCGATCACAGGAAGCATTGTCTATCGCACATGATAAAGCATCAGCTGCCATGTGCTCCTTTTCCTGGTCAATGTTATCTGGTAATCGTAATTCTGAAGCCGCAATGCTGATCGAGCCAGTCGACCTGTCGGATCTCGTAGGCGGTGAAGCCACATCAGAGAGCGGTGATCAGTGACCACAGTAAATTTTGTACCTTCGATATAAGGTCTAAACTTTTTGATCACACAAATTACTCCTCAACACTTTAACTCAGTGGGAGAGAGTTTTCGTTCAACTCTCGTTAGAGCTCTGATGGCGTAAGTAATTATTTTCTCTCCTTCGTCAAGCTCTTGAGATAAAATCGCTCCTAATCCAACGGATGAAGCATCTGTCTGAACTGTGAACGGTTTCGTGAAGTCTGGGCATGCTAAGACAGGTGCTTCTACCAATTTCGTTTTAATATCTAAAAAAGCGTCTTCTTGTTTCTCATCCCAGGTCCACTTCTGACCCTTCCAACAAAAGTTGAGTTAGAGGGGCCATTGCCTAGTAGCAAAGTCAGGAATGAACCTTCTATACCTAGAGGCTAATCTGTTGAAGGCCCGTATTTGACATAGTGTCTGACCACGGCCAGAAACTGTGAACGCCGTCTTTTCTTTACTGTCTTCTGACAGCTCAATCTACCTATAAGCCAATTTTAAATCTAGTGTACAGAGATATTTCGCATTTCTCAACCGATCCAAGATATTTGACAAATAAGGTAATGGATAGGCGTCTTTCTTGGATACAGCATTCAGGCGCCTGAAATCTACGCAATGCCTGAAATCTACCTGTAAGATCCGTCAGGCTTTCTAACCATTACAACAGGGACTGCGACTTTTCTTATTGACACCCATCGCAATCATCTCATCCAATTCCTTATGCATTTCCCGGAGAACTGCAGGTGATACTGGATAATATCACTGTTTATTGGTGGATGATCTCCTCAATCAATTTTATCTGTGTAGTTCTTAACTATTCCGATCTTCGGTCCTTTTCGATTGAGTTGTTGATCTAAAAGCTCTTAAAGCTGTTTTCTTTCGTCTTCTGAAAGATAATCCTTCGAAACCAGAGCGCTAGCAACAAAAAAGTTTTTAGTTAGATTGGATTCCATGAACTTCCAAATATAATTGCTCAAATCCGGAATGACCTCCATCTATTTCCAGAAATCTATTCCAAGAATTAAGGGGGTAGTTCAGTCAGGCGCCGCCGACGTAGTTACCACCCTAACTCTTTCTTCTAATTTGAAGGGTATGGTTACCTCACCTAAGACAGGACATTGTTGCCCAGTCGGGACCAGAATACCTTCAATATTAGATTTCCGCAACCGTTGATGCCCTTTTACAAGTTCCCAGCCAGGTCCTCCTAAAACCGTCCAGGATGCACCTGAATCTAGTAATCCCAACATGTACCTATCAAAGATGTTCACTCGCAGGTATGGTCGTTGGTCATGAAAATCAGGACGCAGAAGCCTCAACCGTGGACGAAATTTCTTCTTTGACTCCAGAAGAATGCCCCATAGGCAGCAGGGAGGTTCGGGGCACGTCTAGTTCCCCTCTGCCTCGCTGTTTACCTTCTTTATGGACTTATCCGCTCTTCTGTCTCTACACATGATGCATTTGTATATTTTGACTCCTTTCTTACTCCCTTCTTCTTCTCGCAACCATTGCAGAAAATAACCCGAGGTTCCTTACAATCCCTAAATCAATGCCCCTGTACGTTACAGTTCCAACAAACTTCATTTAATTGTTGATTAGAACATCTCGATTGTTCAGCAGAATTAACTTCCACTTCTAAAGCCATTTCGGGCGAAGTTCCTGGATCGAGAGTGGCGATATTTTTACTGTTCCTAGGCTGATTACCACAATATCCCAAATCCGGTTCTAATAAACTGCTAAATGGTGGTTCTCTAAACCTTCTAGCACTCTGCCCAGTGACAATTTCCCAAGAATTTCTTCTAGCTCGTCAATATTATCATACCGCGTCAATCCTAGAAGTTTCAGGTATTCCGGCCTTAAATTTCTTTTAATTATGGCTATCAGTTCTCTTTCGGTCAACGGTGTTGACAGTCGGCCCATGAGTGACCTAAGCTTTGCGTGATTCACTTGTGCCTTACGTCAGGCTGGTGATCTCGTTCATAAGCATTCTATCATAATTGGGGTTCCTGAATGCCTGCTTAAGTCGGCTGACCGCTTCATCCTAATCAGAAAACCGATAACGATTCATTCTATCATAATCGGGGTTCCTGAATGCCTGCTTAACTCGGCTGACCGCCTCATCCCAATCAGAAAACCAATAACGATTCATCCGAAACCAGACCAAAGCCGACCCAGTAAAGAGATCTCCTGCTGCTTGTGATAACTCTCCCTGACTTATCCCTCGTGCTATTCTTTGCTCTTCAACTCTTTCCAGAAAAGAACTTAACGAAGGGCTGGAGGAATCACCCAAGAACTGGATACCCCACTTATACGCTTTTATGTCCCTAAACGCCAGTTCTGTAGACTTCGGCTCATCAGTGAGTTGTAAAGAGGCTTTATCGATATGAGCAGAAACTGGTAACCTAACATATGGTTTCTTTTCCCAAAGTTCAGCTATTAGAAAAGTTACCCGATCAAAAAGCTGTTTCCTACTTTCTTCTAACTCCGTTTGGACAACTAATCGTCCTAAACAACTATGAAGATGCCCAACTATCGATAGCTCCTCGATACGTTTGGCAAGCGCCGCATATTTTCCCATACAAATGTCTAATTCATTTTACCCATTTAATTTTGGGAGTGGTTGCACCTCATCACTAAATGCTTTCGATTTAGAATAGAGTTATTACCGGTGCTCCTAAATCCACACCGATAATAGCCTGGAAGCTATTTCATTCAGGTGTCATTTCTAAGCAGAGTTGATGGCATTCAAGAGAAAATTAAAATAGCCTTTGACAAACCTGTGAAATTTCATATTGTATGGTATGAGTACCATCTGAATGACATCCTTGCAGCCATTGCCAACCTGGATACAATCTCCCCTGACTTGCTGGAGTGCTGGAATGATCTAATTGAGAAATTGATCATAAAAGGGAAAAGAGTTGTCAGAGATTGAGAGAGATATCAGCACATTATAGAATGGCTGGCTACAATAAGACAGGCATGCTGGCAAGAGCCAGGCAAAGAAAAGGCTGCCAAATCCCCTGGTATCATATAATGCTGCATGAAAAGAGGTAAAGAAAAATCGAAGAAATGGGAATGCCTAAATGACATTGAGTGACGGCTGTCGGCAGATTTCTCTTAACAAGAAGTGGCTGAGTTTAGTGCCCTGGATAGCCATGATTACCTACCTACCATCCATACCAACAAGAGGACATGACCTAGCATTTGGACACATGTCCTGCTCATCAGGACATTAGAAATTGAAGTGTTTTAAAAAACAATCTTTACTGGGTAGCTATAAGTCGCATGTTCAATCTTGCTAACAGACTTGGGCATAGAATAAAAAAAGAAGTGTAATTTGTTTTTCTAATGAAGTAATAATCTATAAAATAATTTATTTTTACTTTGTTCACAGTACATCTCAGTTAACTCCGTGCCTCGTCCCCATGGTGCAGATATTGAACGTAATTGTTATGAATCATTGTTAATTGTTCTTGATACTTTAGAACAGTGTCTTTCAAATTTACCAAAGGATACTGCTAAGTTCGATGAAGCTATGAATGTAAAACTTCTTTTAAGAGAGCTTTGCCAATTCATAGGTAATCATTATTATTGTTTATCTTCTTCTTCTATTGCTATTATATATATCTTTTATCTACTCCCCAATTTTAACAATTGGTACCTTAAACTTTGAAACTAAAATGAAATAATGTAAAAGTATTCATTTCATCAGTATATTATGGGCAAAGATAGCCTTCTGTAAACTGTTTTTATTTTTAAATATTCTACCTACCTTATTTTATTTTTACAGATTCTAATGAAAACCCAAATGCTGTCCAATTGAAAAACTTAGCGACAAAAGTATTATTTGCTTTGAGTCTAAATTTCTTCAATGCTGTGTTTAATAGAATATCAGCTAGGTAGGTGATTTATCTACATATTATGTACACAGTATTAATCACTATATTTAATATGTAAACTTAAATATTTAACTGGGTGAGTAAATTCTAAAAGGTGTCTTTCCTTTTAGAATAGTGTGTTATTGATGTTTATCCCTGTTAATGGAATCCATTGTTTTTCATTTTTTTAATCCTTAAGGAAGAAGTTTTACTAACACGCCTCCACCTGACTGCCATACTTGCGGGTGTCCACTCACAGTGAAGCACTTGTTAACGGACTGCAGGGCTTATGACACGTACAGGGATCACCTTGGAATACCTATTGACCTAGAGACAGCATTACAGGACAATGTGCAGACAACCGACAAACTATTCGAATTTCTGAAACTAGCAAAACTGGATCATAAATTATAACAATTGATTGTAGGCGATGATGACCCAAGTAGTTGGTGCTTACATTAAAAAAAAATTAGCTTTAAAGTGGCAGTTTTCGCTTTAGGCCATCGAATATATTCATATTATATGCATGAACCTAGTATGAAATGAGACAACTTTTTTCCCACAGGCTATTATTGGGTCTATTATTGAAGTTCTCTCTTTCATTATTTAAAAAAATATATAAGTATATTTCTATTTGTTTAGTAATAAATTTAGATTAAGTGAAAAAAAAAAAAAAAAAAATTGAAATTAAAAAAGGGAATGAACCCTGGTGAGCTCAGAGAGCAAGTAGAAAGCAAACAGAATTATATATTTATATATATATATATATATATATATATATATATATATATATATATATATATATATATAAGGTCGCTTACCTCGAACTGCTGGATAGCACGTATACAACCTGAAATTAGAGCTCCGTGGCAGAAGGAAAAAAGGGTTAAAGGGAAAAGGTATAAAATAGGACAAACCACATGGAGCCCTAATCCTGGCGATCGGCAGCTGGTCTCAGGCTGGAGGCGAAGAAAACAAGTGATCTTTTCGATGAGATTACATGAAAACGCAGCGTACATAAAAATGACGACACAGGCATATGTCACGAATTCGTAGTTAGAGCACAGTAATTTACTCAAGCACATAAAAATGGCCGGTAAGGAGCTAATGAATTCGGACGACATCCGCTCGCTCTCATTGACGAAGCAGGAGTGCCGGCTCAGGGC